>OZ024922.1:30160060-30713524 GCA_964017225.1 Netelia inedita | reverse complement strand
CGACCTGGCGCTACCGGTACGACCCACAAACCGAAGTCTTTTTTCTTCCCTCGCTTTTTCCATTTGTACAACTGATGGAATTTATACCGAAGAAATGTCGAGATGTAAAAGTGCAATCAAACGATACACGGTGGAAGATAATAAGTTCGTAGTATAATTTTATTCTTCCTATTGACGACAAGTTTCAGATTGATCGGTCGTGTTGGTGCATTTATCTCTACCCTAAAACTCCCTTACGAGGTATCACAAGAGGGCTCGATGGGCTTTGTGGGATTGCTATCTAACAAATGTCTCGGAGACAAATTGATTAGATGATTTTTACTGGGGGTTTTAGCTCCTCGTTGGGTTACTTCCGCGTATACCAACTGTGACAAAAGTCGTATCGCTATCGGGCTCAGGGTCGTGTGTAATGTCCCGGACAATTCGATTGGGTTGACCCTGGAGTGTGGAAACTAGGGATCTGGGCTTAGCTCCGATGGCTCGAAACGGTATCAGAAAAAAAGCTGATGGTAGAAAGTAATTTAATTTGTCTGTTACAAATGTTATTGCCTTTTCGTTATTTAACGCCGTATTAACACATTTTTGTATAGAAATTCGTATAATTTTATCAAACGGGTCACTAAAAAATTTCTATTAAAACGTATTTTAAGGACGGATCGACTATTCGTGTGTAACAGGATCCCACGGCAAGGCCGGTAGCACGACATATTTTACATAGACGACACTGGGCTCTTCATCTCGCCGCTTGTTGTTGCCTGTCAATCTCTCGGGAGTTTCGTATGAACTCTATCATATGGAAAAAAGCCGGTGCGACGGATAGAGCCGAAAATATCGGTCAACGAGAGAGACCGCCAATGGGCCAAGCGGATAGCGGAGAGAGGTTCTCGATGGCCGACGCTTTATGTTGAAACGAGAACCTGAACGAGAGTGATGGTGGCATATCGGCTCACCGTCACTGCCCGCTGCGAGAAGAACGGATAAGAAAACCGAGAAAGAAATCTGCCACCTTTTTGGATAGGACAAGAGGCCGAGAGAGAGAGCGATGGCCGGGCGCGATAGCCGAAGACTCCTCCGCTCACCGTCGTAAGCCGTTGAGGAATGCGGGACCTTCTTCTTCTTCTTCTTCTTCTTCTTCTTCTTCTTCTTCTTCTTCTTCTTCTTGACAGGGAGAACACTCTTCACGGGAAGAAACGAACTTTTGGAACACTCTTCGCTCGATATATCGAAACTGTATCGCGTAACGCATCCATAACAATAGGTACGTGGCCACGAAATTGATAAGTATGTGTTATCGTCATGATCGATTACGATCGTTTCCTCGTAACAAGGATACGTAAAATTCGTTTGTGAATATTTCGAAGACCGTCGGCTATGAAATCGAAATTTCTTTACATCACGATTATTTTTACGACGTTGAATATTTCAATAGCAAGTAATATTTCTAAACGCGTGCTCGCATGAACGAGTTTTACATCAAGCTCGAACGCCCTTGCAGCAATTGCATAGTGATTTTTGTGAGCTTCTCTCTTCCTGGACGGTTCCTCATAGTCGGTCGCACAATCTTTACCACAAACGATGCGACCTTTCTTATATAACTGCTGTACATGGAGTAAAACAGGAACGATGTACATCTATATGTATATATAAGAAATAATGGAGCAGGGGACATGCTCCGCGTATTATACCAAACGATACATGTATCGGCATGATCCTGACAATTGCCCTAAGTTCTCCATGCCGCACGCAGGACTCGATAATCCTAGCAAATTGTGTCGGCAAACAGTTCTTTGTAGACGAACAAAGGCTCCACGGTGTTTACGTCACACCGCCCATTCTGAAAAGTAATATACACCGAGCGTTACAGAAAGCGCATAGATCCGGCATAGATCGAAACGGCCACGCGGAGGAGCTAGCTTCTTAGCTGCTTCTTAGGATCTCGCCGAAAAAGAGGATGCTGGAGGAGAGAGAGAGAGAGAGAGAGAGGGATGAAAGAATGAGGAAGAGTATTATTGTCGGCATTGCAAAAAAGTTATCCATGCGAACGAATTTCGTCTTTCACTTTGGAAGAAAAAGCGGTATGAGCAAGGATATGGTCTCGCTGTTCTTCGTTCTCTCTCGCTTCTTGAACGTACCTAAACTTATGTAGGTATAACTGCTGGATACACTTTTGTCTAGTATATAAGGCATGCCGCCTACCCCTAAGCTTCATCCCAATCGCTTTACTTCTGCCGGATCTTCTTCTCGTTCTGGAGGGGATCTATCTCCGCCGGGTTATATACCTACTATATGTATGTATATGAGCAAAAGCGAGTGAAATTGGACAGTTTTCCGGCGGTCATGTCCCATTTCGTTCAAGCTTGAGTATGTTGTACAGCTTGTAATGGCAAATTTTTTCAAGCTACTTTGGTTCCTCGCCAATTTTTTATTGATGCGGGCTCAACGTTGTTGTTAATAGAATTTTCAAATCGGTGTATCGCGGTATCTAACATAAATAACGAAAAAATTGTGAACCCATATGAAAAATTGATAGACCAGACCTTTAATCTCGTGCCACGTGTTGAAAAAAAAGTGGCAGGGCCTCAAAGTGGCTCAAAAATTGATCATCGTAAACTATAATACGTTCAAATTCGAACAAAATTCGAGACGGTCGCCAGAAAACTCTTCAATTTCAGTCGTTTTCGCTCGTATGTATGGTGGACAAAAATATATGTATATGTACTCTTCTGATGCAGCTCTACAACTCTGCAAGCTTCTCTATTATAGTTGAGATATCCTCGAGAAGCGTACAAGGCATTACCCGCCTATAATATCCCATACCCCACCGTGTTCGCCGTCTCGCGTCCATTGAAACCCGCGGTCGGATGATCGCGCGTAAGCACGTTATTCGCGGCACTTCTCTCTTCTGTAGCACCCCTCACCCCCTCTCGATTCTACCGTCTCTCGTCGAATTCCTCTCGCCTCACATTATTACGCCGTGGCGTTGTATCGTCGATGATGTTCGGTACGAAAGGGCAAGGGATGATTCTGTATCCCTTCTTATTTCCTATAACACCGGGGCTCGCTCAAGAGCCATGGGAAAAATATCATCCCCTCACTGCGCAGGATCGCTGGCGTGGTTAATACACGTGTTGTCGCCGTACGAATGCTGGACAATCGAGCCATTGCTCGAGATTCATACATGAAACGATGTTCTGACGGATTATCATAATAATTCTACCGATGAAAAATTATTTTATTCTTTATTCGAGTGGGCAAGAATTTTTGGTTAAGTCGTTGAAAATTCTTATCGTAATGTCTTCGAGAAACGTCGATCATGCTGGTTTATGTAGATTGTCATAAAATGAGGTAACGTAAAAATACAGTAAAAATGTTGTTGACGGAGCCGTGCGGCGGTGTATTCAAGGGATGCAACCACCTGGAGTTGCATCGTGCAGGAACATATAGTATATAAGAAGGGAGGGGGCGCGCGCGCATGCCAGCCGAGGGAGTGAGCCGGGCATTCGAATGCACCGAGCCGTGCAATGAGCCGGGCCGCGAAATAAGGGATGTTACCCGGGTATACATATATATATGTATATTCATCCCTCGCTCGTCCCTTGCTCATCTCCGACGACGAGGATATATTGCTGTCTCGTTCTTTCTCTTTCTTTTCGTTCGAATCGTACGCCACTCGTGGCGGAGCAAGCTCGTGGGGCAAACGCATTCATATATATATATATATATATATCTGTGTATAGAGCGTCATAATGTTGAGGTAAGTAATAATAGTAGGTATATGTATATCAAGGTAAGCCTGTGGTGGAGTCCTCGCCCGGGTTCTCCATACTTACCCATCGAGGGCTTGTCGGCACGACTTAAGCACGCGCATACTTACCGCATGTTGCCATAATGAGTCAGGGTGAGCCACCCCCTAGACCCATAGTCTCGTTCCTCTCATCTCTCCGTGCATCCCACGGCAACGATTTTACTATTTCATTCCCGGACCCCTTCCGACCGCCTTTCCGCACCCTCAGCTTCTTTCTTTTTTGTAACTCCCGACTGCCCGCAGGCCAAAAAAGGCGGGAGTTACAAAAAAGCGATCAGCTGTTACGGGGTATTTTGTTATACAGACCATTCTTATAAACGATACGAAATCACTTGACACAATTTTGTACAGCGATTTTATGGATATCAGTAATGGAGTTATAGGCTATATATTTTTAAGATTTCTTTTAATTCGAGCTTATACAGGGCTGTAACAATGAGCACCATTTTGAATGAAAGAATATGTATCGAATCGAGCAAAATATCGAAAAGCCTTGTCACTCTAATTCGTGGAATACCGCGGCTTTTGACTGCCAATACTGTTAAATCGTGCTGCAAAATAGCATGTTACTGTCGGCGCGATCATATAAAATGTTTTTTCTTTGCGCTAAAACTAATATTCAAGGATAGATGAGCTGGCCGGCAAGCCTCGTGGAAGTACGCTTCATTCCGTTTATCGTTTTAACTTTAAATAAACGCAACTAGCAAACACGAAATAAAATGGTTCTTTTTCGAAAAAAGTTATCCGGGGTAATTTTAACTCTAAGTGCTCAGGATAATTGAAGATATGTATTTTAATTCCGAATCTCTGACTCCACTATTAACGTATTATTGAAACAACATGAGCAATGTTCAAGCTTTGTATTTTAATCGGAAGTGATTAATATTTCATCGTCATCATTTTAGAATCCTGCTAGATTCTTTTGTAAAATATGACGCGAAGTCGAATTTTAGTCAAACAAATTTATAATCTGATATATCCAAGTTCATCGATGTTGAAAAAATTGTTAAATTATTTTGTGTAGAAGATATGCCACATTTTATACGAACATTAGTTTGATCTACAATACGAATCGTTTATAGTGAATTTCTAATCTAGATGAAAATATATTAAGATAAGCGTACGCCACATGACAACATTTTTTCAAAACCACTATAGTCGGAAGATTTTTATATTTTTACATTTTTTCAAATCTTCGTTCTTTCATTCTCTTTATCTCACTGGATCTCTCGGTGCATCGCTATACACTCGGAAAAAATGATGCCGGCAACGCCAAAAGAAGATGAGAGTGCCGACCCGATTTTCAAAAGTTTATTTATATTTTTCTACCTTTCGTCATTGTATACGTACATGCATTATATATCTGGAGGTATATAAATTCTCATAAAGATTCTCTCGCTCATAGAAAAATGTATGATATTTTCAGTTTGTATTTCATCATGTTTACCCGTTAAATCGTTGTAAAAAAGTCGAGCGGAAAATCAACCTCAATATCCACTTTTGGCTCGTTCTCTTTCCGATCAAAAGAAATAAAAGATCAGATTGTGACGGTCGTCAAAAGACTCGGATCACCATCGAACGATCGTCGATGTACATAAAACGTTTAATTGGTAAAAGAAACGAATGAAAAATAAGCTCGTCGACGAATAACGGTTAAATTAGCCGGTTAAAAAAATCAAACTTACGCAAATACGCAATGTTTTAAAATTTATTGCAGGTATTTTTTTATTCAAGCGCACGTCGGTACAAATCGATTTGTTTTTCCGTCTCTTCTTGTCGGTCAGTACATACCGAAACATGAAAGCTCCTCCGACGGGTGAAACACTGTAGCGGAATTCTATACAGGGCGAGGAAGAAAAAGAGAACGAGGGGAGAGTGGATATAAATCGGGGAGAAAAGGGAAGATACATCGCGATGATGGGGGTTGGTCCGAAAAAGTGGGGATGAAAAGTACGATACGTCCACTGGTTGAGGGAATTGTCGGAGGCCGGCCACTTCGTTCTTCCCCGTGTATATCGTCCCTCGGGATTCTTTTTTTCTTCACCCTCTCTCCCTTCATCGGAGCGGGGATGAATACGTGAACATACCCACACATACACGCATACAAACGTACACACGTACACAACGGGCAGGCATTCAGTGACGCGCCTAGAGATACGCGTACTACTCGCTCTTTCACATTCAGGTCGAGCAGACTGTGAGAAAATCTTCCCATTGAAATTTTATTAACAAGGAGAGATGAGAGAGGAAAAACCGCGGTTCTAGAGTGCGCTTGCGGCTCTTGATGCCTTTGGCGGCGTGGAGTTTTTCTTTTGCAAGATGGCGAGGGGCGAGGAGTCCAGGGGCACGAGGGAAGGGGAGACGCGGTTTTTTCTTCGTATCGTTCACTGGGACTGCATCGGAAACGCGAATACCTCGAGTCTTCAACGTCGGTCTTTTTTTACGATGCTGTTTAATATTTACACCTCTATTTATCCTCAAGTTGTATTTAGGGCGAGGGGAGATCCATTTTGAAACCCATTATCACGCCTCTCTTTCGTTCGAAGGGCGTAACGAAAAAAAAACTTATGAAACGACGATGATATTTATATTTTATTTTACCATCGATTAAATCTTTACGTTACGTTGAACCATTAAAATTTTGATAATTGTGCAAAAATTGAGTGAAAACTGAAAGTTTTTTGAGAGTTTGTTTTTTCGGATTACGAATGAGACACGCTGTAGATTTTCGCTACTGTGTTGGTTGATTCGCAAATGCCTCGTTTATGTATTATGTATATCGAAGCCGTAGTGCATTTAAAAGTTTGCCTCGCGGCATGGATCAGAGAGGCACGCGGCACGGTTCTCCTCGGGATGTTTTCAATTACATCGCATCTCTCCACGGTCCCGGTGTCTGATTACACCGAGATGTCGGGCGTCGTGTACCACGTTATATAGCCACCGCGCTTTCTGTATCGGACGGTGGATTTGCTTGGCGCGCCGCTTTTATATACTATGTGATATTTCTCTCTCTCTCTCTCTCTCTCGCTCTTCTCCTCGTTTTCTATGAGCCGATGGGACGAATCAAAAACACGAAATCCGGTGATCCCTGAAATTAGGAAATAATACAAAGTCGTACTACCTCGAGGGTGGATCAACCCGTCGACTTTTAAATGGGCGAAACCCCATTGTTCTCGCCACTAACTCGTCCAAGAGTCACTGAACTTGGATACAAAAAATGTCTATGAAAGAAACATTTAAATATAAAGAAATCAAAACAACGAAAATTATACATATTTTATTTAAAATAAAGAAAAAAAAATTATAAAGTCGAAATTTAAATTCTATCGTTATTTAATCGAGTAGCGAAATGGAATAAGTAGCGTGTAATACAAACACATAAAAGTGGAGCACGAGAGGGAAAAAAATAGTTGGAACAAATCCAATTGCGAATGATGGATAAGCCGAAAGGCGTGAGATAACCATGACTAAAGTGCTGATCGGCGGACAACTTTTCGGCCCGGCACACGTATACGATCGTGAACTCTCTGGGATGAGAGGCGCGAGCGTGGACTTTCGTACATCCGTATAATACGATGTCAGTAGATTAAGAACCATTCGAATAAAATATACCCCGACGTTATTACCTGAAACCATACCTATATATATGTTTATATATATATATATATAAACTGCAATGATATATACGAATTCTCGTTCACTCGCAAAAGTCCATGTCTCGATGCAGACCGCCCGAGAGAGCACGGTAGTTCCTCGAGCAAATAAACCGACGTACTCGATGGTCCTTTTTTTGTTAAAAAAATGTACCCGAGCCAATATTATTCACACGTATGAATAAAGTTGGTCTCTTAATAAAATATACTATAATAAGTATCGAGTATTTCACACGATACGTAATAGAAATCCATATGTACGGAGAAATTTGAGGAATGAGACGGAAGAAGGTACGTAGCCGAGGTAGAGGAATATTTCGAGGATATTTTTCTCTATATCGTTTCTTTTTTTCTCGTACTACGAACGTGGGATCAACGACGAAGAAATAAATGAGAAGTGTCACTCAAAACGTCGAGATATAATTAGGTGCACAGGTATTATATATCTATCCATATCCACGGTGAAACCGCTTGGTTCGTCGGCTGACATATATACCGTATACACAAATTATGTATGGGTGTATATATGTACAAGTATAGGCCCAGAAGCAGAGCACCAACCCAACCGGTCTTAATCTGGTTATGTGGCAATCGTTCGGCAGCCCTTTCTATCTCTCGAGCAACCCCCCCGCGCACTCTCGTGCCTTCTCGTCTCTCTCTCTCTCTTCCTTTTTTTCTTCTCGTTTTATTTTATTTTTTTCATATCCTCGTCTCTCTCTCTCCATCTCCGTCTGTCGCAGTGCCGACCACTTCGATCCCTATCTCCGATGCATTTCACGCCGTTTTCACGGGCTCTTGCGCTCTCTCGCGCGACTTATGCTATACGGGCGCCTCTCCCGTACCATCGAACTTGGAAACTTCCTCCTCCATTTTTATCTCTTTCTCATTCGGTATAGATGTATCTGGAATTCGGCGCCAGTAACTATGATACGCTAATTTGTCGATGCTAGTCAATCGCCTTTCCGACGCGCAAGTATAGCTCTCGTGCTTACGTAGAAACCGTACGAAAATTCACGTTGAAAAATGTCGAGGCATATTCGAACTTTGTTGGTGACGTAGTGTGGCGTTCGTCGGGATGAAAAAACTGTAAAGACGTGTGTTGTTCGCGGTGTGACTTCTCGTCAGCTACAGAAGTTGAGATAGCACGACTCTTGGAGAGCACGAATGATCGACGGACAGCTCAAAATTCTTCTTCCGCATATGTAAGTGCTGCAAAGCTGAGAAGATTTTATGTTGGTTCGACGATACGCTAATACTTAACGGACCTTTCTTATTCAAATTGAAAATATCAACGGATAACCGGGGGTCCCGAGGATTCGACGAAGCGAATTGAATAGCATTAGATAAAAAGGGATTTATTCGTCTATATGTGTCAGAAAAACATGCGAATGTACACGCGATAATCACATTTATTATGAAGAATTTGATGCCAAGTCGAAGTGTATCGAGGGTTACGTTAGAAGTTTGTCTCATCATTAAACAAAACTTTGTTTCCGAAAGAAAATTACAATGGCTTGTGCTTTTGGTGACAGTGGCATTTCCCCATATATACACCAGAGGCAGAAAGTAGAAGCCAGAAGAGGAGGAGCATAGCACTCATCGACTAGGATGTAATTAAGTGTGAGCTCCCGAGCGTGTGCCTTAATTGTCACATAGGGACATAGTAAGTAAGAACTAGGTACACAGGTAATTGAAGCTTAATTGGAGCCACCTGTTTCACCCTGTGCTACTGCAAAGGGTTTCGACGTTCTCGCTACCGTATAACTGTATACGCGTGTTCACCGTCTCTCTGTCTCCGCCTCTTTGCTCTTGCGATTTCTGTGTCGGATCTAGTATAAAAAACTTCATGTATCGTTAATTCGATGAAAGTGTCCCAAGTGAATGTGTACAGCGGCGGTCTATAGCAAGAATTTTGCGAGTTGTCCGAGACAAGCTGCATCGATTTAACTATCATTAGGGGATAAAGAGATACAAGCGATTATCAGCTCGTGCAATTCTTCGCAAGGGCGAAACAAACGAAATAAGACTCGTGAAAAATCCTCTGTAAAAAAATGTAATTTTTACACATCACGAATCGAACGTGCATACACGAATGCATGAATCATGCATCATGGGCAGAAGTACTTTATTACAAAAAATGACAAGCTTAACTAGCGAAGCAACGAGGCAAGATTTTTTAAGTTTTCTTTGAAAGGATTGAAATTTATTTTCGTCCCGAATCTCAAAGGGGGAAGATTAGAGAAAAGAACCGACAAGCCACTTTCCCCAAAAATACAATAACCACGAGTTGTAATTTTTCAAATACTAAGCCATACCGTACCCTGAGAACTATCTACCTTGTTCCAGGGATGCTGTACTTGAAAACGGTCGTTGCGATTTTTACGATTCCCGTTCGTGCGATAACAATGAAAAAGTAGTAGATGAACAAAGAAAGCACCGGAGAATTACACGCTCGGCACCTACATACGTAATATTATTAGGCATACGTATATCGTATATAAAGGGCTATCGATGCGTTAAGGGGATGACGTGAAGCAAAAGTGAAGCCGGTACAATGGCGGCCGAACACGAGCCTAATCCCAGAAACCTGTATGTGGTTTGTAACACCCAAATTTAAGTCGTGATCTCCCCCCCCCCTTCCCGTCTCCCTACCTCCCCCCATTTTATCCCCTTGCTTCGCTCCCTTTTCATCGACGTTCCATATACGGACTGGCGTGTCTAAAAATTCGCTCGTTCCTGTTGTCTGTGATGAAAAAGCCGAAAGCCGCGAGAGATCGGCAGCCATTGACGTTGATGGGTCTAAGTTATTATAGACAGATATGTATATATATATATATATAGATACGAGTTCGCGGTTTATATAACCACTGAATTTTAACGATGATTTTAAGACCATTGTATTTCTCGCGAACAATGATACACGAAGCTACTAGTGAAGAAATGCGGTGAATAGACGTCGCGACGTTTTGCACCCCGAGTTGTCGTCCGCCGTCGCATCGTTGCGCCCAATCACATCGTGCTTCTACTGGAACCGTCGCACACTTTTGAACTTTATTTACCGATTATTTGTATGAATTGTGGATCGTCTCGAGATGTTTTTATCCAACGAAATGAACACCCCACTCGATACTGCAACGACATCGTACACATGCACAGCTAATTTTCAACCCCCATTGGCAAAAGGACGGATCGTCAATGGCGATAAGCCGATTGAAAATGTACGTCGATTCAATAACAAACCATGTACGTGAAATTAATTTCCCATCGATAACTGCTAATGGACAAAATCAATGTTTCTTTTTTTACGTTACGTCTTCGACGATTACACGATGAAAAAATCTAGTGGAACAAAAAGAAAATTGAGGATAGTAAATACATAGCGTGAGCGATACGACGACATAAAGAATAAAACGAGCGTTAGAAAAATTAAATGATCGATTTGCCATAAGATACGTTTCGCTTACCGTCGCGAAATTCTCCTCGCCGCGGCCGCGTGAGGTCGACGAGTTTTCTCCTCGTGCGATATAAGGGTTTTCGTTTCGACGCGAATCACGGGGTTGTCGCGGGTCGCAACGTTGCGGGTGAGCGTCTGCGTGCGGCGGGGTTTTCGTAGCCGGGTGTCGTGCTCTCTCGTCCCACTCGGGCGAGCTTGCCGTTTCTTTTTTTTGCGGGGCCGCCGGGGCTGTGCGTCGGTCGCGCGGGGTTGCGCGATGCGCTCGCGCTTGCGACCGTCGTGCGTCGTCTCGCGTGCGCGCCCGAGGCGCGCGCACGCCGGAGGATCGCGCGCGCAACACACGCTCGAGGTGGACACAATGGCGTCGTTGCTTCCCGCCAACCGGGATGTTTCGTGGACACGCCTATCGCGCATAGCACCCCCGCACGAGCGGGTTTATCACGCTAGTGATCCAGGTGGTTGCGGAGGCGCCGGAGCAGCCGCGACATTCCCTGCCCCTCTCCGACCCCTCGAACCCCACCACCGGACCTGATTCTTCGACATCGAAGAGTGGAAAGCCACGCCTACAAACGGTTAGCGCTACGAGACCGTGCTGCCGAGCAAATTTTGCGAGGCGGGTTACTGCTAGCAATAAGGACGGTGGTGGTACCTAGTCTGGGGGAAAGGACGTCGAGGGGTGAAAGGCGGCGTTGCCGAGCCACGATGGCCTGGGTGACAGAGAGAGAGAGTGAGAGAGTGAGAGAGAGCGAATGAGTGGGGAAAAGAGAGAGTGAGAGAGGGGGTTGGGAGTGAAACAGGGCGAGAGAGAGAGAGAGAGCGCGAACCATGGTCGTTTCCCCCTTCTATACCATAGCGCCGTACTGGATCCTGGCACGAGGGCGAGTGAAAGAAAATGATCGACGAATGTCCGTGAACGAGAGAGAAGACGAATCGACGATAGTCGGTCTCGGTGGCTGTGACTACTGGTCTGCCGCTGCTACCACTGTCGAATGCCCCGAAGCGAGAGCTCTGCGACGAGAGAATCCGAGATTCATGATGGTGGTGGTGGGGTTAAGGGTACGCGTCCCGTGAGGGGTGGGGGCTGTCAGGGGCGGGGGTAAGGGGCGAGAGAGAGCAAGACAGAGAGAGAGAGAGAGAGAAGAACGGCGACGCCGAAAATCTCATCGTGTGGTGGAGGTGCCGGGGCCGTGTCGTGCGCGCCGCGAGTAAAAGCCCGCGCGTGTAGGCAAGACCAGACTCTGGTGGTCAATCGGGCGCCGCGCACTGCACCGAGCGACGCGTCACTGCACCCCCGGGGTTTTAGTTGCACGTGCTCCTCTTACGAACCGACGCACCGTCGCTCATCGCTCCAACCAGGCGCAATAAACGTTCGAATATTATTCACGAATAACCGAGTTTTCGTTTTTTCCTCTCATCGCGAATCGCTGCCGAACGCGAGAACGAGCAGCGACAGTAGCGCTCGAGAGACGAAGAACGCGTTTTACGATAATTCTTACCGCGGATAGCTAATTCTCTAGTTTGTTTTTTTTCCCCGTAGGCTATCTAATTCGTCTCGTTAAATTAAAATATCTCGTCGGTGGGGAAAATAAATCAAAGGGCATGAAGCACAGAAACGCGCGCGGTATTCGTTCGAAGTGCCGGTACAACGGGGTGACAACGAGAGATTGAGATCGAGAGGTAGTGTGTGATTCGAACGACGGGTAAAACGTGAAGATTCTCGCATTCGAAGGATTTTCGGAGTTTCGAAGCACAAAAATTGTACCGGTCGAAAGAGGAACTCTCGCTTTAAGGGTGCGCTTATTTTTGTTGTTGTTTGTTATCAGTGAAATAGTGCGCTCCGAAAAAAAAGAAAAAAAAGAAACGAGTTATCGTATCTCTGTTTGTGCATAACGGAACACACTTTGATTACGTACAACCTCCGACGAAAACGTTACCTTCGTATACGGATGATTTTGCAGCGAAGATAAACGAATTTAATTCGCATTACAGGAAGCAATACGAAGATATATATATATACATAAATATATATAAATATATACACGCGTATAGATATATCGAGGCTGTGACGAAAGCACGGAAAGTAAATATTACCACGTTCAATCTGTGCTTTACGTGGAAAACGAGGAAGGGTGACACGCAGATTGCGGATAGTGCTTCTCGCTGGTGACAGGATCCGGCCTGATCACGGCCATTCTCGACACGGTACGTTGCATTTTTGTTTACATTAATAGACACGTATATTTGCAATAAATAAAGTAGCGCCGTCGATTCTTAAACGCGAGGATAATTTTAATTTCGAGAGTCGAACAAGAAAATGGCCAAAGTCAATCAATTTAATTAATTCAAATCGAAGAAAATTCGATCGGTAATGAATCGGAGAAATGATTAAAAACGATATCACAAAATCGATCGATGTTTTAAATATTCCGAAAAATAACTCGCTGATAGAAATCATTCGAATATATTGTAGCCGTGAAATAAATGAATGCATATTCGTATGACAATTTATTATGACGGATTTATTATAATTCCTCACAATAAACGAGAGGGATCGTGTTGTTTCCTGTTTGATTGCTTCCGCGGAGCAAATTAACCTTAGGATAGACGTGACAATTGGACAATTTACACTTACAATTGATCGAGCCTTCGCGGAAAAGATTTGTGGCTATGGACGACAAAACTCTCTTTATAAATCGGCTGTAATATCGTTTCGAGTATCGACGCGAGGGTGAGAGTGATATTTTAAGCCGGGCAACGGGCATTAGGCCGAAAGGCTCGAGGCGTGCACTTCACCCTGCCAGCACTGAGAAAGATACACCGCATATTATATATATTAAAGCAGTATATATGTATAGATATATTTATAAGCGGCGGTGTTCATCTAACGGAGCGAAAACCGCGCGCGTAGATCTCGTACACACCGGTGTATGTATAACGGATCTTGTACCGAACAACAACGGGATAATACGGGTAAATCGGATCTTTCTGGTTTGGGTACGCGAGAATCACAGCAGGGATCGGTGCACAACGCGCAGTTGGCTCGGAAGAGGGTAGATTTCAATTTGACTGGATTATAAAAGCTACACGAGAGTTTCGAAAGCTTCGCCTTTGACGAAACTGTCGCGATAGAAAGCGTGAAAATAAAATTCTTTAACATAGAAATATACACACATATATATATACGTGCTAACAATTGTTCCTCGTTCAAAGCGGAAGAAGGGTTTGAGGGGGGAAAAAATTACGTTTTCTCAAAGTTTCCTTTTTTTTCGCGTAGAACGAACGATCGTAACAAAAGTCGCTTGTCGTTAGCGCAAACAGTTTAATTTTTTTCATTCTCGTTTCGCAAACGTGTTCACCGTGATGCTGGGAAGGGTGGAGAAAAAAAGCTCGCGTAGTACACGAGAAACTTTATTAGAGGCGATTTGCACAATTTTCCAAGTAAAGAGTCTGCATACTCTGCTATGCTGTATAAAGAAAAGCGACATAGAAAGGGGAAGAGAAAAAAGAGAGTTGGTGAGAGAGAGAGAGGGAAGGGGAGCGAGGGAAAGAGAGAGCAAGAGAGGGAGAGAGAGAGACAGTGAGGGAAAAGCGAGGGGGCTGCTTTTCGTCGCTAGTCAAGGAATGAAGAGTTCCCTTGAACTGCTGAATGCAAAACTCGTTAACGGAGGCCCCCGCAAAACTCATTACTTTTCTATTTTCTCCTTTATTCTTGGCGCTCACGCGGAGGTGGACGCTCGAGATATAAAGTCGCGAGAGAGCGAGAGAGAAAGAGGGAAAGCTTCTCGCCGACGTTGGAGTGAAAATTCTTCCTCCGCTGCCGGCGTCTCATTTTCCTGCTTTTTTCTCCTTTTATTTTCTACTCGGGGGTTAAAACGTTCTCTGTATATTTCTCGTTATAATCTCTGCTTTACGCGTAAAACCGTGCGAGTTTGAGGGTGGACGCCCAGTTTTTTTTTCATTACTTTTTGTAAAAGACGTTTAGCACGGAAAACGACTGATAAAATGTACGCTGATGTACAACGCGATCTTTTGGCTCAAATGACCGAAATTACAACACGTTCTACATTTACCTTGATCCTTGCCACGTGTCCTCGCTCGTTTGTATTTGTCAAAATATAAAAATTTTTGATTTTTGAACGACGAAAGGGTAAAGAATTAAAAAAACATTCAAAGTAGTTTTAATACAATCACTATGTGCAAATCGCAGGATTGAACAATTGTCTGTTTTTATTTTAAAGGCAAGGGAGTTAAGTATTCGGCTCTTTTTATCTATTTGCATCTATGCTACTAACTATAAGTTCAGGTATCAGTGGCATTCAACTGAAAGAATTTTATTACTTTTGAATTAATTTATTAATTACATGTAATTATTAGAACAAAAGACAATCGTGGCTTGCGAAATAATTCACCCTTGGTGACGGCAATAGCCGTGTGCGGATAATTCCATTTACGCATGCAAATGGCTTAATTCAAACTTGGTACGAAATTGGGTCGAGGTCGATTTTCTCCGATACAAAATATTGTGAATAGCCGCTTATGCGAATGGAAAGACAAAATTGAAAAATAATCTGAATTGTTCGTAAATAATTTTGAATGCTTACGATGTTACGAGGCTCGCAGAATTTATAGGGGTTTCAAATATAGCACACCCCGTCGGGCACGTTGGCAAATGGCAACCACGTTTAAGCAGATGCCGTACGCAATCTCTCATGCATCTTCTCAGTTGCTTTTTAAATATCCTTAAACTTTTTATCGACAAATATGTAAATAACGATGGAAAATTTATAAATTTTACGTGATATCTTTCGCAATTAAATGTTTTCGGCGGTCATTGAGCGTTAGTTTAGTAAAGTATGCAAATTTGGCTTGAAATTTACAGTCACTATTTATTTATTTCGATCGTCTATTTTACAATTATGTTTTCAGCCGACGATTTTTAATTTATCAGTAATCATTCTGTACGAGTCTATCAGAGCGAATCTAAAAAATAAATCCAAATTTCTATGACTAAAAGCATAAAAATTGTCTATGTACTAAGTGTTTTATTTCAATAGGACACAAAATGCACCAGGTATTCTAAAAATTACGGTTCGAAAAGCTCGGGAAAGCGAGGTAGTCGCGCCAACTCCGATGGTAGATGAATTTTCACCGTTGTACGAACACGTCACAAACGTTTTCAAATTCACCCAACATTGGTTAACATTAATGCTGCACATCGATTGAATTCAGATACACGTCGCATTAATTTTATACAAAGCCCGTTTCGAGTTTGATACAATGTATCGTAGTATTTCATTCGCGAAATTACAATAAAAATATATTTTCATAATAAGTTCCAATCTACTTCGGGATGTTTCCATATACATTTTGTAAATATTAATGATATTAATCCTGAATAATAACGGAAGGGAATTTGATCGGGACGTAATACAGCGAATCGTAATAACGAGAGACCATACAAATTGGAGTACTATTTCGTTTATGTACATATATGGGGACTGTTTACTTTCATCGAATAACCTCATATAACACGTAATAAATTTACTCGTCGATCGAACGTAAAAACTAGTGTCAAATTTTTAAATGTCACTTAAAATTTAGATCTGTCAGGTTCGAAGGAATAACTACCCCTATAATCCCGCGATGCTTAATTAAGTCCCGATACAATGGTCGACTATGCCAGATTCATGTTAAACGGGAAACACGACGATGGGGCCAAAGTGTAGAACAAACTACGTGGAGATTTTTGTACATCGATTTTACGAACCGTGTTAACAAATTCGTACACCACCGCGTCGGGCTCATCTCTCTCGCCGTGTCGTACCGGGATAGAAACTCAACAGGGTATATGGTAGAATTTTCGTACACCTCGTCGAGCAACGATTCCCGTTCCCGCCCCCTAGCGACGCGAGGGAGGAGTGACCTCCGCTCTCTTTTCCCGACAAAAAAACACAAGCCCCTGAACGAAAAATATACAGATATATAATTCGTAAGGTCGTACGCGACAGGACGGAAATAGCAATCGCTAATTTTTGCCGAGTACGTAACGTACACACATTTTCGAGCGTATATTTCAACCGCTCGAAAGCGTTAACGCATCCTCGAGTATAAAATCGACCGGATCGAGACACACTCGTGTACGAGGTCTAGTGGATGCTCCTCGACAATCAGCGAATTCCGTGACGCGAGAATTGCGCGACAAGATAAAGTTCTCGAGACTAATTTACATGCGGGCAATTTGTCGAGACATTAAGCGAGTGTAGATATTGCGATTTGATCTTTTTTCTGTTCATCCTCCACTAAACTCGTTCGTTTTTTTTATCGAACCAGTCTCTCGCCTCGTATCTATCGATATGAAATTATTCTCGCCTTGGTATTTTATTCCTCGTTTCGAGAGCGCACATACTTAATGGAACTTTTACGTGAAAATGTACTTAACAAAATAACGACTTCGTTTTTAAGGGTCGAAGGACGTTGAAGTTTTCGTTGATTAATTTTTTTTTATGAATTGTTAGTTCGAATTAATAATAATAATAATAATAATAATAATAATAATAATAATAAGAAAATGTGTCGAATGTTTCAGCACTGTGTTAGCGTGGCCGGAGGTGGCGGCGGCGGAGGTGGAGTCGCAGGCGGGGGTGGTGGACGACTGAGCCTACACTTGCGTCCTTGCGGGGCTGGTGGCGGAGTTTCGGGGAACGGAAGTGACGGAGTTTCGGATTACCCGCCGAGCGCTGCGGCTGTTAGGAGCAGGGAGGCGGCCGCGGCGGCCCTGCACGCGGCAAGGACTCTGTTGGGCGCGGGGGTGGCCAACCCTTGCTCGCCCACCCCCGAGCCACCTTTTTGGAAGATGCCGCACAAAGGTCAGTAATATATATGGAACTTTTCTCTCTCTCTCTCTCTCTCTCTCTCTCTCTCGCTCTATCTCTTTCTCTCTTTCTCCTTCTGTATAATTCGTCTGTATGCACAAAGTGCATGTAATTTGAATTGTCAATTCAAGACGGCGTAACCGTCTAGTTCGAGTCCTACAAAAAATGAAGCTTTAAAAATCTGTTGCGGCCATATCTGAAATTGCCCAAATTATAATATACATTTGTCATATAAATTTTAAATCGTGTTCTCAAACATAATTGAAATAAATTTCTTTTTTTTAATATAAATTATACGGTGTATGATCCGTGACTGGCAGAAATGTGTCACAACCTCTACTTTCCACTTCGTGCACACAGTGAATAGCATAAGATCGATCTATATATATATATATTTATTTATTTCAAACAACCCCAATCATGCGCGAGTCGTCGGTCACTATCAGTCTGAGCAAAAGTCATCCTTGATCTACCAGTAGAGATTTGAACCGTGCCCTGGCTGAAACCTTGAGTTAAATTCGCATGCAGTAGTCATCAATACGAGGGGTGGTGTTTGATTTCGTGTGTGTACACGATACAAAAGCGATATAGGGTCAAAGAGTACGTATCTACCGCGTTCTATCACGGATTGGCCAAGAGCAGGAAAAGATCAAGCGGTAATTTATCCAAAGTGCACCATTCTTTCGAATCGCAATTTCAAAGTTTATTCCTCAGTTGATTAATCGAAGTTTGCAATATTTACACGCTCTCAAGGTTTGCATTGTAAATATTACGCGCCGAATGGCTTACGCTCGATGTTCAATAAAAGTGTACAAAACTCGAGAGGATCGAACTCTCCTGACGAACCGTTTCGCGGTATAAAGTATAAAGTGACCTAATCTATGATACATTTTAACGAAACAAAAAAATAGATTATCTACAACGCACTCGGGAGGTCCTTTTGGACGAGTTAAGCGAGGCAGAAATAACGCACGTTTCGAACGACCCGGTAGCCCTGACAGGAGCAAAAGGCCTCTACGATAAGCACATGCCGACCAATGCCTTATAAATATTCTCTTTTTATACACGATATATATTATATATATAATACACGTACATGGTTCACACACATAGACGCTCGGAGAGGGCACATAGGGCGCGAGGCGATCGGTCGCTAACGAGAAAACTCGACCGAAAAATCGAGCGAGGCTAATGCCGTAATCTCGTCGATTAGAGGCGGGTGGGTACCTGGTGGGTTATATACCCTCGGTTTCTCGTCGAAGCCTCATAAAGAATTCAGAATGCTAATTCTTTCGTGCCCGGATGCTGGCTATCCTGCGAGGATGCTACCACGCGTGTATATAGTACCATATCCACCATCGAAAAAACAACAACAGTAACAACAGCAAAAAAACAAATGAGAAGATTCGTGTATGTCTTTTCTTTCGGTCGGCTTCCTTTTAACCCCCGTTTAATATCATTCGCCGGCGTTTCTTTGTACACATATTTTTATATTTATCTCTCGACTCTTTATCTCGCGACGTTTAAACTTTCGTTAGTCATACGATACTTCATATCGCTGGTTCAGGATACATTAATTATCAATTGCCTAATTGGGCCTCGCTATACACGCGTGTATACATCTCTCGACTCTTAAAACGAACCTAACCGAGAACTCGTGTTCGGACCCCCTTGGCTCGTTCTTTAATGCATCGTGTTTTCAACTGGTAAAGTATCGTGAATTAATAATGCAAGAATATCGAAAGTAATTGAACAAAGACGGAATAATTTTTATTTCTTTCTTTTTTTATACAACCCCTAACCGTAAGAATCTAGCTTCGAAGAATATTATGCGATCATAGGGGTTAAAATAGTCGGATCGATGATTCAATTGTATAGGCCTCGTTCAAACGCTAATATAAATACAGAACAAATTGAGAGGCATGTACATATAAGTATAACAGAGGGAGGATAAAAGTATCACGGTATATATTATTACTAAACTTACACCACGGTGACTGTGGTGACACCAGAGGTTACCCTCGGTAATATGACACCCCCGATTGCTTGGCTTCACCGTCGGGGCAACAGCCCCTTTATGCCCGCGCACATGGTAAGCCACTGCAGCAATAAGGGAAGTTACAGAGAGCACCTTGCACCTGAACATATATATATATATATATGTACTATGTCTCGCTCACTCTCCTCTAAACACCCACAAGCATATATGCGTCGATGACAGCGTCGAGACGAGCTTCGACTCCCCTCCAAGTCACGAATACGCCCCCACGACCTACGCATGCACCCTCTGCACCCTGACAAACTCTCGTGCAGTGTGTATTAGCGTGTGGTGTCGTATTATCGTGTACACGACGGCTGAGCCCAGACTGTACGTCGTGCCATGACCACCCCGTTCTCGACTTCTTACGGGTGACAATGATTCGCTACAATATACACTTCATTGCAAACCTCTAATTTACAAAAAAATACCACTCCGAAATTTTTTTTTTATATTTCTCAATAAAGTTACGATCTCACAACTATTAACTTCGAATCGAAAATTGAAGTAGAGCCGTATAGCTTGGAATTACATCGAAGAAAAGATTATTGGTAATAGATATCAAATTCTTCCGAGAGTTTGTGCCACCCTTCTTGCTATTGATATCGTCCCGCTCTCGACGATCAAACATACTTATGTCAATGGGCTCTTTACACAGAATCGTTATTACACTGTATATAGGTGAACGAGAGAATTCTTCGTTGTGCCTTTGCTGGTGTCGAGCCTTTGCGGTCTTGGAGTATCACGTTTCACTTCACTTGCACGTGTTTTAGCGTATAAGCGTAGCCTCGGGGTTGGCGTTCCCCATTGAGATCAACGAAAAAGCGTATGCTCGATGTATATATATATATTGAAATGCGTGAGTACAAGAGTCGCTACGTAGACGCGAGAAAGTGAGACGAAGAAGTACGCCTATAGATGAAGAGAGGGCCCCTGCGATCAAAAAATACGAATGATCCACGTTGATCACAATGGCGATTGTGGTGCGCAACGGCACGCGCCCATTTCCAACGAAGAAAGACCCTTCGGCATGTCGCGCGTGTTTTACACTCACGCGTATACATATATATATATCTAACATTCTCTTTCTTTCTTAACCCCTCCGGCTCGAATAGCCAGCTACTACCATGCGCTCAGAGCGCAATACCGAGCGCTCTTTTTACCATTTGCCTTTTTCCATACACCCTCTGAGCGTGCGTACCTTCTCATCTCCGCCAGTACATAACGCCCCGTACGGAATTCCCGTCGTGACGAGAACCCCCGCGGCTGTGGCGAATCAAACGCCCCCGCCGATTCACGAGAGGGCACTTAATATTTTGTGCCCCTCCGCCTATTCAAGATTCGTTAATGGTTATGAGAGAAAAAAGCTCTTTGTATACGCGCCGTAGGTATGATACGGGGTGGTCTGTTTGCGGTTTCGCAAACCGCGATCAGCGTTGCATAAAAAAGGCCAATTGGATGATAACACCGGGCGAATGTCAGAGAAATAAAGATTTTTAATGGAAACAAGTAACTAAAATATGAGTATTGATATATTGATATGGGACTTGAATTTATTTCTCGATTTTACGTGTTAATTCCTTTTTTTCGTACCGACTATCGATTGTTTGACTTTTTTGGTGGAAGCTGCAGTAACGCAACGCGTATAGTATGTTCGAGATAGCTAGCATGCGTAATATGTATGTGTACGGTATAAAACGAGATTACCGGGTATGAATGTGTACAGGGGAAAGGGCTATCGTAGCACCAAGGGTGTAATAAATGTCGAGTGCTTTTCGGTCTTTTCCCCATGTTCCCTCTCTCTCTCTCACTCTCTGTAGTAGGATTATCACCGGCTAACGATCGTCGCTCAATTATTTTTCGCGTACGCGCTTACCCCCTTTCCTCCCCTCCCAGCGACATATACCGCACCCTGTCACAGCCCTTAACGGCTTTTTCGAACGTTCGATATCGCTGTTACACAGAATATAATTGCATACCGTGCGTTGATAGAGTCACGGAGATTAACAGCGAATTATTCAAGGTACGACGAGCTGTAAATAACCGATGTATATATAGCGCATTCGATATAGTCTAGTGTACCTACGGATGGCAGAAAATCCTACAACGACGAGTCATTATAACGATCGGAAATATAAAATATCGTTGCGCTTCCAGCTATGATATTTACTCTTTTATATAAATTATATGTATAAGTATACACGAGGTGTTAGACGACTACCTGGACCCTAAAAATACCTAGGTAGTTGGCGTCGGTACAATCAAAACGGTTTTTCCAAAAACCGTCAAACGTCTCCTGTAATGAAAATTGACCGAGATATTAATTCGCAAAGTTTAGAAATTTAAACCAAGCTATCTAGTTCCTTGTGGTTCGGTGATACAAACAACATTATTTTCTCCTATCGTGTTGATTCGTCGTTCGTTCGTCTATAGTTATTTTATCACGAGCTACGAAATAATTTGTAAAAAAAAGTCCTGAGTCCGGCACTAATCCGCCATCCCAACATTTATCAATTAGGGCGTCCGATTGCATTGTTACTCGGATTTTCTAACTTTCTGAATTAATATCTCGGATAAACTTCATCGGAGGACAACCGTTTTACTTGTACTGACACTAACTACCTAGATATTTTACGTACATGCAGGCTGTTAGCTGACAATTCGTCTAACATCTTGTATGTATTGACCTATATACTAGACGTATCACGTATATCGATTATTTTCACCATATCTCGCATTTGTAGTTCTTATAACGATATTCATTAATTATTTCGGGGTTCGATGAATTTTTCAGTGAATTTCACGAATGAAAATATTTTACGACCTCTCGGAGAGATGATCAAACGTACGTTATCGAATTTGTGTGATAAAGTCACGTAGTAATCCAGTAAGCAGTGCTTTACCCGACGTTACATTTATTTTCTACAGTTTGCAATTTGTTCGCGAAATCCGAGAACACGACGAGATACGTGTAATATGAGAACGAGAGAAAGAGAAGACGTTATATTCGAGAATAAGGCGAGAGTGCGACAATGATCGGCTAACATTTTCGCATTCGATCGATCGGAGAATCCTAAAAACAGAATGTGGCGTGTAGTAGAATATACATGTGTGAATGTATGTTTTATACACGGAGAACATATAGAAAATCTGTCATCCTATTACGGGGGTGATAGAATCGAGACTGAGCCGGTGACTCGAACACGTGGGCTATAGTCGAGCCGCGATTAAACTCGTTAGAAATAGCGAGACACCCCCTCTCGTCAATCTCTTCGATTTAATCTCGAGCGTATAAAATCAAAATTCGCAGTTGCATCGAATCATTTCCATTAATTAGCCTGCTTTCCTTCAGAATACTTATATATAATCAAGGATAATTTTTCTATCACGCGTATCTTGACATTTTCACTCTTTCGACGCAGTTTTTTCCTATATTAGTTGTATAAAAATTGAGCCGTGTAATAGTAAAATCGCTCAAATAAAATTTTGTTTGCTCAACGATTAAATTCCTCTCACGAATCATTGCTGAATCGCGCGAAATACCTTGGCAGCTGCTTTACTCACGATCATTCGTTTTACGAAGCGCCACCAGGTGTAGATGCGCATAAACGCGGACAGCACGTGAGACGAGAGACGGTGGGACACGTCTCTGCGAAGAGAAGGCGAGAGCGGAGAGTCGTCGAAGGATTCGAGGCGCGATAACGAGGTACGCGAAAAAAAGCCCTGCACGATCGAACCGACGATCGCGATCGATCGATCACCGGAGCTGTACGAGAGTGACGGAGCGTGTGGACGTTCGCTGCTCTGTGGCTATGAAATAACTCAGCTTGGCGTGTGTATATATATACACGCCAGATATATATATATATATATTCTTATATACCGTGTCTTCTCTAATTCCATTAATTTATTCGCCGTACGCATTCTTCTCGACGAACAAAAAAAACAACTTGGCTGTATTACGAGAATCGTCAAACAAAGTACCACCGAGGGTGGGTATCGGCAGGAAAATCGAAAAGGCTTGAAAAATTGAGAGTACGGGAAGAGGCAAGGGAGTGTAAGCCGTTGCGCATGCACGACAAAGAGGGATGAGAGAAAAAGGTAGGGAGAGAGAAAGAGAGAGAGAGAGAGAGGTAAAAAGGGAAGAAAGGGCGGGAAGAAGGAAGGGAGGGAGATCTAATTATTCGCATGCCGTTATCGTAGCGACCATCAACAAATATATCCGCGACGCGAACTTCAGGGGCCGACGCCGGTGCGGTAGAGGGCGAAAACGCTACGGCTCCGTCGGCGTTTTGTACGGCACACGGGTCGTCGCGGTGTGAGAGCGTCGACGCGCCCGCGTTCCCGAATTAGAGAGCGCATTATCCGCTTCGAATCGTGTTTTGTTTCCATTATCGAATAACGATTAATGGCGCGTTACGCGAATGCGTGCGGACGTAGTCAGCGAGAGAACGAGTGAGGGAGGAAGAGGGAGAGGGTGAGAGAGAGAGAGAGAGAGAGAGAGATCGAGAGAGAGAGAAGAAAGGTTGGGAGAAATGGCCGACGGGGTGGTAGGACCAAAAAGGGGATAATACCAATCGCCTGGCCGAATGCGCCTGACTGCGTCCACCGACCGCATCGATCGGTATATCGCGATGCTTTTACGGCTATCGATGCCGATATATGCTCTCTCTCCTTCCCTCTATCTCTCTTTCTCGCTTTCCCTCTGGACGGGGTGGTAAAACACCTACGCTCTCATACTACTCTTCGCCGCTTTTTGTTTTGTGCCTCGTGTACGAACCTCCCGCCCACCTGCCCCTCTCTCCCCATTTACTTCTCACTATGCACAGCCATACCGTTCTTCCATACCATCGCAACGTGTCGATGCAATTCCAATACAAATCGGTGACTGTTACTGCTCATACGCTGATTCTCCATCGGCTAATGGCGTTTGTGTATACACGCATTTCGCAAATTGACGAACGGGGATGAAAACGATTATGGATCATTTCCGGCTATAAACTCTATACGCCGTGTATTTCTATTTATATATACATAGAACATTTTTTTTTAGGTTTTTACGTTTTCGTCCTTCATCTCACGCGCGCAACCCTCGACTTCATATTGATCGTGTGAATATTCAGTTAGAAGAGGGTTCTAAAATGGGAGACGATACGAAAGGGGTAAATTGAGATATTTTCGAGAAACAAGGGAGCCGGATCGTGGATAGGGAGACACAATGAAAACAAATACACCGTCCTGCTTAAGGCAGCTCGTGTTTATTATCAACGTCGAGACTAATCGGAATTTTAGGGTTAATATCGTTCTAAATATAACATTTATGTTCTACACGTGTACACTCACCCCGTCTCGTGTATCGCAAGGAGCCGAGGATCGGGAGGATTGTTGTGACGTCGAAGGAGAAAACTCTCGACCCAGGGAAGACGAAGGGCTGCGCGAATAGAGGGTTGGTTGGCGTCAACGTCGGGCTTTGCGCGTAGCTCGTGACTTGTATAGCGTATAGCAACGACGTATATAACACTTTGTACGTTTTGCTGTTTTTGGTGCTCTCTCGTCGAGCTTGGCGCAGCAAGGAGAAAGCGAGCTGGCAGGAAAGCAACGAGCCTCGACGAAACGAGGGTGGAGAAGAGTGGAAAAGAGAAGAAGAGAGAGAGAGAGAGAGAGAGAGAGAGAGAGAGAAGGAGAGAACGTCGCGACATCGTGCACCCCTCCAGGATAGGATTTAATCTGTGTCCCGTTTCACGCTCAGCCAAGTGGAACCTTTTTGCCTCACTTTGCGGCGCATGACTCGCTTTTGCCCTGGTCGTCGCGTAGATTAACGCGAAATTATCAATAAAGAATGTGTACGGTCTATATATATATATGCGCATATAGTGTCGCGGTACTGTATAGCTACAGCACTACCCGGTTATTGCAGCTCGGAGGCTCTTTGCACCCTCGCGTTTTCCAAACACGAATAGATGATAGAATTTTACATATTTTTCATTTTCAATGAGAAATCTTTTTATTCTTGATAAACACCGGATACGTCAATAACGATCGGTTAATTTATCGCGGGGGGTACGGACTTGAATTATCGAAAAATATAGATAACAGCCCTAGCGGTATTAGTGCATTAAGGTATTTTTTGAGACGCAACATTACGTAGATATGTGTATTTTGATCGTTTTGTTATTTGTTTTAATTAATAAATCATTCGTATTTGTGCATTTCGATAATTACTTTCGAAAATTCGAATAATGGAATATCTTTCGACTATAGTGTGCTGCGATCCAGCATCATCCGAGTCATACGAGAAACGTAAATTAATACTGTCAATTTATTAAAATAAATTAACGTAGTTACATTTAATTACTGATATTTAATAGATATTACTACTGTTACTATGTTCATAGATTACTCCTTTCTTCTCGCGGAGGTGCAGCATAGAGCTGCTTCAGACATTTCCCTGCACCGAGGTTCGATACAAACAATTTCAATAATGATTATTTAATCGTTTATCGATTTAGTTCTTTCACCTGATTATGTCAAAGATAATGTTGTTGGTAATTTTGTTAATTGTAGCTAAACACGAGTGCATAGTTGTTGGACACCAGTCTCGCAATCCTTAGCCTATTTTTTTAAATACGTTCCTTGCTTTCAGTTCGTAAAGTTGCTCGATGCATTTCTTTCGAACGGAAACAAATGCATCGAAAAAAAAATTCACAAATATTAGTCATTGACTCGATATTTACGGATATATCGAACGAAACACAAATTATTATTTTTCGATTCGACGCGATAAACTTGAGTAAAGGCCTACGGATGAAAAAGAACGTGCAAAATCGGTAAACCAAAAAAATATTGCCAGAACATAAATATTAACGTTTTTCGTAAAGTAACGACAGATTTGTAACCCCGGTTAAGAAGGAGTGCGAGGGCGAGGCATACAAAAATAATTACGTGCTACGTCTAGATTTATATCTCGCGAGGGCCGTCGCGTGTTCAACCGAGTGAAATCTTTTAACGTTGCCGCGCAACATCAGTTCGGTTCACCATCGCTCTGACACTTTTCATCTTTCGTACCTACACGCGACCTCTTTTTTGCATTTGCTCATTTTTTTATGAGACACATGTATAAGTATTTAAAAAAAAGGAGCTAAAGAAGAAAGAACGACGTCACTGTCGATGTGACGAGCGAGAGAGTTGTTCGAGAGCAAAATGCCGGGCGAACTGCATACCTATCTCTGGTTGTCTTCTCTCAAGGATGTATATAACGGCAGTCTCTCCGTGTCCTGTATAAGGTTCGTCGTTTCTTCTTTGTATCTCGCGTTGAGCACAGCGAGTGTGGGTTTCGGTGGAAGGAGGGGGAGGGGGTAGGGGTTGGACAGAGAAGAGGGAATCCTTGAAACACCGACGTCCCGGCGTCGACGAGATAGAGCAGCCTCGAGTATATGCGTTTTGGGCGAGCTCTCGGAGAGATAGACAGAGAGAAAGAGAGAACAGAGAGAAAGAACATTCTTCAGGGAAATCATCTTGTCGTTCCTACAGTGTCTCGTTTCCTGGAGCAACGAAGAAGGTCCCAGGCTTCTTTACATGCGCGGAGGGAATTTAGTAACGCGTTTAAGATATTTCTTGTATCGAACGTGGAGAAAATAGAGGACAAGGCGATAATCCGAAATAGGGTGCAAGCAGGAAATTATAATAATGTTTTTATCGATCGATTAATTCGGTAGCCACTTATGTTAGATATTAATATTTTATAATCGAAAGAGAATTTCAATGAAATAGACGATGATGTGAATTCTCAGAAATACAGACATGTACGTATCGCAGTGCGAATATCTTTCGAGTAGAAATTGTGATGAACGGTCGGACAAACTTTGTCTCGACGTCGCAAGCTTGTTGAAGTACGCGAGAGAAAGAGAGATCTTCTACTCTTCTCTTTCTCTATGGGTTTCACCCTTTCTCTGTCTCTGTCTCTTTTCCTCCCTCTCGGTCTAAAGGTGTCTTGAAATTTAACGATGAGACGAGAAGCTCGAGAGTGCAAGAGGGTTTTCGGTGAGAGGTTCACGGGTGTTTGCGTGTGCACCCCTTGGGCATCGTTTTCTCTGATGCCTTCGTCGACAACGTACCGAGTTTAGCACAGAGAGGCCATTTAAATTACTTTCCGACTATTTCTTGTCACTCTCTCATCTTGAAAACTGGAACACTTCTCTCGACGTGCCGAGCGATTAATTAAATTTGTTAATTGCAACATGCATTTAACACTGAGGAAAACGTTTCTACGACCGAGAGTTTGCTCTAGTGGCATCGTTACAGAATAACGTAGTAGGTGTATTTATATGTCATATTGTAGCTCTCAAATGCCTGAAAAAGACATACTGTAACGAAAGTTTGGATGTCTGACGTATCATGATTAATATTCGTTTAAAAAATAACAACCGATATCATAATAAAATAATTTTACCTTTTTATTATTATTATTATACGATTATTATTATTATTGTCATTATCATTCTTACAAGATCCATTTGGTGCAGTCAATACTATAATATTTTTCAAGTCATTATCCATAACAATATTCTAAAAAATAATGATTTTGATTGTGGTTTATACGCCAATGGAATGAAGCTCAAGCAATGGGAGGAAGGGTGGGCTCGACAAGAAAAAATACGAATGATGTCGTCCCCTGAAGTACGCGTTCACCTTCCATACAACCGCATTACACTCATTCAGTGCAGTCAGTTCTCGCAAAACGTTTCCGCATTGTATGCACGTTTTTGTAAAAAAAAGGATAATAATAATAATAATAATAAAAGTAAAAATAAATGAAAATACTCGTACCACGACGCGCTTTAAACAATTACTTTGAACTCGTCTCGTTCTACGGCAAAAGTGAGGCGAAATACAGAAAGAGAAAGAGCAGGAGAAAGATACGTCACGTTCCTATGGGCGACGATGATACACACGAAGGTACAAAAGAGAGCTGTATGCTTTTCGTTTTTCTTCCTCTGCCTCCCTCTCTCATTTTTTATGTAGAAAAAAAAGAAGGCAAACCGTCGAGCTTTTCACTCTTTGTGCTTTCTCTATACAGTTAGCCCACATAATAATGTCGTTATTATAATGGGCTCTTTTGTCAAAACCATGCACTCTCCTTTGCTTCCGTCGAAGTTTTTTTGCATCTCGTCACATTTTCACTTTTATATTTTACTCTTGCACAAAGTACAAGAGATTGAGGAGTTTTGCTTGAATTTAAGTTGGAGAAGAGGACGCGATGGTGGACGTGGATTAGTTTTGATAAAATAGTGGACGGGCGCTAGATACCGTGTTTCGACGGGTCCAAAATAGTTAAATGATCGAGCGCTCGTGCGTATTGATGTTCTCACGTTTGATGCTAACCCCTCGCAACCCTTAAGATCGATCGGAATTGGAGACTATTTATATATTTGCCGTTCGGCACGTCCGTGCTTGCTCGTCGTTGACCCAATATGTATTAATACCGTATAACATATGCACATACATATAAATTAGTGTATACACCCGCGTTATGTGTATACCCGATTGATCGATTACACCCGGAAACGTTCTGCTTTCACAGAGGAGGACTTGATGCACGGGGGTGGTCCAGGAATCGGTGGGGGTTCTATGGTTGGTCAGAACTCAATATTTGGCTGTTCGGCCGCTGGACATAGCGGGGTCAATCAACTAGGTGGAGTTTACGTCAATGGACGACCACTGCCTGACGCGACGAGGCAAAAGATTGTCGAATTGGCGCACAGCGGTGCAAGACCGTGCGACATATCTCGAATTCTCCAAGTCAGCAATGGCTGCGTCTCGAAGATACTCGGAAGGTAAGAATCGTTCTTCATCGTTGTTTCACTCATTGGTCGATATTAATCCGATGATTGGCATCGATGCGAACGATCGTTCGACAATTTAATGAAATATTTCAGGAAACATCTTCAATGTTTTTTTCATTGTTTGCAGATATTACGAGACTGGCTCGATAAAGCCAAGAGCTATCGGAGGAAGCAAACCGCGGGTCGCGACAACTCCGGTAGTCAATAAGATCGCCGACTACAAACGCGAGTGTCCATCGATCTTCGCATGGGAAATTCGCGATCGACTGTTGCAGGAAGGCGTTTGTAACAACGACAACATTCCAAGTGTAAGTAAATACACCATTTATCATCCCTGCGTTATCAACCCCTTTACCATAAAAATATGTCACGATACATCGATCGGTTAATTCGTCAAAAACTAGGGTAAACAAGCGCCGAATCCCTCGATATCATAAAATGGTAGAAAAAAGAAAAGTTTACCCCTTTCGAGAGCCTCCGATTTATTTCCATCCCACAAAGCATATTTGCCCATCGCTGTCGTATTAATGGGAAATCAAAAGAGTAACAAGTGCCTAGTCGGATACACATCGGAGTTTTATTATAAACCACGGTTAAGACGTGGGCGGGGGTTGATTTCGATGCTGGTATACGACTTATCGAGGGAACCAGACGCTCGGCAGGGTTCCGGTATGGGGAACGGGGGGGACCGCTGGTACGGCACTTACCCGTCGGATCCGGCCACTCGACCCTAATCAAAGTCTCGTCAATACGATCGGCTGGGTGGGGTAATCGCTCCATTACGCGGACTCGACGTTGTGTCCACCCTCGTGCGAGACGGGCTCTACTGTATGATATATACAAGATCGAGGTACTGTACATGCCCTCTCCGCCGACTACTGCGACCCTCGACCTCTTGGCTAGGGGTGGAGAAGAGGAGGGGGGGGGGCACGTGCACGCGCAATAGCGTTATATACGCGAAACGTTACAAGAAGAATGTCTCTCTCTCTCTCTTAAACGATGCAGGGTGATGTGCTTTCCTCGCGTCCGGCAAACATCCTTCCTGCTATACTTCCCTCCTATACGTCTCGCATTCTACGCAGAGATGAAACTATCGATGGAGAGAACCCCGTCACGTACACCCCAACGCGTCTCTCGCACGCAAAGGAATGCGTACGAGGGATGGTCCGCCAAAACATGTCGGAAGATAAAGGCAACCTCTACAGATAAAATCGTTTTATCAATATGACGTATCGTCTAACTGCATCTTAACTTCGTAATGAATCGTGACGTAGAAAATATATCGACCGTTATGTCATTTATTGAAAAGAATTAATAGTATTCGGTAAAATATATCGTTGAAAAAAAGAAGCAAGCACATCACCCTCGAAGTTTCGCAAAATATGAACACCACGAAGTACTAATCTTTTCGAGAATTAATTTTCTTTTTGTTTTTCCTGAAACTAAAAAAAAACAATCAATTTTTTTAATCGAGATGTCTGCGTGGCAAAGAGTTGGAAGCTTTTAAACCGATATATTCGGTCGTCTATGAGTTTTCGTGTGTTGGCTGACAAGCTCCCCCAAGAGCCCTGTCCCAGGGGCAGTAGTACGAATCAATGTGCGTTCCGGCATCAGATGCTTCGGGGCTATCGTTCGTTTCGTGCTCGGCGTCGTGCCTCCCGCATCTCGTACCAGCAGAAACGGTATACGAGAGCTCGGTGGAGAGCGCGGAGGATGCAGAGCACGCGGCTCCGTTCGCGTATACGCGTGATATCGTGGATACAGAATTTCACAGGATCCCCACGGTAGTACGCTAGTTTTGTACTCCGTTAGTAAGTCCTCTAGATGCTGCTGCCGCCGGGCTCCCGTCGCCCGATGTTCCCCGATGGTTTTCGCCGCACAACAGCCGCAGAGCGTCGATGCAGACCATTACACGCGCGACCGGACACGAATAATTGTGCAACACGCTTAACTGATCCCATTCACCCTGATTCTACCCGCTTTCCGCCATCAAGGACTCGAGCTCACTCGCGCTCTCGATCTACTCGCTTCTCTCCCCCCCCCCCCCCCCCCCTTTACCCCGACCCGCGGCCTCACTCTCTCTCTGTCGCTCACCCCGCGCAAAACCCGTCATCCAACCCTCTACGGTCTGCTGCCAGATCACCCTCTACACCAACGATACGCCGCAACGATGCTTTTCGCGCGCGCGTGCGCGCGCATTGCTCGGGTACATCCCCGTGTAGGGTACGTGTCGCGTCCAAGCAGTAGCGACGACCTCGTGTACCCTCGCTAGAACATACGAAATGGAGGAAGTGTAATTTTTTCGTTAAGCTTTTCCGTGTAACGCGTCTGAAAATTGAAACCGAGGAAATGGGTCATAAATGGAATGAGATGGAAATGGAAATTAGTGGGATAATTTGATAAGAAAATGAATATAAAATATAAAGTAATGATGTCTCGTTGAGAAAAAAATTCATTTTTGTCATGAGAATGCTTTTTTTATGCGAATGTCGAGTTCATCGCCGATCGCCGTAGTTCCATATACGCGATCAATGTCGACGATTCGAAGCGAGTCTGGTTTTGTTACCAATGCATGCGTAAAATGAAAGGGAAGAAATGAAAAAAAATTGAACGAGGCGAAAGGAAGCGCCGAAATTCCCGTGCTCGTCGGAACGCTCGCCGAGAACATCGATTCGTTTCGTGGGCCGCGCTTTTTTTTCTCTCACACTCCCGTGGGTCTTTTATAGACAGAACTGATTGATCAACCCCCGCCATCCCTTAAGCCATAAGGGCTCGCTAGAGACTCCCCGCGTTAGGACGACTACCGAGGCGGGTGAGCGACGGCGGATAACGACTGGTACGCGTGCCAGAACGACGACCGAGTCCTACATGTATATTGACGTTGGACTCCGTAAATTGTGAAGAACGATCGGGCGTCTCTATAACAAACACGTACGTTATTTGAATGAAAAATTTCATTCGGAATAATTTTCTAATAAATTTGATTATTCCAAGTATAATTATTCCGAACGATTGCCAATAAGAAATTGTCATTGGTAAGAAAAGAAACGCGGTCTAATCAATATCGAAGAAGAAAAAAACTGTAAAAACGGAGTTACAGAAAAACGCGAACGTCTCTTGTTTTCTCCATTTTTCGCGCTCGTTATAACTTTTCCGAGCGGCCACTGGTTGCCTCTCGGAACACGGAATTCCGTCGATTGTGCGAAGCTTTCAGTCTCTGCAGAGATATTTATACAGTGTATACATATATACGAGATAAAGACGGTATCCATGTTGAAGACGTTACGAGTACGCTCCGAGTTAGCGCAAGAGCGATGGCGTCGCGAGAAGAAGAGGACAAGAGAGTTAGGGCAACGGGGATGGAGAAGCGAAAGCATTTTATGTAATAATTGGATGGCGGTGTCCTTTCATCCGGGATCCCTTGAATGCTCCCGCGAGACGACGACGCCGACTGCGAATACGCCGTCGACTCTTCGGATTCTCCCCATTTTTTTTTCTTCTCGTACACGATTTTACCGAGATATATATAGACATGACTATAGTACCAGCCTCCCGGGACATATACACACGTACACTACACTCTTTTGATATACAGCCTCCTCCCAACCCCCAACTCCTACCCCCTGGATGAGCGTCATTGTCGTCGACGGGATCTCGACTGCCGAGAGTGCCGGCAGAGATTTCTTTTTTTGAAAACGAAAGCCCTCCCTTGTCTACAGCTCCTTCCCGTGGCACTCTGCTTATATATATATGAGCAAGCTCTTTCTCTTGTACTTTCGTAGGTACTTCAGAAACAAAAGTGTATCTGTAAGATCCGTTTTCATTCATCGATCGGCAAAAGAATTGTACGATATATCTCTCGAGATGGCGGAGGGCCTGCATTACTGTACAGCGTTTATACATTCCCATTGTCCATTCAGTGAATTTCACTCGAATTGTCATCGTACCGAATCCTTTACTCGAAACAACTATATATAAAAAGCTTTTCGAATCGGTCGGATCTGTCGACGCGATAAGCGATCTATACGCGATTCAACCTTACGATAAAAAGATACGAGGAGGATATTTATAAGGCGCGTTGGAAGAATGAAAAAGAAAAAAGATGTTTGTCACGTATATGCGTCTGTATTTTGATCCGCAGGTATCATCGATAAACAGGGTGCTGAGAAATCTGGCATCGCAGAAGGAGCAACAGGCCGCGGCGGTGCAGGCTCATCAGGGCGAGAGTGTTTACGATAAGCTAAGAATGTTCAACGGACAGGCAACCGGCTGGCCACCAGCGTGGTACTCCGCAACCCCATCCCATCATCCCCTAGCTAGTGGCATACCGGCGACTCCCGTCTCGGGGCAGTCTCTCTTGCCCGGTGGACAACTTCATGGACGCGACGATTCGTTGCTCAAACGATCCGGTAAGTGCCTTTATTCACTCGAAATACCGATAATTTCCACAAAAAATTCGAACGAAATTTAATTCGATTGAAAAATTGACTGGATTTTCTTATCAGCTCGCGATTAATTTAGTTCTAACCACATTGTTTAATTTTTTTGTTCTATTAATAGGGAAAAATTATTACTTTTATTTTAGAAAACCGAGAAAATTATAAAATTGAAATAATTTTTATTTACACAACGGAAAAGAAAGCAAATCGAATAATATATCGGTCGAAACAATTAAGAGCCTAGTTCTAAAAGTAATCAAAAATTCGCAAGCTTCGTAGGAGAGTTTCAACCCTTTTCCTTTCTCGCTCTCTCCTTCTTCGTCGATTTCACGTATCGAGTCACCACGACCACACTGGTAATCCCTCCATTTATCCTCTCGCCATTGGGTGCTATAGTTCTGCTCCTTGTAGAGCAGTATGAGCCACTCCAACGTTTTGCTATCCGGAACAGCCGCAACGGGGACACAACCCATGTATTCATGCTCTTCTTCACACGTTCCAAACACTCTCCGTCAATTCGGGTCACGCCTATCGTGATTCTTCTATATATATATACAGTTAACGTAGAGATATGTGGCTACTTTCGGGAAAGGTGTTGCGAGGGTAATTTTTTTCTCGGGATTTATAGAGGGCTATGCGTGCACTATGAAAGTTAAGTCTCTTTTCAATACGAGGGATAAGTATTATAGCGCACTATAGATATTTCGACGTTGGACGAAAAAGTAGAATACGAGAGAGAAAGAGAGATACATATTACCTTCGTGGCTGGAATCGCTGTGGGTTGCTTCTTCCCTGTATCATTCTCCCTGTCTCTATCTCTCTCTCTTGCCCTGCTCTCCCACACCCGCTCTCTCGTACCTATAATAGGATCACCCGAAATCGGCCAAGCGGCTCAGATTGCGGCGCAGATTGGCCTGCAGATGATGGATATAGATGCGGCCTGCGGACCGCGTCTGCCTTCAATAGGCAGATTACGTTCGACGCGTCGTCGCTCGCGTTTTTTCTCTCTCTTTCTCTCCCCCTTTCCCTCACAGTGTTTCTCGTGCACGATGTCCATGCCATACATTCACGTTTCCTCCCGAAAGCGAGAGCCCGGTGACAGTGCGACTCGACGAGAGAAACGAGTGTCCATCAGTGCCACTTTCCGTCAAACGTTTTTCCCACATTCGCGGTATACGGATCCGAAGCGCGATTGTGTACAACAATAAAAATGAGTACTCGCGCGAGGCTCCATCTCTCTTTCTCTCTCCATCTCGTTCTATCCTCTTTCTAACACGGTACACGAGTTCCAGCTTTAAATCCCTACTGCATTCCCGTACAATCCCTACAAAGCCCTATGGTCAATAAAGTCCATTGCAGGGCTTGGAAAATACTCTTCTCCCACTGTCACCTGTGTCATTCTCCTAGATTGACAAAAATAAAACTACATCCTCAAAACTGAAGTGCCGCTATAAAAAAAGAAGTTCTATCAAGTTAAATCCGACAACGTGAAAATACAAACGCGGCGGGATGAAAAAATATGTGCCGGAATAAATAAAGTTTTATACTTTGACTAAATTTTATTGGAACGAAATAGGCATTCGTTAAAAGCGTATATTCCGTATCAAATATAAATCGAGCTGAACGTTTTTGACTGATCATGAGTTGATAAATCGAGGGATTGACAAAATAGCCAAGTTATCTTCTGGTTAAATAATTCGTATCGTACACGACAAAAATCTATAACGTTTCATCAATAAATTAAAGGCAAAATATATTACGAATTCGTAATTCGCATACACTTTTGACACCGTCAGGATTTAATATACCAAAATGTGTGCGATAGTTTTGCATACGTCGTTTCGATCAATATGCATGGGAGCTGTTTTACTTTATTCATCCCCTTGCAGAACGTACCGAATGAAAAATATATATTTGTTTAATGTCCGATCGAGGGTTGATTAATCCACAGCTAACTCATACAGCTATATAACGTTCTCTATTCTTCCCGTCATCTTTCGACCGGAATGAAATCGAGACTGGCGCAATCGGACGTACGAGGCAATCGAGATGTTCCGTGATCCAACTAGTTTCGCTAGTTACATACATAGGAACGAAAGGGGGTGTCGATTGGGGGTTGAACTAAATATATATACGTCAGTCGCTTTCTCACATACCGTCGCCCATGGCTATTGTCCGTGTACACGTTCTGGTACATAGACACACATACATATACAGGATGTACGTAGAGGTACATATATACGTAGTGAAGTGTTGCCTGTCCAAGGCGAAGCTACTACGGGGGTATTTCGTTGTCGAGGGTATACGGCGGACGTCGAAATGCGGGGTGGACGAAGGGCAACGTCGCCACGGATTCAACCCTCCGTCTCGTCCATGTTGGAAGAGAAGAGAGGAGTGAAGGAAAGTTGGAGTCGAACGAGGGATGAAGGGTATGTGCCCCAGGTTCGGTATATCCTGGCATAAACTGGTGGGGCTGTCGAGAGAAATTCATATATATCTATATATACACGTATATACATATATAGGTGTGTATATTACATATAGATATATATAGCGATCAAGTGAGGGTGAGCAGCTGACTTACGGATGGACGGACGAGCGTGGTAGAACGACGATAGAAGGATGGAACGGACAGACGGAGGGACCGAAGGGATAGCAGAGAGAAACGCGTAACGCGGACGAGGGTTCGGTGCGCGGAGGCGGAAGGTAATCGCACACGCCGGTCTTGAGGGAGTGGTGAAGAGAGATGGGGTAGAGGGGAGTTGACAGGCCAGCTCTCCCTCACTCCTGTGTGCCGCGTATCGTACCGACTATCCGTGTACGTGCGAGCGTGTGCCTGCGAGCTGACTGGCGTATACACGTAGACACACGAAAAATCCTAGGGGTTGCATAGCCGCTCTCTCATCCTCTTTGCAACTCCGGATATCCAACTCGCCTTTCCCCCACAGTGATATAGAACGAAATAGTCAGCCATCGTTCTGCCGAGCGTAGACCTTTTTCTAGATACGTGCTATCGATTTAAATTTTACTTTTTCCATAAAATCGAGAAGATCGATAAGGGACGATAACGATAAACGAACGAAAATATTTTTCTGTTCCAGATACCGAACCTCTGTTGCCTCATCAACAGGAGACAACGTCCGACGGTAATTCCGAGCACAATTCATCCGGCGACGAGGATTCTCAGGTTCGACTGAGGCTCAAGAGGAAACTTCAGCGCAATCGCACTTCTTTCTCCAACGAACAGATCGACAGTCTTGAGAAAGGTACATTGTTTGAGTTAGCGAATCAAAATTACGAAGTGTGATAGAGAATTATTAAAATTGGAGTACGTTCGATCTCGATCGTACATCGCAAAATGACATTGATACACAAATCTTTACACCCGGTATATGAGACACTTGACTATTTATCTAAAGCCTCGAAACTGTAATAATGATCACTTGTTGCAACCTTGTACGTTGCAGAATTCGAGCGGACACATTACCCGGACGTGTTTGCCCGCGAACGTCTCGCCGAGAAGATTGGATTGCCTGAGGCACGTATCCAGGTGAGTGTGAATGTGAGGCGCGAATGCGGTATGTCTCCACCATCTCGGGGTCTTTCCCTCCTTGCCTCGTTCCACACTATTCTCTCACTCTCTACACACGCACACATATACACACTCACATATATTATTCCCACTCCATCACCCTCGCTCTCATTTTACTTCTACGACTCTCGTTTTACTTCTACCGTTACTTCTTCTTCTTCTTCTTCTTCTACTCGTTCTTCAGCGTTCTACCCGCGCCTCGAGGGTTAAACGCGCCCCTGACTCTGTGACCTTTCATTATCCATAAAACGTTTAAGCGTCGCTACGTGGGTTAAGGGACCGCCCTCCCTTAGCGCCCTCTCGCTACTCGAAGCCTCCACACCCCACGTAATCTTCGCAGTACGACTTTGTACACCACAGAGTACCTACCCTTATATACATATATATGTATCAGTATATATTTGCTTCGAGGTCGAACGATGAAGTAACGATTAAATTTTTTATACACAAAAGTTTGGCACATCGTCTCATTTAACTCGGTGAATCGTCGCTTCACTTGAATTTTTCCCAATCCTTCAAACAATCGTGAAATAATATTGCACGGTGAACGTTTGATCGTTCTCGTCTTGGAAAATCACGCATAATCAAAAATGCATGAATACGAAACGTCGAGGATTTCCAAATGAATTTTAAACCGAAGTACCCTCACTCACGATTCAAATTGAAGATTAATATTCCGCGGTATTAAGAGATGTCTTGGCAGTTAGTTCATTGATTGAATATTTCGATCTTCGATCTTCCAAATAGTTTCGGGGAATCAAGTCGCACGATGGTTTAACGAGGCCATCCAATATTTCGTCGCGAACTGCCTATCTTGATTTCGTGGGATGTTCCCATTTTTTGAAATACTTATCGAATACTATGCGATAATTTGTCGAGAATAAACGAGGCACATTCAATTCTGTCGATTTAATAGTTCGCGGCAGAAATAGATTCGAATGGTCGTTCATTACTCGCCTTACTTATTATGAAACGTCGTAAACTTCTGTTCCCTGACACACCCAACTACCACGAAGGGCCCCGAACTCTCCACGGCCATCTGAAAAGAACGGCCTGTTTTTCCTTTTTTGAAATGTTATCCCTATCGTATCCACGTTATCCAGTAAATTGAAACAGCGAGCGTATCACGCTTCGAACGCATATGAATATTACATAAAAATGCTTTCATTAAAAATAAAATATTAATGCTTCCTATATTAATCCCATAATTAAATACTTAATATTCACATGGGGATCGATGTTAATTATGATAATGTTCCCTGATTATTTTCTTTATTTACAATCGGAATTTTCGTTTTTTTTTTCAAATAATTAACAGAAACGCGAAACCGGACAAGATCCGGTTGTATTACGCGGTGTCGGAACTTTCGATTCATTGAAAAATAACAAAAAAATCTTCCGATAAACTGGAAAATAAAAAAACAAATATAATAATTCCTCCGATCTCGATACAATTACATTATTCATTTTCGGCGCATCCCTCCCCCCGAGCTTTTTGATGCTCGAAAAAACGCTTCGATCGTTTCCACAAATTCATCGCCATCTATAACCACATACATGGAGAGACAGACACACCGGGGAGGAACCGGTTTTGGAGCCGGACCGTGGGTACACAGGGAGGCGATGCGGTGCGTTTGCCCGGCTCATACATTCGTTCGTGTATGTAGAAGCGGGGTAATACACGTCCGCGAAAGTGTAATTATTTTAATGAATATAGCGTGTGCGTACGACGGGTATGGAGCCCGTGAGAGGTGACGCATGCCGCGCGCCGAGCGGTATGCGAGCTAATATGTGCGCCGCCTTGTCGGACATTGTTTGGACGCGGGGAGGGTGGCGTGGAGCTGAGGGTGGGAGGGCTGGAAGAGGGGGGGGGGCAGCGCTCCGCGTTCATCGGTGATTCTATAGCACACGGGGGAAAGTGCACGTAACGTGTGTGCGGTGTGCTCTCGCGAGAGTTTGGCGGTAGGCAACGAGGGATATATGCCAGGATTTGAAGTGTGCTGGTCGGGTGGTGAACCATAGAAAAAGAGAGATGCAGAGAGGAATGAAGTGGGAGAGAGAACGAGCTAACCTAGAGACAGAGATGGAGAGGGAGAGAATGTATGTGTGTGTGTGAGAGAGAGAGTACAGCCAGAGGGCAATGCAAGAGGGAAAGTTGCAAGAGGGACGAGGGTGCGGGGATGAACTCCGCGGCTAGTCGAGAGAGGGTTGGGGGGTGGCTGTGGGTCGGACCGTAGCGTTATGTGGACGTACAAACAGTGCAAGACCATGTTGACGCATGTTTTCAAGCCTCGTTGGCTAGTATTGATCTTGCTAAGTGCAGGAAACCGGGATAGAGAGAGAAAGAGGGAGAGAGAGTGAGAGAGGGAAAGAGAGGGAGAGGGAGAGAGAGAGAGAGAGAGAGCGCGAAAGCTCCGCGGTCACGACCGACGGCGAAAGAGAAGCAAGATATACATATATACATCTATACGTAATAGGAGATGAGGGGTTTGTGAGAGGGTACATGAGAGGTATGAAGCATGAAAGAGAGACAAAGAGGGTGAGAGGGAAAGAGAGAGTGAGAAAGAGGTAGACAGAGAGAACAACGCGGGGTTATGGTACCGCGAGGTTCGCCGATAGTACCAGATTGTATAGGTATATATGTAGTTATACCTGGTACAACGTGTATATACGTATATATATATATATGCGTATGATATAACGGGCCCGGTTAAACTTATAGTAATACGCGTCGCGAAGAGAAGCAACGTACAGATACACGCACAAGGTTCAAGCTATATATAGCACACTAACGCGCGAATATTCACGCGATGTGCGTGTATATATATACATATATATAATCTTGTATATTTTACCGAAGGGGAGTGAAAGAGACGATTTGTATATATATAGAAGATAGTACGAGGGATTGGGAGCGAGGGAGAATGGAAGATGGGTTTAGGTATGGATGAAAGAGAGATAGATGGTACGAACGTGAAAGGGACGGCGAGGTGGAGAGGGGGGGGGGGAGGTTGAGTGCGGCTGCTGCGAGTCGTCGCTCGAGTGAGGGATCGAGCAGAAGGCCTAAGAGGGTTCGGACGCAACCATGGCAACCCGTCCCGTCCCCGGGGAGGTTGCCCTCTGATTGGCCATTCCTGGTTTTCTACCTCCTCGTGTAGACATATGTATATATATATAGAGAGAGAGAGATGTGTATGTGTGTGTGTGAGTAGTATATACGTATGTATAGAACTACTTGCCGATTCACCGCCAGGCGCTACCCCGCGTTGCCCGATTATAATCGAGGAATCTTGCGCGAAATGGCCGAAAGCTCACGCCGTGAAAGGGCGGTATAAGGGAGAGCGTGACGTTGAATGACGAACGAGAGAAAAGTCGCGAGATGGCCAGTTTTTTTGTGTTAAAGTTTTTCGAAAACTCCGTATACTGCCGTGTCTGAACAAAACGGACCCATACTACTGAAACGGGTTGCTCTCAAGGCCTGGCTCCTTCGAGTCGACGAAACTACGATTTAATCATGTTGAAATTTTGATAATACTTTTTTTAATCTTCCCATGAATTTACGTTAATAGGGATGATTTTCATGTATCGTTGAAATATTGATTTTGGTAAATTATTGGAAAAGGTAACCAATTCCCTCGTCCCGAACCCGTTCGTTGTGCGTACATGTTGAGAGAGAGAATGTGCACCGGTACGAATGTCATTGTATACGTATCCCATTGGCCGACATTAAAAAGTCGTGTCATATGCGATCAAAAAGTGAGACGTTGCGTTCTTACAATGGGAGAAATCCCTCTTGGGTCGTTATTTCGACAGGTTTGGTTCAGCAATCGTAGAGCAAAGTGGCGTAGAGAGGAAAAACTACGAAATCAGAGAAGAGCAGCCGTGGATCAGGTTGTCGGGGGTGCGACCGGCGGGGGTGGAAGCGGCTCCGCGCCACCTGCGGCTACCCCTGCGACACCGAGGATACCACTGAACGCCGGTTTTAACGCGATGTACTCCTCGATACCACAACCTATCGCCACGATGCCCGATACTTATAGGTGAGCACTAAATTATAATTAAAAGTAAATATTGATATTAAAAAACACATATTATTTTATAATATTATAACCGCTTATTTGTGTATTTTTTCACGAAAGAAAATGTTGATACTTATAAAGATTATTCTCACGATTAGTCGGTATAATAATTATTGTTTAAATCAACGTATAAGAGTGTGAAATATTTACATTACTCGTCGTTTCTAGCTCTATGTCAGGGAGTCTCGGTGGCTCGATGGGGGGTAGCTGCCTTCAACAACGAGCCGAGGGTTATCCCGCGTATGTTTTTCACGAGCCACTTCATTCGCTGACGCAATCATACTCCCACGCTCATACAACAGCGGCACACTCACAACCCCATCGCGGAATACCGACGTCGCACGGTGGTGCACCCACTACACCGGGGGGACAGCCTGCTGGTCCAGGCGGGGCGCCCTATCAACCGACGACCTCGACTGCTACCGGTAAGCTCTTCACAAATATCGTTACGCTATTTAAAATATAAATCGATGGGAGCGTTTACAAATATTTATATATGCCCGATTATGCTTGATTCGAAACAACTGGTAGAGTTTACTAACTAATCTTGGACAGTTTAAAAATATCGCGCTTCGCATAATGTTCTTTTTAATTAAATTTTTTAATTAAATCGACTAGTCGAATATCATGAATAAATTCTACGTTTTTTATAATTTTCCGACATATTATGTGTATCAAATAATGATAAAAAATGAGTAGCTAGGAACAATATTATTTCAAAAAGCACTTTCGGGATTTTTTCATTTATGAATATAAGGGTAGTAACGATAGATTTCGTTAATGAGATACACGTTCGCCTCGTATTTCGATTATATGTTGGACCGCATTGCCCTACGGCAGACGAAAAAAAAACTGCACAGCAAATATACACGCGATTTCGGCTCATCTCCGAAAATGCTTTTTGACGTTTCAATTGGCCCGTTATAATTGGCTTTGATCATTCCCCTGCCCCCTCCTCACCTACCGTTGATACACAGACAAATTTATCGGCATGCCATTGAGCGAGTACCGTAGCAAGAACGGGCATATATACGGGTAAATAATGGCCATTATATTTATACCCCATAGAACGATCTCTACATATAAACAGTCCATATTTTAAAAATTTTATATGCCGGCGATGTCGCATTTTTATACATAACCGATTTTCCTTTTTTTACCATAAAATTATCCACGTATAGAATCGAATAAAATATTTACCTGCACCAAGAACTGAACCTTTTCATTTTTTCGACTCTTTTTCAACCCTTGAAAATTGCATCGGTAAATTCACCGGTGGCCATTCGGGAAAACGTTTCACGCTGGTGCATAAATAACATGTTTACGTGTTTACAAGATTTTGTACCTTTGCCAGGTCGGGTTTGTTTTTCGAATGCGAACAAAATAAAAAATATAAAGATACATAAACACTGTGAGAACACGTATTCGATTCGCACAACGGCGTTTCTCGCGAGGTTGTGTATCGTGTACACAGCGGGGCATTTCACGACTGAAAAACAGGTGGGTCATTATAAACTTGCAAAAGCTCAACGTTGTAAAAGCAGGAAGAATATGCAAGAGTGAGATAGAAAAATATGTGAAAACGGGTTGTGTAAGAGAAAGAGAGAGAGAGAGAGAGAGAGAGAGAGAGAGAGTTTACACCACAGACGCTTTATCGCAACGTACACCGGCATAAGTTTGCCCCCACGAGACACGGAGGGAAAGTTAAGCAGAGAGGATAAAAGAGAAAGAGAGAGAGGGAGAGTGAAACACCCTCGAAATTCCGAATACGATATTGCAAAGCATAACGTTAATGCGCCAGTTTACACGAGCATGTTGGAAAACGTAATGCGCGATAGTTTCTCCTCTCTGTCCCCCTTTTCCCCCGTCGCTTATGCAGGACGAACCGCCGTTCTGTCTCTATTCCCCGAGGGTCGAGTTTACGCTCGGCGCGGTGTGCCAACTTACGCACTATCGTATCAGCGCCAGAGAAAATCCTCTAACGAAGCGCGAGCTACCGAATGTTTTCGCGTATCTCATTATATTCCGCTGAAGCGTCGTTTAATTAATACCGAACAATTTTGGGAAATTGCCGCGGTTCATAAAGATCTCGAAATTCGAACAAAGTGTCATGCATGGAAAACGATTTTTTTCATTATGATAAATTATATCGTATTTTCATAACGAATGAGCTGCCGAGCTTTTTTGCGCGAATAAAATATATTTGTTTTAAATCGATTTTTCAACTGCGAGTGAAACTTATACGATGAAAATATACAAGTATTTAACTTTTATATTAACTTCTATAAATCGCATTATTGAATATATTTAATAACGACAATAACAAACAATGCGATTGTTGAATGAACAAAATAATATGATTTCAATTATTTCATCGATATCATTTTCTTCCGAATGTTGCCCATTTTCGTATCGACAGTGCGGACGTCGGTTCCAAAAAAAAGCAAATTTAAATCGCAAATTTATTTTCCTTAATATTCGCCGGTAAAGTTTTATGGGCGGTTCGCGAGAGCTCGATGTAAAACGTAGTGTTTTCAGACCGCGACATACAAAAAAACAACAACAGAGACGATCTAATCTCCATTACAGCGTCGAGAGTGAAAACGGCTGATAGTTTCTAGCGTTAAACGGATAAACTCGAGCGCAACGCTAACTGCAACCCGCTACATCTAGCTTCTCTCGCTTTCTCCCGGTGAACAGAGCTTCCTAGTTTCTCGGGAGCCGAAATAAAATAGACCATGCTGGTGAGGGTGCGGGATGGTTGTGGATTACCCACAGGGTGCACACGATCGAGCTCCCTGCAGTCTATCCACACGCAATTCACATAGGTTTGTGATTCGAGAAGAATGAGTGAGATAAAAACACACGTAGCGGTGGAACGTATAAATATATATATATATATATATATATATACGCATACGGACAAGGGAGAAAAAAATCGCTCGCGGCGTTGGCGCGTCGAGCTCGCCTCTCGCGAATTGTAAAAGGATTTTAAAACAAATCTCGCACCAATCGCTATATATCTCTTTATATATATATATATATATATTTCGGTTTGGGTCTGTAAAATCGAAGAATGGAGCGTTGTTCGGCGGTTTTCCGAGTCTGTTCCCTCTCCCGCGTCCGCTGAATTTTCCATTTTCTCTCGATTCCTCCCTCGTATAGATTCACCGCTCTCAGCAGCCCTCCGAGAGCTCACCATAGCGCACACCCATACATACACACACGTATACACACAATCATCTCTTCCAGCTTCGGTATGTGCCGTTGCCGCTGCTCCTCCGTCGCTTCTCTCTCACGCGCTTCGCGTTTAGTGAAAGCCGCAGGGCTGCTTCACGAAGAGGATGAACTACCCTCTCGTCTTCTGTCTCTCTCACTTGCTCAATCATTCGCCCCTTCTCTCCTTGTTCCTCTCTCTCTATTTATATGTATATCTACCAACCCTCCCACTCTCGCTCTCTCGCTCGCACTTTATCGCTGTCTCGTTCTATAACCCTCTTCACCTCCACCTCCTGAGTTCCGCGGCGCGTCCCTGTGGTGCAAGGGGTGAACGGAGAGAATGTGGAGATGGGTTGGGTCTCGCCTCGGCTGGGCGAGCGCTCAATAACGTGCGAATCCAAAGGGGAGGAAATACGGCGGGGTGGATGAAGAGGAGGAGGAGGCATAGCGCGTACCAACCCCATCAGGAATGGGGTGGAACACGATGGAATGGTGGAACAAACCGCCTTCTCTACCCCGAATTCCCCTCACCCTTCTATGTATATGTGTATATACAATATATAATATATATTGTATATATACATCTATACATATATACAATATATATATATATATATATATACATATACATCTCCCACTTTTTCTTTTCCACTACGTTAATACATACGTGCATGTACATTTATATACGTATCGTATAGGCATGCATGAAACTATAGATTCGTGCGAGAAGCCGCTCGTCCACAGCTATTTATACGCGTACAATGTATGCAGTGGCGTTAAACGTACGATGGAGAATCTATGTAAGAACGGTGTACATACGCGAACTATCGAATCCTTTCCCATGCGAACCATTTGTCAACATCTATGGATAGTCCGTGTGATTTGCTTATATGCTATTTTGTCACGTACAACCCGTATACTTACGTACGTATTATCGATGAAATTCATAATACGTTTTACATTCGCGTGGGTTGAGAGACGCGTGCGAGCGACTGCATTGTTGAACTGTGAAGTTCAAACGACCGTATTATTGGCCATACGGACACAATGCCAAGAGGTATAAAATATGTACATAAATTATGTGGGTAAATCGTTATTTCGGGTTTTTTGCGTTTTTCTCCTAGAGTTTTTGAGATATCAGGCAAAATAACATCATAATCTTCATCAGCGGGAAATTTTCGATTTCGTAACCTCCAATTGAAACCTTTTTGGACGAAAACATGTTTTGACCCTGGTCATGTGCCGATATTGATATTCGTGATTTACTTTTCTGACTTTGGGGGTCCGGAGGGGGTAAAATTTTTTTTTCGTCCAAACATACTTTGTTGTGTCATTTCGGAATCGGAAATTTCCCGCGTAACACGAATATGATGATTTCAAGACGATCTGGAGCAAAAAAAAATTTGACCCCATCCTGGACCATTTTTTTCACATATCCACAATTTATTAATTTCGGCTTAAAATGGAACAGGCACACTATCAAATATTTAGAAACAGATCTATCGCGGAATCTGCATCAGTAAAAACGTCACTAATGTAAGCATATTTCTTTTGTTTTTTTACTGATCACCCACAAACTGTTTTAGTAATAATTAGGTAATGTAGATCGCGTACATATAGCTTATATAAATTATGCAAATATTTGCAAAGTAATTTTTAAGAGTGACCATCTATTTTGTCGTATGTTTGCGGAGTGACGTGATGGCCTTCGTTAATTTGACTTTGAACAAGTTTCTCTGTTCAATCAAAAAGGGAAATCGTTATTTATAAGTGAATTACAATCTTTACTCATCTATGAAAGTTGCCCTACATACATATATTAATATAGGACCCTATAACATCATCCCCAGCTTATTACTCGTTGAGAAACGCTATTTCCTCTCTCGTTATTCATCAAATCATAATCGTTTTGCATATACGGGTCTCGAGGGCGTGAATTTCTCTCTTCCTCTCGCTCTTTCTTCCTCCCGCTGTACGCGACAAGACTTTTTCTCTCGCTCCCTACATAATCCCATCTCTTCCTCTTCTCGCGTTTTTTCGCTCTCGTCTCGCAACCCCTCGTTTCTCGGTTTATTACATCCCGCGTGTGACGAGCGCGAGATCACTTCAAGATGACCCAAAGAATCAAGTACCTATACATAAAGTGCAAATATTTTTGCTCGTTATCGTTCCAACGAAACCTCGACGAAATATCGACGAACATTTTGTTTACGTTATATTCTAAATATTATTTTGACAAAACGTCGAATTCTTCTTATTCATCGAATAAATAATTTATATAATAACAATAATAATAGATCATAACAACAAATTATGAAAATAATAAAGCGATTTGTTTCGTTTTCGATTCGATGTTTCAGGCGTGATATCGGCAGGAGTATCGGTACCCGTACAAATTCCATCGCAAACCCCAGATCTGACAGGTAACTATTGGCCACGGCTTCAGTGATCCCAGCTCTTCGGGTTCCCGCCCGCGAGTCTTCTCGTCGGCCAGGAGAGCCCGCCACCACCACCCCCGTCATCGTCATCGGGAACAGTTGGAAGGCCGCTCTTGGCGTCGCTCGGTATACCGACGCAACCCTCGATTCATCATCAGTCCATAACGCCAGCGACGACACCGGTACACAACTCCGATACCAGTGAGTGAACGAACGTATAATGATTAATATTATACACGCGTACGAACGCTTTTCGATGTTGCGAGTCGATTTCACAGCGAACATTATCTCATCCGCGCACACATATTGTCAAAGTGCATCGAGGATGTGAGAAAGCGAGAAACTCTACTTTCGATAGATACGATACGCATCTATGAATTCACTTCGATTCTTATATAACAAAAGAAAGAAAAACAAAAAAACGTTTTATGAACAAATATAAATATATATATATATATATAACTCGGAAGAGACCCCGGATCGTACAGGGTATCCTACCGACTCTCATCCGATAAACCCAACGCGTCTTATTCCTCAAAACCATCAAGGCGATGACTAAACAACAGACCGATGATCGTATTACTCGCAACGGGGCCATGATTTTGCAATGTCACATCGCAACAAAACAAAAATCATCTTCGTTAATTGTACAAATTTGACTCCGGACTTTACCCTTTTCTCGTTCATTTTATTATCACGAAAAATTGTCGCACGCAACGAAATTTACACCGATACAGCGAGACGCGTAAATTCTTTCGCAACCCCGTAAATAACGAGACAAAAAGTCATAAAACGATGTCGTAATAAATAATTCCGCTCTATTTCATCCGGCACATTGATCGTCGACAAGAGCTTATCGGAATTTAAAAAATATACGAATTTTTTCGTCCGGAAAATATTTCGTCCGGATCGAAAAGCATACGATAATTTGCTATAAGACACATGCGGTTAGGGGGTTGCGCCGAAGGAAGAATTCCGTCAAGGAGAGATCGATCGTTTTCGGTATTCCATCCCTCCGCGAGAAGCGCCAAGTCGAACGCCTGTACACACGCATACAAACGCACACAGAGTGTGTATGGTAATTGCGAGAGAGTTCCGAGGGGAAAGATTCGGTTGGGTTGGGATCGAGGGAGCGAAACTAGGTTGGGCCACGGATGGAGGGTTGGGTTTGAGATCTCGGATCGAAGTTTTTCAACAACGGCTGGTGGTACTCTCGCGAGGTTTCGAGTCTTCGTTGGGGTGGCACGTGGGATGAGCTGTTTTCGGGTAGCGGATAGAACCGCCCGAATTCGCGAGGAGCGAGAAAGAAAGGGCGGAAGAGAGAGATAAGAGCCCCTTTCTCCTGGGAGGGTGTGGGAGGACGTTTGCGGCCTGCTGGGGTTCGTAGCTGCTATATATATTTATATATACATGCCTATGTACATATACCATATATACATTATATATGGTATATATAGATACACCTATATATGTATATACACACGAGGGCGGTTTTCTTGGGGGTCGGCCATCGCGCTCCCTCGGAGATATGGCGCCGACCACCACTACCATCGGCCGTATAACTGGTATAACCCTCCGTACGAATATATACATAAATATATATGACACGGGCTCTTCGATCCACGCCACAAATATTTTCCAACGAAAGTCGTTTTTTGCGAGGTTCTTTTTTTTCTACCGTTCGCAATTTCTTTAAAGTCTCGTTCAATTCTTTCCTATCGTCAGTTTTGTCGGGTTTACCTCGTCTTTACGATCGATTCTCGTCTCGTTGGGCCTATACGCGAACTCAGCCAATGTGGATCCTTCGCTCGAGTCCTCGCGAGTTCGAGTGGATAGAATAAAAAATCACCTACCTCTCGTAATTAAAATCTAATCCCAAAGTTCTTATGTTCGCTATGTGTACTCAACGATAACGATGACAATCGTCTAATCGCTATAGTTGTTCAGTTAAATGTCGAAACGTTTTTGGCTTACTTTTTTTTTGAAACAAAGAATGTAAATTAAATTTTATTGTTGCAAACAAATGTTTTTCTTTTTTTCGGTGAAAAAAAACATTAGTTTTCCTTTTTTTAAAGTACTAATGCTGAAATTGGGTTTTCTTGCTTCGGTTTCCGAACAAATACCACCTTATCGAGGCTCGAGTGAAGCGAGTCATCTTAAATTTGGACGCGCATAAATTACTGAATACATTTTTGCTTACCGATCCATTTTTGGAGATGAGCAATCTACGCATGGACTATACGACGCACATAACGCATTAACGGAAACAGAGAAACAAAGAATGATAAAGCAAAGAGACCGAGAGAGAGGGAGAGAGCCAGAAAGTGTACGTGTCACAAAATTTGCGAGGTCAATCGGTTCGCAAAAGCCGGAACAAAAAAACAAAAAAAAGAGTAATTACAATAGAACAGAGATATAAAAATATGTGGATTAACGAAGAAAAGAAAAGAAAAGATGTTAATCGACAAGTTTTGTAGCGGCGTGTGTGACGATCACAAGAAAAAAGGAAACAAACAAAAAAACGCGATGACGTACAATTTAATTCGTTGACTCGGAGATATCGAAGTCAATCTAGCCGAATCTATATATACAACACTTCCGTGGAGCAATTATAGTGAAGTTCTTGAGGAGATTTCAATTTTCTTTTTTCTAGAACGGCGAGAAATAATCCGCCATTGACGCGCGACCGAGAACCACCCGTCTATTACGATAAATCAATTGAAAAGAAGAAAAAAAAACAATTAATAATACAAAATAATATGAAGTAATAATAAAATAATAATAACGGATATCGATTTGAAAAAAAATAAAATATGGTTTTGTGTATAAAAAAAAACAAAAATATTAACTATAATAATGTAAGATAGCGTTTGTTACTCTCGTTAGTTTGTAATAGTGTAAATTAGAAGAACAAGATACAAAAAAAGGAACGTCGTCGCATTGTATAATATACGTATTAAGTTATGACGTATAAAAATGATATTATCAGTTATGTCTCCGACGTACACCTGTAGAGATTACGATAAAAGTGTAACACGCCACGAACACACTTTCACACAGATCCAACCGCGCACAGACAAACTCACAAACACATACACACACACACATACACAAAAAATAGAGACACGAGCGTATACACGAAGCACATATTGTAATATTGTATTCGATGTTGTTTTTCTCGACGAGCGGCAGAGAGATTATCCATTAAAGAGAAATGAAAAAAAAAATGGTCGCTCGTCCGACGGACGAAAGAACGAAAAAAAAGAACAAAAAGAAAAACAAAAAAAAAGGAAATACAAGCAAATGGATTCTCTGTAGCACGAATAAATTATCTGAGCCTATAATACGCAAATTCTTCTCTCCGTGTCTCCCGAGTTGTGTCTTTCGAAAAATTTATCGAGAGGTCCACGAGCAAATTTGATTTTTATTTTCTCATTAACGATCTAGCCAAGTGAAACAGCAACCGATCGATAAATAATTAGAAAATCAGACTTAGACTTTGCTCCGTGTCCCTGACAATCATACCAGAACCACGATTTGCGTCGTCGTCGAGTAAATTTCGCTCGTTGTTATGTTTTTTTGTTCCTCGCGTCGCGTTATTGCGAACGAAGCCGAAAATAATGTACGTACCGGCGGCGCGTCTACGTACGCGGCCAGGAATGGGATATTCGACCAGCCGTGAAGTGGTATTAATTTTTCGTTCGATTCCGGGTTATCTATACGCTGGGACAGTGTCGACGAGGCGCGAATATCACGCTCGCGTTGTTGTTGCTGATTTTTTTTCTCCTCTCTCTCTCTTTCTCTCCTGTTGTTTCTTTTTTTTACGCTAATTGGCTCGGGAAACCGTTGCGAGCGTGCGTCGAATGAATTTTAACCGATCAGAATCGGGTCGGCGCTTCGTGAATGTGAAATCACAAGGATTGTAGGAAATAAAAAAAAGAAGAAAAAAGAAAAAAAAAGAAACGTAACGCGCGCGGAAAAACACGGTTCGCGAGTCCCGCATTTTCGAACCCTCGCTCTGTCCCTCTCGCAAAGCGCGTCGGATACGTATACGCGTACGCAGAGATATAGTTATACGATTTGGTACATACGCATATACGTATCTTTACAATTTTATGAGTTTTCATATTCTATGTACATATATAGATTATTTACACTGACGCAATTTATTTTCGAGTACTCTCTATTCCATCCCAAATCCCATTAGCCAACAACGAGAGCGTCGACGACGGCAAAAATCAAACCGATATGTGTGTTTTAACCGATTTCTTCTCTTTTTATTTTTTACGAACGCAAACACAAACATGAATATTCATAAACGAATCGCTGTAATAAATATAGAAGAATCGCGATAACCGCACTCGCTATGATCTCATAGCTGCAGTCAATAGATTTAATGATTGAAAAAAGGAGAACAAAAATCGAACAAAACGCAAATAAACGTGGACGTTTCGTTATTGGGATCGAAGTATCTTGTACGTATTCGCGAAGATTTATATCTCGCCGTCGGACCGAGCGACCTCCTTTCGTATCAAACATTGTCGATTATTCGCTGTGTTTTTTTAGTTTGTCGATTTAAAAAAGTTAATGCAAAGAATCGTGCTAAAAGTGATATTGTAATACGTGTCGAAGTTTCGATGATTAATTTTAACGATTTCGTTGATTGATTAATCGTTTCGTTGGAAACAATTTTTACCTTGCCAATTACATCTCCCTCGTGACAATTATTGTTTATTTTATTCTATTCGAACTATAATTATTCGCGTTTATATCATAAATTTGATGTCAATATTATTCGATAGTCGCTAAAATTTAAGACTTCTGATGTTGAAGGGATCGGAATAACGGGACGTTTTGGTTGCTTATTGTTAGTGGTACTTAAATCCCAACACGAGTCGTTCACGCGAATCATCGTTTATTATTATCGACATCATCATTACTATTAGCCATAAATAGATCGAGATACGAGGGAGCGAAATTTTGACGAGTTACGAAAAAAATTAATTGTCGCAATCGTCGGGAGAGAAAGAGAGAGAGAGAGTCTCATTTTTCGACGTTACGACGAAAGAATTCCCTTTTTCACCAGAATTCGGTGATCGTCGATAACAAAAAAAAAACGAATTCCAAAAGAGAGAAAATAAAAAATTGATAACGATCGAGCGATATTGTACATTGTTCTTAAATTTATATTTTTGGAAAAAAGATAACGAAAGATAAGCGGAGTTCGGGGCGACGAAAGACATTGTGAATTTAAACGAACAAAAAATAGAACGAAAATTACCTAAAACAAACTATTCAGTGGCTTCTCGTTCCTCTGCGAGACTCGATGTATCGAGAACCACTGTGAAATTTGCGGTTGAATGACGCGCGTATACATAGGTATATATACAAATTCCCACCCGAAAAAAATTTAATAAATATATATAGATATATATATATATATGTATATATATATATATGTAGATGTATACATACGTATATATATCATTGCAATTTACCACTTCCGCGTTAACGTCTCGTCGAACGTGAAAATTTGAAAGTTCCGATGATTTTTATTTCGCAAAAAATTGTCCACCCTCGAATAATAATCTAAAGACAAGACGCGAGTGTTCCATTTTGCGACGCAAAATATTGACTATGACTAAACAAAAAATCGATCATTTTCACAATCGCGATTAGATCATTTTTGAAAATTGAATTTATTCGTTTCTAGACATAATTGTCTCGGGATTTTTTAGTTTTTTTTTTACAATTGTCCTCGGGACACTCGAAATTGCGAACTTGACGTGGTGGTGGTTGCACGAGAAAACTTAATTATCCGTAGTAGGTTTAAAGAACAAAAACATTAAATGAGACACAGTGTACGAGCATGAACAAAATTTATTAACGAGAAGTAATATATAATATATATTATTGCGGCAGTAATGTATGTAAGTGTTGTGAATAATGAGATAATATTGTTGCTGTGATTACCTCTTAAGATTGTAATTACTAGAAATATAGAGAAAAAAAAACCACTGTTAGGTGTCACTGTCTTGATTCAATAAATGTTATTTCATTTTAATCCTTGCGAAACTGCAATTGATAACTCGTGTCTTACCTTACCTGGACCAAAAAGTCTTTAAGTGCCAATGTCGCTGCGACGATGATTCATGGAAATTCACCAAGAGGTACGTGTAATAATAAACGACTAAATATTTGCTTGCAAAAACATTTATATTTTCATATCACATTACAATTCGCATAACGTTGCTGCTTTAGGAACATTGAGCATATAGCGAGGATTTAACGAGGCGTTAATCACATGGAAAAGAAATAACACTAAAAAAGAGTCTTTGGTTGCGACAAAATAACGATTATAAGAAAATTAAACTGAGAAAAAAACAAATAAGAAGAAATCCATAGGTGAAATTGTGGATTTAAAGATCGAAGAGCCTCGAGTAAAATACGTTTCTAGCTGGATATGCCAGTCGGGCGTTTTATTGATATCACGAACTGAGCGAACCAAGGGTAACTTTAAAGATCAATCACGCTCGTTCTAAAGGGCGATAAGATATCTTTGAAAATCGTTCCTTTCAGGAAAATGGGCAAGTTTCGATTCACAGCTCAATCGTAAAAGCACCAAAAAATAATATGTATATAGATATTGTCGTTTCATTGGTATCATCTGGTAATATCGTAGCTTATTCTCGCTGTATGTAAAGTGCGTTAGGACATTTTTGCATCGAATTACGTACAGTTTGACAGAATTACCAACTTCTATGAACACGATGGTTTTCTCCCAAAACGAGAACTCGTCGACCCCTTTGAGACTCGCTGAGGATCGGCTCTCTTGTCTCCGAGTCCCAATCGATCGTTGTCCTTCCGGTTCCTCGGCAACACCGAAGGCACGAGCTCAGTTGACATACCTGAACGTATGTACCGAACATCGCTAGCGTTACGAGAAAAGCGATAAGGCACTTGTCTGCAACGTAAGACAGAGAATTAACATTTTATCGCCGTCGTATAGACAGCTTTATTGAAGAAATGATAAAAAAAGAAACAATATTTCAAGATTCTTATCTGCAGATATCTCAATTCAATTATCGTCTTAAAAAAATACAAACATGAGAAAATTTAATATTTCAGGAATGTTACCCGTGGCCTGATAAGGTGGCTGTACAACAGCAACGTTGAATCCGGAGACCGTGGCACGTCGTATGGTATTGATAACGATGTACTTGAGATTGGAGCCTAAGTAATAATCGATCGGTATTATAATCGAATAAGCTCCGAGAATGGCGCAAGAAACGATGTTGGAGCTAAACGGCAATATTGCGAGTATGAGAGGCACGAGGAGCGTAACGCCGGTGTAAATTAGCCAGAACGTCATGTCGCTCTCGAACAAAGGAGTATCGTCTGAAAATTATAAGCCAATTCGTGGATGGAGATTAAAAAAGAAAGAAGATTTTCGACGAAGCAAAAAGTTCGTTAACAAATAGTAACTAATTTTCATCGTGTATATACGGGTGTACTGTGCATGATATGCTTTGTGTACATGATACACATGTACCCGGCGTGTTATCTAAATAGGTTCGGCGCTGAATAAATATGGGGACACAATTAGGTAAATGGGAATCTTTCCAAGCTGGTTAGAGAACGTTCCGTGGGATTTTCATGCGTTGGTCCAGCATACTGCATGATTAAAGTTCCCGTCTCAGTCTTTGTACGCATCTCTGTGTGTGTGTGTGTGTGTGTGTGTAGAATTTCACGAACCCTCGACCAATACCGAGTGAGCGTGGACTGGGGATTGCGAGGGTGGTCGTGGGGCTTGCTGCTGGCACGTTATGGTGAGAAAGGCGGGAGGCACGAATGCCCGCCGCTTCTGCATGGGGGATTCGACGGGCTAAATTTCCACATGAGCGGACAACATTGATAGAAGCCGCGGGGATAGAGAACGAGCGAGGAAAACTGGCTGCTGCTCTTCATCCCTTCGTCAAACTCGTAGCCAACTTGGGAGTGGGGTGCGAGAGGCACGACGAGCCTTTTCTCTCATTCCCCTCGAGCCATAAGCTGGCTTTCATTATTTTCCTATAATTTGCAACAGTTCCTCGCTTCTGTCTCCAACCTTATTTTTTTTTTTTTTTTTCATTCGAGTCTCGTCCGGTCGAGGGGCCAAGTTACGGAAAAACCCAGTAGCCATTGGAAAAGGGACCAAGATTAGTCTGGGTTGGCTTGAGTTTTTCATAGGGGAAGGATATATCTTTTTTTTTGTTTTCGTTCTTATTTTCTTTTCACGATTTTTCTTTCCAACGAAATTTTCCACTTTTGATAAGTACGTGCCTGCTATGCCGAAGTAAACCGTGCTGGCGATGAAGAAGCCAAGTGTCACCGATGCCAGGAACGTTGCGATGTGCGGCTTGCCCATGCATACGGAAAGTACCAGCCAGCCGATTCCGCTTAGAAAACTCACGGTTATTACTATGCCGAGGACAGCTGAAAAAAATCATCAAATATCGTCGTTTTTCCGAAGGTTTCGCATACATGGCGAACGAATAAATATTTTATCTAGTTTTTTTTTCTTCTTTTTCACCCTTCATCGACCGGTGAGAATACAATCGATTCAAGGGGTGATTAATAACGAGCGCAATTATTTTATCTTTATTGAGGACGTAGGGAAACTTATTACTCTTATATTTTTTTGTCAAAGTCTTCAGATCCTTTCGCTTGGGTGCAAAAACAGCTCAAATATCTCGTGAATTTTTCATTAAAATCTGGTACGCCAAATATTTTCATAAAACTGAAAACTTTGATCATCGAACACGTTAAATGTACGATCGGTTATTTTCTTCCGATCCCTCATAAAAAAATATTTGGGGGTGTAAGCCGTGAATAAAATTCATGCGCAGTGTTTGGTACAATTTAAAGATATTTTTCTCCCGAAAGATCGATGAAGTGTTAATTCTAACGAAACGTCGATAATTACTCGGGGTTTCAAAGTATCCAACGGCGGTTAAAATGGCGAAGCTTATTATTCCACCGCATATTGCACCGAGGAAAACTACCTCGAATCCCAGACACTTGTGGCCAAAAAAGGTCATGATTAATCCGACGACGAGAACAATGGCGCAAAGAGCTTGAGCAACGGCCGTATCTGTAATGAGAGTATGTATAACGCATCAAGTGTTCACATCGTTAATATAAAGTAGGTTGTAACGTGTCCGTTATTGATCCGAAACGTACTCAGATTTCCGCAAGAAGACAAATTCGTTACAGGATTACACGCGTACGTGGCTGCCGGTACGTAAGCGGAGGAATAGTTTCCGTACGTAGCAATCATTGCGTAGACGGATCCTGTTCCTGGATAAGCGCTGTAAGATCGACGAACGGAAGATCCACCTACCGCGGATAGTATCTACTGATCGAATTAAAACGTTAGTACTATGATTATCGGGATCTAATTTTCCTAAAGCATTATATTCCTATAGCCTGCACAGTTTCCTACCATTTGGCCATTTTTAATGATGTCCTGGACAGTCATCATTTTAAGAACTCCGGCGAAGTAAGTTTCTGGTGTGAAATCGCGTTCAGGCAAGTACATCCGATAAGCTGTAAGCTTTACCGGATGTTTGTCGCAGGATGGTATAGAATCGTTAACTTTTGGTGCAGAGGCCGGTTGAGCCTCGACGATCACCGTGGCCTCAGTTCGATGGACTTTTTGGAAGGGCGATATCTCAATATCGAATTCCAAATTGCAACCTCCTGGCATAGGTGCTGTTGGGTCATGGGGCACGAATTTTTTTAGCGATTCAGCTCGAACGCGTTGTCAACGTAAGCGATAGCGTGTGGGCTGCCAGATTAAGGTGCGCGGATTCATAGGAGGTATTTTTTGATCATGCTCATGCTTTTACCATAACCGAACAATACGCACGAATGTTTAAAACTTTCGATTAATGGGTTCATAGGCGTTAATTACAGTAAGGGACGTTTGTGGATCTTTCAAAAAACATGATGATATACAGGGATAACTTGAAAGGACGAGTAGTAGATGGATATGCAGCGTTGTTAGTGGAAAAAAATTATGAATCCTCTTCTGAGTGTAGCAAAACACTAATCAGTGGCTGAAGATGAGGTTAATGCTATTTTGCAGTGGGTCCATCATATGGTTAATATCGCTTTTTCGCCGCATTCAAAAAGTATTAAAAAAAGACAATACTGTGACGATCTGAGAAATAAGTTTTTTTGCACGATTTTTCTAAATTCACTTAAGGTTTTTTGCCGGCTTAATTAAGGACATGTACATTAAAGTATATTCAAGTACATTTTCATTGAAAACAAAAAAGTAGTTGAAATTCAGTACATGTTTTTATTACATTTTTCGAACTGGTGCGGACGGTAACTCGAGAAATAATAGTCGGATATGTAAACAATGTTTACGAAGTTTTTTGTAATTATACTAGATATCGTTGAACGTAGCCGTTCTTGATTTTGTTTATTTTTTTCGAAATAAAAAGTATTATTTTCACCTAAAATATCTTTATTTAAGAAATAGTATTTTCCAAAAAAAAACGGCTATGGTCGACGATAGCTATTACAAACACAAACAATTTTGTGACAAAATTGTACATATCCCGACTATTATTACTCGAGTTCTCGTTCGCGTCAGTTCAAAAAACGTGGTGTCAAGAAAACTTTATTGTACTTCATCGATTGTTTTTTTTCAATAAAAATTTGCTTTATTCTACTTTAATTTATGTGAAGTAAAATATATTTAATTGAGCCCAAAAAACATGAAGTGGATTAAAAAAATCACGAATAAAGCTTATTTTTCTGACCATCACAGTGTTGTCCTGCCTTAAAAAAGGATAAAAACAATAATCCAAGCTGATCATGTGCATAATGCGAGAAAACTGTATACTATTAGAAAAATGTCAATAGGACGATCAAGTACCAATATTTTAATTCTCGATGCTGTTTAAATATTGCTGGAGAAACGTCCGACGTTGTATTGATTAAAATTCCTGTAAATTCCGTCCATCCAAAGAGCCATGGCAGTCATAAGTATAACCTATATATATCATTTATTACACATTATTCTCACACTGTATATTAACAGAAAAATAACTATTCGTGAAATTATGGAACAGTTAATTGCGTCTTCAAATTTAATGCTTTCATCTATCGATCTCGAGGTATAAGAGTGACTTCAGTGATGATCGGAAAAATATTTTTAACATCCATTCCCAAATTGTCAAGATGAAAGTTCTATAAAACTACCAGCCAAATTACAGTTTTGATACTTTGAAAAAATTTACTTGAGTACCAGCAAATTTCCAAGAGAGACAAACATTTTTGTTAATAGTGGGAACATTTGATAATCATAAGGGAAAAATGGGGCATGCCAAGCTTTTAGACAAAGACCGCAGCCACTTTGCTGAAGTATACTAATCGATGGAAAAACAGAAGAAGCACCAGCCATTACCATTCAGAAAAATGACATTGCAATTGATAATATAAGAGATGTCGTATAATTATTTAGAAGCTTGGAAAATGAAGCTGAAGCTCATCAGTAGAAACGATGGCGAACATATCAATTATATTATATTTTCTTCTTTTCATTTTTTGCAGATGATATTCGTTATACCACATTAATTTATTCGTCACCGAATATTCGATCAATTTTTTTCTATACCAGCTCCATTGAACAGTTAAACATGTGATCAAGTATTTTTGATGAATCGAGAATAATCAATGGCAGATAATTGATTACACCAGCAATGACAAAGTTGACGCGCATTCTAGTTCGAGTATAAAATATTGCATTTACAATGCAACATGGGTAAAAATTATAAAACAGTTTACGAGCAAGAATTACTAGTAAACGTAAAATTCGTGTTCATCAAGAGGCGCAGTAGCGTCTCGAGGCAAATACCTTGGGACGAGATGTTACGGAATATTGCTCGACGAATATAAATAATAATCGCATTTGCCGTGGACGAAGAGTAACTGCAGAAAATCTCCACCGATACAGATCCAATGATCCCAAGTATACAAAATACAATAAACCCCAGAAACTAAATAATCAAACCCAAGAAAATCCAAAATTGCCTCGCGTTATGGCTACGAAGACACGCCCGAGGAGCATGGATTTATAATAAGGAACGGATTGATAGAAATTAATTTTTTAAATAGTCGTGAGTAGATTTCACTTACTTTTAACGGTGTAAGCTACTACAGCTATCAGCGCGTTCACCATCGTGTTCTCTTCATTGGTAACCACAGCTCTCGCGGTGGTATTTCCTTCGACATCGATCGCCAACCCCAAATTTGAACCGGACAAGCTGCGCTTTGTTTTTCCGAAGTACACAGAATCATCGTAAGACAGTGTTACGTTTTTCTCATGAATATGAATTTGAACTATAATGAATGACACGATTTCAGGGATATCGGCAATGTTTATAATCGAGCTATTGTTAGGCGCAAAGATAGTTTGAACGTAAAAAGCTTGGCCATTTGCATTTGTGATGTCGAAGTCGGCTAATGATATTGTCCTTTCTGCGCCTGTGAATACACAATAAGAAGAAACAAACTATCATCATCCGATTCTACTTTGGCTCGTTATCGATTATTACGAGCTAAAGCGCATTCAACAGCGATAGTTGATAGCGTGCGATTAGAGAATAATTGCATTCAAGTAAACTTAAAAGTGCCCTCGTCTTTTATTCCTCATAGCGTTAATTTTTCCGGAGATTCAAAGAGAAAGACAACAAACCGTTAAAACGAAAAAAAAAAAAGTTCTCGCAGTATTGGAACTCAGCGATGATAATTTGTATAAAGAGTTTTATAACGAGCAAGATATTCATAACGATGTTGAATAACAGGTTCAATATGCATCTTGTTAGTGGTGAAAATAAAATAGAATGTAAGTAGTAAAAGAGGTTATGTACTTACTCAGTTTGTGTGTGATAGATTCGGTGCAGTCGGTGCGATCGAGCGAACCGAGAATAATGAGTACGTACGATACATATTGGCAAATTGAGACAGCCATTTGAAAAAGAAGATTTTTCTCACTAATAAATATATCTGAATGTCGAAAATCCGAGTGAAATTTTGAGAACAACAAACAACTTATAGAGACTACGGAATGAACGTGAAATACGTAACACGCAACAGCTGTGCAACAGCGGCTTTTGGCGGTTCCAATCGGGCTCCGCGGGAGGGGAGGAGAAGAGGGAAACGAGTTTGCCTGCTGCGGGTCTCGAAGAGTCTTCGGCGGTGGCCGCAAGAGTTCGTGTCAGTCGCGACCAAGATGGCCACGTTGGATCAATGAAACTGGAGTAAATTTCGTAGTAAAATCGAATTCGTGAGGTTTGTGCAAGGTTTTATAACTCGAACGGTGTTTTAAGAGTGTAAATGGGCCATGGGAAAGGATCAGGAGCTGCTGGAGGCAGCAAGAAGCGGGAATGTCACCGTCGTAGAGAAGATATTGGGTCAGCGAGCGAAAAGGAGTGGTCCACTGGCAAGGTGGGTGTCAACCAGTGTACGGTATACGGGCACGTCTGCTACATACTTTCCCTGCTCGTATACGGTACCGTGCATTTTTTCTCTGCCTAGCTGTCATCCCGCGGGCTTGAAACGATCGGTTTTTAAAGATTTGCGTATTCATCAAATTATTCCCAGTGACACAATAACATGACTCGTATCTAAAGACTCCGAACAGACTCGGAGAATTTTCCTTCGAACGCATGCACACACACGTATACCCATTTCACCACTGGTTAGCTGCAATGATTTCCAGCCTTGCTCCTATATTTTACGTACAAACCGATCATACGGCGTTTCTTTCGAATCGATGTTGCAATCTAATGCACGCGAGAGTCGGACGGGATGTGTTTACAACGTTCAATCGGGAATTGAGGTTAGGACGTGGTACATGATAAATAATAAATCATTCCGTCGCTCGGAAGGGCAGTCTGGATTGCACTCTAATAGCAGCAAAGATAGTCTGCTATTTTTGCCAATACAATAACTAAAACGATATTTCTTTTCTCCTTTTTTGAAAAATGAGATTCCTTATCACGTTTTCGTTACAAGTAACAAAAATAAATTACAATATCATCGTTACGTGTACTACGATGCGCGTACGATTAATCTCGATGGAATTAATCTGTGAAAAATTTAGCTATCGCGTTAAATTACTGTATCAGATAATCCACAAACGTGTAGTTGTAATATTTTTTCGTATAAGAAGAATTGAGACGAGAGATTAAATTATTACGTTCGAATTAGTATTCCAGAAAATTTCCGTGACTAACTATCGTCACGAAACGACGAGTCATAGTGACTTACCAGAAACGGAAATATACAGATGCAAATATACAGAGTCGTGATAAATAATCTTTGAAAACTCCGCCCATCAGCTAGAAATAACAACGGTTATTTTTTTTTGTCAAGAACTTTAGTATTCAAAATCAATTACATTTCGTCTAGTCCAGCTAGAAATATACATTCCAGGCAACGTTGTGTAATTACGGCGTTTGTTATCGTTGAAAGTCTAATCATGATTTCCCGGCAGTCTATGAATCATCATCGTCGTCGAGCGTAATGTGCTTGTACATTGTACATATTTATATAGTTATACACGCACAGAATGCGATCTGGCAACGAACCATGCTGACTAGAGTGCGGTAAGCTGTGTGTGGAAAGCACCACGGCTGCCGAACAAGTCTCTAAATTGCATACTGCCGCAATAATCGATTCATGGATTTGCACGTCTTTTGCCCACGTTTCGTACGTATTTCTATTCATCCCGTCTCTATCTCTTTTTTAGTCAATGAGGCAGTTTCGTAAGATTCTTTTTTGTCGTAGCGGGTGAACGTACTCTGATATATGCCAATCTAACAATAATGATAATAAAGTAAATCATTATTCTTATTATTCATAATATAGATATCTCCGTATATATGTATACATGTGTGTATATACATGAATATATTTAGAACGCGTTCCGAGTGTTGGTACCAGATGTTCTTCAAAAAGGACGCTCTCTCGTCTAATATAATTCGATCGTCGACACGGATCTAGTGCACGTCTAAAGCGTCTCAGGAACTTATCGGCTCTCTCTGTCTCTCTGTATCTTTCTCTCGCTCTCTAGCACTTTAGAACTCTCTTCTTCTCCCTCTCTCTTTCGTGCCTTGCCTCTTCAATCCACGACCCGAGAGATAATGGAACCTATTTCCGTGTCGGGCATCTATTTATTTTCAACCGTCGATGATAACCCAATGGTACAGGCTTCTGCTTCTACATGCCAGTGCTAAAGATATAGTTTTTTTTTACAATTTAACCAGGCAACTTTAAGTAATGACAATCGTAGTAACATCGTTTTTTTTAAAACTATCAACAATGTGGACAAACCCTTCCATTTCATATTTGTACAAATTTTGCATAAATACCTTTATACGAATTATTATTTAACGATACATCTGTCTCTAATCGACGATGTTAGTCTTAACAGAAAAAAACACTTGTGAGTCAAACGACAAAAAAAAATAATCAACGACACGAAAATAAAACAAAATGCTTTTTCAATCGCCTGTAAATCCGGAACGAACCATACTGTAATTTGTCGATTACTCTTTGGAACGTGGCTTGAATGTATATATACATATATAATCTCATCGTGAGACACGGTTTGTGTACAGAGCGACATAATTCTCATGCGTTATCGTGGCGGAGTGCGACCGATCGTCCGGAATGCGCGTACACATTGTGCGCGTGTCTACATTTATTTATATATATATATATATATATATATATATTTACGTAAATTGTACATGCGTGCGAAAATTTCCATTTCGACGTAGTTACTCTCAATTAACCTTCGCGCGGAGCTCAAACGTTGCATTCGCGAATTTAACGTTAGCTTTTGCCAGTGGTTGTGTATCGTCGTTGATGCAGAATTATAGTCGCGCGATAGTTGATGCGAGCTGAAACACAATGAGACCACCGAGACAAGTCGTACGCGTGTAACTTCGTGTACAAGTTTAGCATTTTACTTTCAATCAAGAGGCTAATAAACGACAGTCGTATTGGTGAGAACAATCGAGGAGTCAAAACCTAATTATCGCACTTAACGAATGCGTCTCGGGCTCCCACGGCGAGCCGTCCCAATAATTCATGAGACGATGGATTAATACGTTTCGCGTACTGTAGAACGTTAGGAAAGACGACAGCCGGTAACGGCTGGATTAATTAACGATCGTGATAATCGAATCGCGATGCAGGAGGCTCGGTTAGTTTCTCGCGTGTCGGAGATTGTCTATTTTCAAAGAGAACGACATCGGCACACGCGAATGATTAATCGCAACATCACGATGGATCTTCAGAGATAATTATTAAATTTTTCGATCGATAAATACCGATAGATAATTTGGAAAATATAATTTAAAGACAATAATAATAATAATCTACATTGTTGACGAAATATGAAATTCTAGAAACTTTATGTCAACGTGTCTTTATTTAAATCTTTATTTAATTATCGTCTCGCGTTTTGCTGCGAGTAAAAGTTGATCTAGATATTAGCGCGTGGCACGGGCTTAATGCAAAAAGTGAGAAACGCCGCGGAACGTTCACACGGGAAGTGAACACAGACGAGGCGGGGTAGAGTCTCGAGAGTCATCACCGAGGCCACCGCCGCAGCATCACCAGTCAAAGGGTTCAAGACAAGAACGTAGGGGGCGGGAATGAGAGTGGGAAAGGGTTGATCCTAAATTTATCGTGACAAACAGCCTCTTCTAACAAATTGCCACTTTTCTCTCACTGTGCCGTCTCTCGCGTGTAACTTGTCCGCCAACTACAAAGCTCTCGGTGATGCTGCTGCTCGTTTCCAGCGTTAGCCGTTTGCTGCTCTCTCTCTCTCTCTCTCTCTCTCTCTCTCTCTCTCTCTCTCTCTCTCTCTCTCTCTCTCTCTCTCTCTCCCTCTCTCTCTCTCTCTTTCCTATATTTTTATCTTTTTCGCTTAAGGGTGTTTTTTCGCACTCTTTTTCTCTCTCTCTCTCCCTTTTTCTCGTTTCCTCATCGTTTTTCTTTTTACATGCCTTACGTTAACGTTTGGCTCTTTGGTGATCTCTCTCTCTCTGTCTCTCTCGCTCCTTCTCCCTTTCGCTTTCTTTCGTTGAGATCACAGAGTCGTGATGCCTAACTAGTAGTAGATCTAATAAAACAGAAACCATGTGAGCTTAATACCTTTAATACAAACTCGCGCTTGTCCATTCATTCGATCATTTTTTCTCTGTGCTTTATTAGTATGTTTAGGTTTGTTTGTGAGGTTTTTTTGCGAGAGCGAGAGAGAGACAGAATGGCAGATTATTTTTCTCCTAACATTTTACTGCGAAGCTCCGCATTGAATTTTCACCCACGCAACCAAATGGAAATTCTGCAGATTGAATCGAAATTGTTTACTTTTTTTGTCGTTTTTATCACGATTATTACTCGATATTTTCGAGTACTTTGGTAGTTTATTGTCTTATTGACTAAGGCGTAGGAAAAAAATTACCGAATGTTGTTAAACGCAGATCTCTATTTTTATCCACTGAGAATCCGGCCTGTAAATCGAAACGGTGAGAGCGTGTGAGAGAAAGAGCGAGAGGGAGGAAGAGAGCACGTCAGCAAGAACAGTTTTTCTCCTCTTCGAGGGAGGAAACTATCGATTGACGCCTCAGCAACCCACCCCATCGAAGCGATACTTACGGTTATTCGCACACGGACGCACGCACTCTCTTTCTCGTTCAATCTCTGGTCTGCCCGTTCTGGCATACCGTCTTCGATCTTCTCTCTTTTTCTTTTTCCCGAGCTCGCACTTTCTGTTCCTCTCTTTTTCTCTCTCTCTCTTCTTCTTTCTCGTTCCTTCCTTGTGTCAAGCTCTTGTAGCTCGCAGCCTAGTTTTTATCCTCTTTTTCCGTCGATGGCCCGAAGTGAGAGCGTGCGTCGTATCAGATCAAACAACTCATGCGGCCTTGGTTAGACAGAGCGAGAGAGCGCGAGAGAGAGCGAGAGAGAGAGAGAGGGCGATTCTCTTAGCCTTCAACCCCTTTTCCTCGCGCTCTCTCTCATTCTTTTGTGATTGACACGATTTTTCAAATGGTTTTTTGCTCCTATCGCAGGGAATTATCGTGCATGATTAAATACTTCCGATATGGCGAATCTCTTTGGGATGATCGTCTAAATTGATTTAGGATTGCCGGTGACGATTAAGCCCCGCGTGTAAAGATTTTTTGTCCTCGTAGAGATTATCACGGAAAGCTAATTTTCATTTTAATCGCACCGATAGAATTTTATTTCTTTTCTTAATTCACTTTTCACTTGGTTCTTGATTTTCTTTATTTTTCGAAATATGGCCACGTTTCGAAATAAAAAGTATACTATTGTCACCTAAAATATTTTCATTCAAGATGTGTCAAGAAATAGTCATTTAAAAAAACGGCTACGCTCAACGATAGCTATTAAAATTACGAAAAATTTCGTGCTAAAATATTACACATTCGACCATTATTGCTCAAGTTATGGTTCGCATCAGTTTGAAAAACGTGGTTTCGAGAAATATTTATTCTACTTCAACTATTGTTTTTTTCCAATAAAAATTTAATTTTTCCTGACCCTTACAGTGGGGACTTACTTTACACCAAGGTTAATTTTATAATTTCGAAAAATTAATAATATCATTGTGCTCTTTTCCCTAAAATTGTCAGTTCGTAAAATCAATCATTTTTTTTCAATTTTTTTTTCTAAAATCGTCAGTTCGTATATTTAATTACAAAAACCGTTTTACCGCATTCAATTTTTTTTACGGGCAAACAGTTTTATCTCCATGATGTCTTGTTTAGTACAGTAAACAAGATTTACTACTGGCCACTTTATTACTCCAGAGCATCTCTACTCTCCGACTTTGTGTTGTTTAATTAACTTTTGCAAGAAAAACGTACCAAAAATCGCAAAAAAAGAGAAACGAGAAAGCTAAAAGAATCGAATGTCGCGGTATTCGCGAGTGTTTCAACGAGATATATCCCGTATAACATTTTATCCAGAGGCGGACGATATATACATGCGATGAGCTTTTGCGCATTCTCTGACAACGTGTGCGTAAAACTTCTCGTCGTCGATATAACGTGGCCCGGTAAGGGACGAGGGAGAAAGAGAGATAGAGAGAGAGAGAGAGAGAGAGAAAAGGAGAGACAGAAAGAGAGAGAGATCCTCGTTGCGGGAGCACCGTCGCGCGATGTCCTTTTTGCAGACAATCTTCAGAGTTTAATTAAGGAACTCGGACGAGTGGCTTGGCGGAACGATGAATGGGAAGAGAGAGAGAGAGAGAGAGAGAGAGAGAGAGAGAGTGAACCGTTCCCCTCTGACACACACAACACACATACCTATGGGCGAATCCCACACAATCGACGGAGAGAACGAGCGGTCTTGCGCCGTCTCCCCCGCGGCTCATCCCCCTCAACAACCCCATATACTCCATTAACGGTGCGTGTGTATACATTGAAAAAAAGGTAGAAACCGTAAGACGAGCGAGATGAGAGAGTGTCTCATTCGACAGGAAAGGAGGGGGGATGATTTTACGACCTTTGTAAAAAGGTACAATTTTTTTTCCTGTACGTGCAAACACGAGAAAACGTGTAGCAGGGGAGAATTAACAAGTACACTAAATTTCAAGAGTCCCATTTAATTATTACTACGAGCTTTTCGTTTTAGTTTATTATCGAGCACGCGAATGTCCTAATCGTACGTTAAGATATTATAGATTTATAGGATACACGAACTTTCATAGCATTTTTTCATATTTCTTATCAGCCTGTTGTGGTTGTCATAACAGTCTCGCTCGTTTGTGCCACTTGGCACAAGCGATTGAATAATTTTATAACAATCGATTAATTCGAGGATTATGATAAAAATAATAAAAAGTTGAAAATTAAGTTTCCGAAATTCGAAATTATTTAATATTAAGTACCGAATATCAAGCTGCAAATTCTGCGGTAAATTTGCGATATTTTATGTATATTTGTTCACTATTTGTTTCAAACGATCGATAATGCTCAGGTGTTGTCAATAATAAAAGCAAATAATCCTCTATATAAAAATAAGAAATTGAAAAATTATTAGAACACTCGTGCTATATTTCTGCTATTTTTCCACCCTATACCGCGAAAGGTTCGCGAAGAAAAGTTGCCCTCGTCGTAGGGGAGATGCGCCCAAAACGGGTAGCCCGCCTAAAACGGGTAGGCCTTCCGAAATGCGCATTTTAAGTATTTTTGAGAATGTATGAGTGGCAACCGACGTCCCGGCCGTCAACCAATCACGGTCAGTCGGCTCGCTTCGGTGACGTAAACAGTTGAACGGTAAGACAACAATCAAGTTTTATGCTGCTTTCGTTAAAAAAAATCGAAATATGCTAGCTGCGATTACTAGAGGGTGGTGTAGAATGAGATTTTCTAAGTTGCATGGTATGATCTCGTTAGTAATGGGCTTCTTGTCCCCGCAAAGTTGCGGGCTCCAGGCATTTCTATTTTGAAGGTATAATCGTCGACAATAAAAATGTGCGTACGGGCAAAACGGGTAGGGGGAAATCAGGCCTATACCTGAAATGACACCAAATAAATCTATCCGAAAACGTAAAAGACAAGCAAAGAGAAAAAGAAAAAAAAGAGAAAAAATATTCTAAGGTAAAAATTGACGCAGTGATGAAGAATTTAACGGAAGTAAGAGCTTTCAAGAAAAAAGTTGAAAAAATGAAGAAAAATTCAAACGAAGTAAAAGCTTCTACGTGTAACACTATTAAGAGACATGCAAGATCCAAACGTGGTCCAAAATGTAACAAAAATGACGAGTTCCAGTGCATTACCCGTTTTAGGCCCCCCCTACGAGCAAAGCGGGTATTTCGAAGAATTTTTATTTATTTTTTTTTTCATTGTTATCGAAGAAAATGAATTAGTTTCTTTATGATTTTCGAAAGTTTATTAGTTGAACATTCCCACGAATAAAAATAGAAATTGCATTTCGTTTCGAAGTCTGTTTTTTTCAACACCTCCCTTAGCTTACCCGTTTTGAGCTCATCTCCCCTATATGCCTACACAAATACACATATACGTAGTTGGCTTTAAGAGTCGCGACCCTGTGGTGGGAGGGGCGAGAGAGCAAGCGATAGAGAGAGCGAGAGAGTACGAGAGGGGTGGTTTGTGTGCGCGCGTAAAACAAACACGAAGAATACGAGAGACACGAAAGCGATAGAACGAGACTACCCACTCGAGAACTTATGGTGACTACGACACGAGCACATACAAAGAGTCATGGACAAATGCCGAAGGAGTGCGATGACGAATGTACATATATATATATATATATATCTACACCATAGATCGTACACCGCTAAAGCCAAAGAGGCAGCACGTGCCCTCTCGAGATTTCTACGCGGGGTTTGTCGTATAATACACGCGTGTTGCTTTGGATATCGCGGCAAGGAGGACGTAGAGGGAGTGAACGAGAGAGAAGAAGAGGTTTTCTCAGCCGCAACGATCGGCACAACTTTTTCAGCGCCCTCCCGTTTTCACCGTTATTGTTTTTTTCCCTCTTTTTGCCTCCTTCGTGTACGAAAGCTCTCGTTGAACGCGTTGAGATTCATTCTCGGATCGTTTTTTGATGTTTCGTTACAATAGATCAGAGAAAAAAGTACCGCGACTGAGACGGGAGCATGGTTGTGCTCTTTTGAACGATCCACCGAGAACGTTTGATGACAGAGTCAACGAGTAACACGAGGAGAGTTTTGTTGCAACGGAAATCGACTAACGAGTCTTTTTGCGACTCGTTCTTTATTGAACGTCGGTCGTTCCGTTTTTTTTTCGTTCCTTGTGCGGTGAACGCGGCGAGAGTTTGAGTGTCGTTGCGAGCGTGCATGATGGCGATCGGTGGGGGTTTGTTTAATGTTAGGGTTGTTGTGGGTCGAGCGATAATACAACGGATATTAATCGTTATAAACTGAGGGTTTGCGAATTTTTTTTACTTACGAGAACGTACAGTAAAATAACGATTTTTGTCGATTGTGAGAAAAAGAAAGCGTTATTAATTTGCGCCAATATTATATCGATCTTTGATATTCAGTCGGTCGGTTGCAACCAGGAAATAACCGACGTACTGTTTACAAAAGTTCCTTTTCCGTGGAACGATATCGATGTATAAGACAGGAGAGAAGATCGCGGCGAGACTCGAGAGTCGAGCAAATATAATATTCCGTGTTATTTGTCGTTGGGGAGAATATTATGGACGATGATAGATAATAATGAAATATCGGCATTATCGAGGCTTCTTCGTCATTATTATTAGAGTCGTATATAGGACGTTGGCACTTGACCGTCGCGACGTCCTCGAGTAGGGAATTAACAGCGGGATTGCGATAACTGTATTTCAGTGTGATCGAATCCTAGATAGGTTTATCAACGATACAATAGCACGTTAAGTTTGATTAATTTAGAATATTTCGTCCATTCAACGTACGTGTTGCAACTGATGTCGGTTGTCGTAGTTTTTGTCAATCGTTTACTTGTCTCGACCCTCGTCCATTCTCGCGTCTAGTCGGAAGATTGATTCATATGCATTGAGGATTCCCGCTTCTACGGTACTCTGCCTAGCTTCAATGGTTTAGAAAATTACTAGAGTTTGGTAGTGACATCGGGGTATCACGTTGTCCCATAATCTAGCACTCTGGCTTTGACTGCGGCACGTCCACCGTGGCCAGCTTTAGCCTCGTCTCGAGAATGCGTCGGGCACACGGGACTCGTCTCTTAGCAAGAGATATATCGAAAAAAATAAAATCCCTACCTAAAATATAAACTAATAAATGAAAAAGAACGAGAATCGATGATTAATGAAAAATAATAATAGGTAGTAAAAATCTAATTAAGTTTTAATCTAAAGGAAAACCTTTCTTCGTTCGGCATAGCTATACAATTTTATTGATCAATTGGACGAAGATTTAAGGGAGCTGCGAAAATAAAGGGAAAATGAAGACATTGTGGATGTGTTGCACAGTTACCGCGAATAAATATAAAAATTCAGGTCTTCATCGTCATCGTCGTTACGTAACTCAACATCGGCTTTCATTGGACTCCCTCCTCGTGAATCTACCCCGGGACGGGGTGTTCTCGAATTAAATCAATCGTTAGCGATAAAGGGGCTTGGATATGGCACAGTGCCGGTTTGTGTGTGCGAACGAGTACACGAGGGTCGTTCGTATACGTATAACGGGATTCGATTCGTCCGTGTCGAAAAGAGACGAGGAGAAAGTTCGAGGGATCGACGAAGAAAGATTGTGTGCGGTCTGAATGGCGAATTTCAGTGAAGTAAAGGGGTCAGAAGTCGCGAACAAACACAAGTTGCGTCCACGATGGTGGTAGACGAGGATTTCGTTCCCGAGGGAACAAGGGTTTCTGATAATATATGTCTATAAATATATATATATATGTTCATGTACCAAGGGACATTCCTACCATGCATCTCCGTGACGTGTATATGGTTTGTCCACAATGGTTTGTCGAGTCCATAAACTCGGGTGGAGTCGAGGCAATTGACGCAACAATACAATGGCTCGTTTAGCGAGAGAATAGAAAAATATCCGACGGACTAGCTACATACCCAACGAGGGTTGATTTTCTCGATACAAAATATGCGATAATATTGTGTAAGCATAAGTTTCCGTTCGGACGAGTGATCCAATAATATTCGGATAATCAGTATCGATATGCCGTCATTAATGTAGCTGGTGGAAATTTGGACTACTCGTATGTTTTTCCTAAAATTGTTTTTTTCCACTCGAAAAGGAACAATTTTGTGCTATATTAAATGTTGTTCCATTTCATTTGGTGATGTCCCACAGCCCAAAAATTCTATTTTTGTTTCAAACGCTTTTCGAATTTCGTTGGTGGTCCATATTGCCTCGATTTACACCTACGCATAAATTCTTCATTATTCGGTTAGTCTTACGGCTCATATTTAACTGCATATAACATAATCGCGGAGTACGAACCCTGCTGGCTTAACCATGAACTCTGCTACTCAACCATTTGTGTAAACTGTATATATATATATAATATATATATGTATTCGGTGGAGTCTCCTTCAGGGCTCAGCTGAGACCGCGAGAAACTCGTCACACACTAAGATATTAGTTACCATGAGTCAACATGAATTCTTGATTGCGGAAATGAGGCTGTCGCTCTTCACTCCCCCTCTATGTCTCTCTTCTTGACGAGCGAACCATCATTCGAGTTACCGTGAACCGAAAGATGATCGTCCTCCTAGAGTTATATGATTCTGTATATTGTAAAACGTTGGTCCGTCGAAGCAATTGCACTTCATAAATATAATACACCAACATTTCCGAAATAAATGTGTTATAATGTAGCGCCGGTCAATAACAGAAGTAGATTTGTTCTCTAAGAATATTTGATATAGCAGTGTGCTATAAGTTGGGGCATTTAGATAGCAATTGACTTCAAGAATTGGTCCGTAACGTACGTGAATTGTTTATATCGCCCCTAGCGTTAAGCTTCACCGTTGCGATAGATCCGACGTCCCTTCAACTCCCTTCAGCCGAGCTCTTTCTTTGCTGGTATCGTTGAAATTTTCCAGTCTCTACGACACCTCTGTCTTTCCCGATTGAAGAGGCTCACGGTGTAGTCGCGATGTGATGCGATCCGCCTCGAAATGCCTGAAGCACATTGTAAACATTTTCTCCCTTTGCGACAAGAGACACTGATTGACTTCTCATACAAAACGTCTTGTTCTAATGTTTTACAGTTTGCGCCGAGGACCGGGAGCTAACGTGCAAGACGCAAGTGGTTATTCGTCGCTTCATCACGCCGCCCTCAATGGTCACAGGTATGTTAATGACATCTTAACGGGGGAAAACCGGAGACTGTGAAAGCACCCTGTTATTACTGATTATTGTTGACTCAAATTTCTACAGCCCTTGTGATTCAACGGTGATGTGACGCGATCTCTCATTTCTGGGTTTAGGAGATTATTCTTTTATCTTGTTTCTATAGCTGTGTACACGGAAATATTTGGAAATATTTGTTTACGTCACTGCATTTTTTAGTGCCTCGTTGCAGTGACATAATTAGGTTCTTACAATGGAAATTCTTCAAAGCACAATAACGATGCGAATCGTCATATTGCTGGGAACAATTGCCAACTAAAAGTTTGTTTTCGCGTGAACTATACGGAATAGGCTTCTATAGCAGTTTGAATTCATTGACGGCGTGTAGTAGAGCTTGAGCCATTGAGAATGTTTAAACATCGAGAAGTATTTCGATCATCGCCATTTTTCCAGGGACGTCGTGAAACTCTTACTGCAGTACGAAGCTTCGACGAATGTCGTGGACGCGAAAGGTTCGTCGCCGCTTCATTTGGCAGCATGGGCGGGCGATGCGGAGATTGTGAGATTGATACTCAGTCAGGGACCCTCGGTGCCAAATGTCAATCTTGCGGTTAGTAGTGACACTTTGCTAGTTCGTACGGTAGTTCATATATGAAGCTCACAATTCCACCGAATGTTCTTATCATTCCTCGTGGCAAATGTATATCTATCGTTGTCGGTCTTCTCGCCATACGATAGAACATTTTCCATTTATATCTTTCACCTCGGGCTGTTCCAGACGAAAGACAACGAGACAGCGTTGCACTGTGCTGCCCAGTATGGTCACACGGAAGTGGTGGCACAGCTGTTGCAGTACGGATGCGATCCTGGTATCCGCAACAGCCGTGGCGAATCTGCACTCGACCTCGCGGCTCAATATGGAAGGTAAATATTTGGCCGTTTGATTGTCAAAATATTCACCGGCCCATTTGACAATTCGCCCCAAGTATCGTGGATAAAATTATCTCCAATACTTTTTCGTCCCAACATCACCTACGAGTCAATAGAATCGTCCGTGTAATCGAATAGTTACCAGCTAACGCGCGTTTAATTTTGTTTGAAGATTGGAGACCGTGCAGCTTTTGGTTCGAACGCATCCCGAACTCATAGAACCATTGCGAAGCTCGTCCTCCTCTCTGATCTTTCCACACACACCGCTTCATCTAGCTTCTCGGAATGGTCACAGGTAAGTGGACATCGACCAATTCGCACGCAACTAAAGTAAACTCTTCGAAGCTTATAAAAATCGAAGGATTATGTCATTGTCGATAATTTTCTTGGGTGATATTATGCAGACAGAAACGGAACAGGGGTGGTCGGTTCATGTACGTTTCGTGATGACGTCGAACCGTTAGCAGCGGTAGCGATTAGAGCCAATCGAAGAGTTCCCATTGCGTAATCCCGCTCTGCCGATATACATCGATACGCAACTAGAGTCTTGCGTATCGAAGTACGTCATCTGGGGAGAGAGAGAAAGAGTAAGAGAGAGCGTGAGCGAGAGAGAGAGAGACTGTCTCTCTGCGTCGAATTTCCTCCTTCGGCATTGTGCTCGTGCTATATCGTCGAAACCCGTCCAAATTCCCGAGAACCCTTGCCGGATCTCACGGGGGTTGCATCACAACCGTCATCTGTCTATGTATATATATATATATATATATATATATATATATATATATATATTTACATACATATATGTAGAACATAGTATAACGACGTAGCGGCCTCATCGCCTTATAGAGCACTATATAGCCGAGTACGACGTCGCCGACGTGCTCATTCGCGCGAATTCCTGATCGCTCTCCTATTAGGAGAATCGCATTAGACACGAGACGTTGGATCTCTCCTAGCCCAAGATATTGGCTGTGGGCGCGTGGAACCGGCACATAACACCCCTTCGACGACCCGGGCTTTCCTTGTACTGGTAGTCCACGCGATCTACGAGATAGATCCGTTCTTTGGGTCCAAACTACCGAACGATATCCTTGGTAATGGACTATGAAGTTTTCATGAATAACGACAGTACACGTGGACCGTAATCATAAATTCTCGAGGCGAATCAACGATCGTATCATAATCGTGCTACGTATTACGTTACAAAGTAAATCAAATCGTTTTAAGAAAAAACGTTTCAGATTTTACGTTTTTATAGATTGTTAAATGTTTTTGAAAAATGTACGTTGCTAATGAGCAACTCAAATAGCTCAGGTATAAGTGGTGGCTGGATTTATGAACGCTTGAGTGTATTAATATAACAACTTGATTTTCATACAATTTCCACACCGTGAGATTTCTCCGTCTGTCTTTTACTTCTAACCGACAGTCACCAAATTACTTCCAGTACTCAGCCCCGGATATATTCGGGTATCTATCGCACACGTACAATGCCTAGCGTAAATCATACACACAGCGGTGAGTCCGGGTGGATAACAACACATCCGTCGCTTGCACATTTTGTTGCACGGTTTATACAGTACATAATCTCACGGTAAGCCTTTAAAATAATCTCTCGTTGCCAATTTAAATCAGCAAATCGAAATCGCGCCGCGAAACTACACCGGTTACATATAGTAATCGGCTACGAACGCGAGTCGTGCGGGGATATATGGTGCAGGAGGGGGTACGTATCATTCGCTGTTTCTGCCGATGTTCGGAAACTCGGAAGAGACGGAGAGTCGGGGTGACCATGTTTTTACGTATTATACCATGTATCGTCGTATACATATAAACGATCGAAAGCAATCGTCCAACCCCGTGCGTATGTATTGGTGTACACACACTTATGTAGATATATATAAACATATATACGATAAATGCGAACACAGCCGCGCGAAGTGGACGATTGCTTTCGACGCTACGCGGCGATTCGGAGCGTCCGTTCCTGCAATAATCGTTTCAGCAACGCCTCGCTTATAATGCTATGATCGCATCGCGATACAGTTGGATGAATGCCAGTGTGCATACTACGGTTTTGCGATTCGGTGAAAAGCGACAGAATGAGAGAGGAAGAGGGTGAAAAGAGAGAAAGAGAGAGGCATCGGCAACCCGGTTGTTCGGCCGGACTCTCTTCACCACCATCATCGTCACCGAGGCAGCTCTGGTGCACCAACACGTCGACAGAACCGACACGGCTCTGACATTTTATCGGTGCGAATTTTGGTCAAATAACGCCCTCTCTGTCGGGCGAGACAGTTTTGAACGAGCGGGGTAGGAGATTTTGCCAGGTTTTATACAGGGGATGAGTTTGTGCGTGCTATTCCCATACCAGATTGTGTTCGGACAGTTTCGATTCTCCGCGTACTCTCCCTTCGTGTTTGTATTATATTACACCGTAATCAATGAAATATCGTTGATGGTCGATTTGCTGAACGTACGATCGTATTCGGCGATTCATTTCCACCGGGTTGCCATACGCGCGGTACACGTTCCGGCGGTATTTTTATGGGTAATTTTTCACATTTACTCGTAGTCTTTGAATATTTGGCACGTTCGAGGATCATTTTCAAAGTCAAAATAATTATAAGGTTTCTCGTCTCTACTCTGGACTTGGACAATTAACCTGACAATTCCCGGTTTTGAAAATCGCAAGTTGAATTATTGGAATAGCATCTTGAATTATGAGTACATGAGATTTAGTTATTAGAACATGAGATTGCATAAATGTATCGCAAAGTTGAATTAATGAAACAGAATTTGATCTATTAGTTTAAACCCACGATTTAAACCCGGATAATTTGTACATCTATATTGACCGCGTATAACAATTTAGTTTCAAGTTTGGTACGGCCAAGATTTTTGGTAATTCGATAGAAAGTGCGTATCGGATTGTTTCGCGTCAGCCCGCGACATAGCTTACGTGTACGCACGTACGCTGGCCGCCTCTGTTCTCTCGTTCGTTCATCGATAGCGACGGGATAAGAGCGAGAGAGAGAGAGAGAGTGTGTTACATATAGAGGAGCTGTATTGGGAGCCAGAGGCGACTGGGGTAATGTCAATTATCGGATTCAATATCGCTGCTCACGGTGAGCCAGTACAAATACCCCTATGGTACGGTAATAACAACATAGGTGCATCGCCAGAATCCGATCCTGGCTCCAATCCTATCGCTCGATGGATGGCTGACGTTCTCCCGCTGCTTGATTCACTACCGCGGGGCATTATATTTCCTCCTCGTGATGTTCTCTCGCGATATCCAACCCCCTACCTCTGTCCCATCTCTCTCTACACAACCCCTTCGAACCGTACACAGCGGTGATTCCTGCGTGGTCCGCCATTTCCGAATATGCGTATGGATCATCAATTTCGATGCCCATTGGTCTATCCTGTATACTCTCGTCTCTCACCATTCGCAAACTAGGATAACGAAATATTTGTCCACTCTTAGAAATTCATAGAAATATGGGAATGAAAATTATATGAGCGAGAAATAACGAAATTCGGGTCGACGGGACGTGAAAGTACAAGACGCGTTTTAATGGGAATAAGAAAAGGAGGCATCTTTATAAAAGGTACACATTTATTTTTGTTTTCGGCACAATCACAGAGCGGTCGTCGAAGTTTTACTGGCTTCCGGCGTCGACGTTAATACCCGTACTTCGGCCGGAACGGCGATGCACGAGGCCGCTCTTTGCGGCAAGATGGAAGTTGTACGTACCCTCCTCGATCGTGGTGTCGATCTTGGGATTCGTGACTCGCGTCACAACACGGTGCTCGATCTGCTTGGCCAATTTCCACCTCACGTTACCCACGACATTACGGCGGTTATCAAAAGTAAGAACAGTAATAACAAATTTAATAAGGAGACATAAATTATTCATACCGTCATAATAAAAGCAATGTCAGTAATTTCAGAAGCTGGGATGAACAAATTTCAAGTAATTTTATGCAAAGAAAATATATAAAAAATAAAACATTATTATATAACAATTATAGTTATTTTCTGAAGTTCGAATCATTATAAGGTGATAAGAAAACGTTGTCGTTTTTCAGGACACCGATCCTCATCGGGTATCGAGAGCGATGCCGACAGCGAGAACTTGCCACCGATACCGGTACAGGGTGGCGATTCTCTCGGCAGCCCTTACGAGAACGTTCGACCTGGCGACGACATGTCGCCGACGGAAGGAACATCACCTACCCAATGGCAATTTTATCACAAACCGCGGGACGACAATCGTCGAGTTTCCGGAACTTCCGTCATGTCCTTGTGAGTACATTTTATCTGTTACTTACATTTTCTTCACGTTATTCAGCATCGAGTCTTTTCTCGCTAGCACTTGTCACACAAGAAAGCACACACGCGTATTACAATGATAATGACAAACGGTGCACTATTTCGTACGAATCACTTTATTTCCATATTTCACGATATTTTTACACGAATAACATAAAGCCGTCTCATTAAGGTAAGTGCCGATTGCGAAATAACCAACCAATGAGAACAGAAGGTACGTGGCTCGTAGCTTAAAAAAGAAGAAGGAACAAAAAGAATAATATGAATTCCACACGAGACTTTATACAATATCTCAAGCTCCCCGAGTAGGTACACTCGTATCCAACGGAACATTCCATCACCATACACTAGGAGAAAGATTAATAAAAAAAAAAGAAGGGAGAGAGAGTGAGAGCGAGAGAAAGAGAGAGAGAGAGAGAGAGAGAGAGGCCGAGAGAAGAGCCGCATACTCGTACAGCGAAACATATAATCAGTGATATACCTTCATCTCCATTTTGCATCTCTCAACCCCGAGCGCGTTACGCCTACTGAGCACATACAGAGGAAAAGAGAAGAGGGGAAAGTAAAAGGAGCAAAAAAATGTATCCAACCGGCAAAAAGCAACTTCACAAAAAACCCACCCGGGCGTCTCCTCCCTTTGCTCTCCATTTTTTTCACCCTCTCTTTCTCCGTTTCTCATCCTCTTCGGCCGACTCGCTTTTCCCGGTGCGGTTTCCACGGGACGGAGACCGGGCGAACGGCGGATTTGTAATATTTCCCAGAACACTCGATACACAGTCCTGAGGGGAGGATGACGCTCTGTCGCTCTTTTTCGCTCTCTTTTTACCCTCCATCTTCATTCCTCTCTTCCGCCATGTTTAATATGAGAGATGTAGGCAAACAAAAGAGCAAATGTAGAACGAGCTCGGCGAGAGAGCGCGCTGAATGAGCGAGTGCCGGAGTGCTCCGTGGATATACGAAAGAGGTTCGAGGAGGTTCGAGGCGCTCGGGGAGGCGGAGGACCCATGGTATGTTCTCATGCCGCTGCTGCTGTCTTTCGTTTACAAATAACGCTGCTGGGCGACGATGGTTCGCTGTATGATCCAGGTCCAGTACGGAAGTTGAAGGTGGAGCAAAGTATCGCATCACTACCGCCAGAGAAAAACGAGCGGAGGAAGGTTGCAGTGAACCTGCAGGAGTTTCTCCACGAGCCTCGTGATCTCTCCTTCTCTGTCTTTCATGTAGCCCCAGCGCGTTAACCACCGCTTGAGTTGGTTTAATTTTCCTGATGTAGGCAGTAAGAGTCCAATGGCTGGCTTGGTCGACCATTTCCTTGCCTCGGGTCACCCTCTCGTCCATAGTATGTACGTCGGCAAGAGAGAGAGAGAGAGAGAGAGAGAAAACGTGGCTTGCAAAATGTGCCTGGGCTCGTTCAACCCTATTCGTGCCCCGGCAAAATGTGCCCGTCGTTCCTACGGTGATTTCTGCCAACGCTGGTTTCGCGGTTACTCTATATCGAGCCCCCCAAACTCACCAGCGTTTGTTCCTTCGGGTTGCACTCCACACGGTATTTCCCGCGCCGACATAGATGTTTGACATTGCTCGACTCGACCTCCGTAGTCTCCACCGTTTTCACCCTCAACCCCAGATCTGTGTTCGCCTCTTCCGCCTTGAGATGAATTCATCGCGTTAAACAATGTAAATGTTAGCCCGCGTCTCAGCATAAAACTAATATAACCATGCGGTAGAAACAGACCCGAAGTATAGCACTCGGGGGTTGCGCGAACGACGGGAGTTGAACGGGACGAGCGACCTCTCGGGAGCATCGCTATATAGAGGCGGCGACCCTCCCTTTGCCTTTTACCACCCCTGAGATTTTTCTCTCATTATATACTTCGTACCCTTTGCGCTTCTTCATCGTTCTCGATTCATAAACTGCTTAGCCCGCGTTCTCGAAGAAACGATGAGTGCGCTATTACGTAGCGACTCGACCGTTTGAACCTTTGTATAGAGAAAATGGTCTAGTCTAAAATCAAAGTTAATATAGTTTAGATCGTCCTGAGAACGTTGGTTGGACGTTTTCAGCGACGAAGATCTGGAATACGAGCAGCTCGACGGAACGAGCAGCAAGGGACAACTCCAGATGACCGAGGAGTTCTCAGATCCGAGCTCTCTATTCGACAGCGTCTTCATGTCCATGTCAGACACACTCAACTCTATAAATACTCTCGAAAGCTCCGACCAAACACCCGACGACAGACCACTAAACACTACAACCAACACTACCCCGTTATCACCCCGAGATACACCACGGTAGGGACTGTCGTTGGTACACACTGCATCTGGTTTGTTTAATCCTTCCAAGACGTTTGGTCCTTCGAAACTAGGTGGAGTCATATTTTTTTTAAGTTCAGGACATAATCAATCGATGAAGCACCACAAGCAAGTCGATCAAGAGCATTGTCATTGTTGTAATAAATTCAAATTCTTGGTTGTGAAAACGGCTTGCAAGGATTAAATGACCGGAAACCAATTGCTACAAAATGTACATGTACACTTGTAAAAACTTCAATTATTACAATGAGAGCCTGCTGCTTCGATGGTACACGCGGCCAAGCAATATAAATTACTGTGCTGTGCTTTTCGTGCTTTTCGTCGGTATATTGGGAACGAAAGTAGGGAAATGGAAAAATGGCCGCTATTGTCGAAGACTTGAATATTACAACGGGCACAGGCGCGCCCGAGTTAGTTCATCAGTAAAAACGTCGCTGCAACCAATTTTCTTTCCCAATAGTTTGGAACGATAATAAACACACGTATAGACTCACGAATAGAAAGTTTCGCTACTCGCTATAGCCGCTCTGCCCTGTTTAACCGTGGTTGAGCTGCCCGCGGTTTGTCGACCAAAGATGCTGTCAAGCGATGCGATAATTGCGTTCGATTAAAAACCGGAAGTTTGGTTGTTCAGGGGTTCTGACAGCGGTCTTTATCAAACGCCGCCGGTGCCTCGTGGAATTAACGCCGAGGGTAGTTACGCCTCGGAAGATCTGTCCTTGACATTGCCCCAGGGTTACGGTGGTAGCCGGGAATCCGACCAGTTGAGCGTCTCGTCCTCGTCGAGCGTCGGTGGACCCAGCCCGAGGGACAGACGTTGTTTGACCAACGATTCCGGCGCTCCTGGGATTTACTTGCCCATGGCTCCTCTGTCCAGTTCTCTGCACAGTCCTGCTTCCAACAGTAAAGTCTCGGTAAGAATATTTTATCAATCTTTTCATTTCTATTAATTTCAATCTCAATCATATTCGTATCGCGTCGATTACTTTTAATATTTCTTATAAAAATATAATTATTTGAATATTTATTAATAAAGAAACATGATTTTTGCTGTAAAAATGTGAAATTTAACATTTTTATTCAATTTGTGAGGCTTTAAATTAGAAATTGTCCCTAAAACTCGCGAGACTCGCAGTGAAGAACTCCGAATCTTGTCTCATTTTAGCCAACTCCTCCGAAGAAACCACCGAGACGCAATCTCTCAGTTTCACCAACTCATCTGCAGACGCAAATGTCACTATCGGCCGACTGCACCCTCGGTCCGAGCAACTACGAGTACTTGTTTTTAGCTCGTAGCGGCGCTCGAAGTCACATAGATCTCGAGCAATTGCAAACACGACGCGATCAGCTCCGTCACGTTACGCGTAGCGTCGATCAGTACGTCGACATGAAGTCGCGTCACAGTAGCGCCGGTGAAAGACGCGATCCCGACGTCGAACCGGTCGCGATAACGTCCATGTACGGTGACAGACCGATAAAACTATTGAATCCACGAAGAAAATTGCGGAGACACTGCGAAAGAGCTTATGAGAATTACGAGCTCGACGCGAGTCCTGGTTGCGTCGACGAGTCACCCTGCAGCGAGGGTAGCGGCACGAACGATCGGACTTTCGTCTCGAATGCTTTTCTGACACTGAAATCATCACAAGAGAGTTTACTGGAGGATCAGAGACGCGAGTCGAGTGGCGATGGTCCCAGTTCCGGTCTCGATACTCGCGAGGCCACGGACAAGCGACTCAAGCGAGTGCAAATGTTACTTCCCACGAGTCCGACGCATTACGTTCAGCCACCGACACCCGATCATCCACCACCCTCTGCTCTTCAGGCGGAAAAATCCATTCACGAGCGAATTCGCCCACTCAGCCAAGTAAGTGACGTTTGCTTCGTTTCTACCTTTTTTTTATCATATTCGATCCGAGACATTTTCTGCGAACCCTTTTCCTTGCATATTTAGAAGATACATCGACTCAGCGCCATTGTCATTGTCACTCGCGAGTCGCGAATCGTTTCAAACTTTTGCCATAGGCCTCAACTAGCATTTCTATAGAAAATTCACTTCCGGTTGATCGAGTTAAGATCGAAACACGCCGGGCTTGTCTCACAGGCGCCAATGATTTTTACCGACGACTTTGCTCGTATACAAATCGCCGACGGAAAAAACCGCGGCAGACGGTTGAGATTAAGATATAGTTTATAGTTAGACGAAGAGAAGGAGGAGGAGAGAGAGAAAGAGAGTGCATACTCGTGGGTATACGAGTTGTAGCAACGCAGACGAGAGCAAAGGCTTTGATAAACGTCAAACGACGGAAGCTCGATTTCTTAAGCGCGAGCGATCCTTGAGTATGTGTGCGTGTGATATGTAGTACTTGCTTCAGTAGATCCCTCTACCGACCTCGTTTAGTAGTTCTACACGTCAAACGAGAGTTTGCTCTTTACATGGCAAAAGTACTGGCGGTACTCGGTATGCCTCGGCTGACGCACCACCTCAACTTTCGTCCCACGAATGAGGATCATCCAAACGAATATAACAATTATATCTTCTAAATATTACGTACAATAATAATGCCCGCATACACGTCATTTTTATCGATCGCAAGAATAATAAGTTATTGGTATAATTAAGTTTTTGTTTAATTGTCATCATTTTCAAACTCTCCACATTACAGTTCATTCGCAATTCATTGCTCATACGAACGTCTGTTCTCTTTTTACCCGGTCAAACGTCAGTACACTTTTTCAACATCCGATCACGCGTGTCCAGCATGGAGCCCCCGCGTATATATTCGTGACGCTTGTGAAAACAAAAATCAGCCTTGTAATGATAAAAGGAGGTTGTTAATTATCATACCCGTTTCGCGTACAATATAAACCTTGTACTCGGAGTCTTTGAACCGTGATGTATTGGACAGAAGATAAACGGGAGCGAAATCGCTCATTCGTACATACGACGAATTCTCATATATACCTGGGTTGCGTTTAATATACAACCATCCGTGTTTGATCTACGATACGATTTACAAGGAGGAGTTCCTCGTCATGGTCGTATCTTCCTCTTCGCTTCACTCTCCCTCTCTCTCTCTCTCTCTCTCTCTCTCTCTGTCTCTATCTCTCTCATCGCTGCATCAGGGTTGACGACGAAACTGACAGAGTCGTAGCATTACCGTTTCCAACATCATTCTGTGATCGCTCTTCTGTAAGATCGACTGCTTTCTGCGGCATGCACTGGCTGATGCGTCTCGCGGCTCGCAGTTCCCATTAACGAGAACTCTCTCACTCCCTCTACTCTATCGGATATCTACGACACAGCAACGCTTTACATCCCTCTCTCTCTCTCTCTCTCTGGCCCCTTTCAGGTCCTCCTTTCCACAATGAGGGATGAAGAGCCGTCCGCGAGAGAACCGCAGATATATTACACGCCCTTCAACGTGCCATACAAACGTCACCCATCCTGTTCGTTTTCTTCGTGTACCACGTATCTCGTATATAGAAATGCATCTACCCAGAGGCCGCAATCCTCGTACGTACACGTCTTTCTCCTTCAGACCTTCTCCATCCTTACTCGCTCCTTTCCCGAACTCTCGGTCGACGCACGCTTCACGAAATATCGCACAGTGAATATAACCCCCGAGAAGAGGGTGAGCATCGCGAAAGGCATGTCGCTTCTCTCGCTCCCTCTGGATCTATCTATGCATATACACATCTATAGATACGTGTCTCTATGTGAGGGTTTCGCCTCCGGGCTACATACGACAAGATAGGTACCAAAAACCGTTCTTCCACCTCCTCTCGCCACCTCATTCCCCTTCTGCTCTGATGGAGAGAGAGCACGAGGCGTACGGAGAAGCAAAGACTCTTGGTACCTTACAACTATATACCTTCGGTCTCTACTACACTCTATGGCCCCTTTCGGCATGGAAAGATCATCGATGTGTTTGCATCTCTTCTTCCTCTGGTTTCCTTCTCGTCACTGCTTTATGATACATATATATATGTAATATAGGGCTTTATGTACATATATATATATATATATTTGTCGCATATGTTTCGTTGCTCCTAGTATGGCTGCTGGCGCGTTTGAAACTTGGAACTTTCCAAGCCGATGAACCTGAGCACACGCGAGGTACCTAAATCGTCTCTCTGTCTCTCTCTCTCTCTCTCTCTCTCTCTCGCTCTCTCTCTCTCTTTCTCTCGCTCTCTCCTCCGAGTCTTGACGGCGAAAACGATGAGATTTCTCAGAAGTGATCCTCATCCCTACGTCGATATTACTTTTCTCCCGAGATTGCTATGATGTATATGCGATATTGCATCTTTGTGTATACTTCACTCGTCTTCGATTCTCTCTCTCTCTCTCTCTCTCCCTCCCATCTCTTCCACCTTCTATTTTTTTCATTCTCTTTCTCTCTCCCGGGATTTTCATGTGTCGTTTCCGATACCGATTGCTAGCGATTGATGTCATCCACGCTAGGAGATTAAAAATATAGTCTTTGGGCCGTTTCGCGGAAAACTCGATGAGGTTTTTGCTTCGGGAGTTAATCGACCTTATTCGCGATCGGAATTTTCGGTGGGATAAACAAGTCAGTGCATACCGAGTCCGGTGTGTTCTGTCAACTCGTGTCCCAATTCTCGAGACAACAGCATTTTTTTCAACCCCTCCAAAGGGGTGAAAAATAATCGTGAGAAAATAATGAAAAACAGCTTTTCGCCAAATATTGTCGAATATTATTTGTCTCATACATTTTTGAAAAAGTGGCAACATCTTCGCGAAACACGACGGAGAAATATGCTCCCTGATATGAGCAAGTGCGTTTACAACGCGAGGAAGGGATGCGGAAACGATGAAAGGTGAGAACACGTTACGTTTACCACTAACGGATTTGAGCGGCTCGTGCATACACATACACGCGCATACACACACGCAAATTCGCGAGCGAACGCTCGTCAACTTTCCGCGCGTTCAACGAAGCGGCAGAACGCAAGACGTCCAACACCCTCTGAATAATGAAGTCCTTGGCTTTCCTATCTATGCATGTCTGACTTCTCTCCAGCATCAACGTCTTCTCTTTGGTGTTAGCAACGGGAGGGAGCAAGAACCAGAATGTTTCTTCTCTTCTTCCACATCTTCCTCCCGCTCTGCATCTTACTTCGTACCGAGATATTCACGAACATTTCAACCGTAGTTTCTCTCGTGGCGGGAAGTATTTTCCTCGAATATGTCGGATGACGATGAGAAAATGTGTCGAAAGATAAACGCGCGATCGACCGACGGGAGAATCGTCAGGAAATATTTGTTGCTTCATACTTTTTTATTATTATTATTATTATTATTTCTCGACACGATTCTATCGCACGATACGTTTCGTTTGTTGCGTTGTACGTAGCACCGCGATTGAATCAACGCCCACTCGAAATATAATATAATGTCGATTTTATCGGCGTACCGCGACGAGAATTTTATTATCTTTATTATTTTTCTCGACAATGATGGAAACTCGAAAATATATACGTAGTTTTGCCATTTCCATTATCGTTGAAATAATAATAAGCAAAATTCCATATAACATGACGAGTGAATCGATGCGTCGAGTATCGCGAGCGCGAAACGCCGCGGACAGGATATAAAGAGATGAGAGATGAGGGGAAGAATAAAATATATATAAAATTTAAAAAAAAAATTAAAAATCCGCGACAACCTCGAATCTCATTCACGGTTGTTCGCTCCCTCATCATCCGATAGAGGCGCTCCTATTTCGACGATGTTACCCCGTTTCATAATAATTCTCGCGTGCTACCGAGAGGAATTTCATTTCAATAAATTTGCATCGAAATCGCGACAGTTTTATTTACCAAACGATACGTGTACCGTGGGCGCGCGCGCGCGTGCAACCGCGAAGTACGTTTTTTTCTCTATTTTCTCTTGTTTTTTTTTCTCAAACGGCGTACAACTCCGATAAAACGCGCGCATGGGTGGAAAATATAGCGAAACGCAAAATCGGCCATGAGCGTTTTCGTGATGATTTGTATTTTATTTGCGCTCGAGGAATAATATTTGCTGTGCCAACCCCATATTTTTACAACCCGGCCGAATGTGCTCGTACTTTTTTGTTCGGTATATGAAAAAAAACGCAGTAACCGCGATATAAAAAAAACCCGTTTTTTTTGCTTTTCCATCCAATCGGCTTGGATTTATTAAAACTACGAAAACAAAAACGTTTTCATCGATGCATCTGTTATAATCGTACGGATAACGAAAATGTCGTCAGGTATGTTAGTTCGAATTCATCTATGAAAAAAAAAAGAAGCACAAATGTTACGAAAACAAATTTAGTCCGGTTGTCCATTTTCGCATTTTCGTGAAAATTCTTTCCGTTTTGTTTATCAAGCGATCGAGAACAATTTATTTATTTTCTCACAGTGTTCGTAGACGAGACCAGCGAATTAAATTCGGAACGATAGACGAACGAAAAGCCGGTCTCGCGTCTCGGAACACAACGCGCGAACACATTCGCGGTGGTACATGGGATTGTGTGTTCCATGCTCGCAGGTGTACAAGAGACGTTCTCGCGACATGGAAACCGAGACGGACGAGGATCTGCTGCAATTTCCACCGGGTGGTTCGCTCGACGCGTCGAGTGGTTCGCTGTCCAGCGTATCGCTTTCCGACAAGAGCATGTCCACCGACAACGTCGAGGAGTACTTCGGCGATGTGCCATTCGCAGGTAAACAGCAACGTACGCTTGGCTGCACAGCATGACGCTTTCTGCCCTGGTGTACATGCATACTCGTTGTATTTCGTTTTTATCGTCGACAGTTTGCCTAACCGTTCTTCCATTTTTTGTTTTCGTTTTTTTTGTTCCTTTTTTGTTATTCACATTTTATACGTTGTGTTGTATTTTCACGCGGATTTTCCACATTTGCCCCACATTCTCGTCTCCGCTTCGAGAATTTCACGAAGCTGGAGGCGAAGAAAAGATATCGAGCTTCCGGAATATGCGTGATGAATATTTTGTTTATTGGGATTTTTCTTTGGATTATTCATGATTTTATTTTTAGTTTTGTGTATTTTTCTTTTTTTCTGTTTTTTTACGTTGTAATTAATTTTCTTGTCGCGTCCAAATCATCGGGAAATCCTGTAATTTAGTCATTTAAGCGTAATCGCACACTGGAGCATGTCCAGAAGACACCTAGTTCCTTGGATATTCGACATACCATTTCGACATGACAAACTGTGATCATTCAATTATAAACTTTGTTATATTACGCACATATCTCGTGTCTCAAATCATTGCTCACTGTGTCATTTATCATAATTGTATACTCGATTCGCAGTATTCTGCAATTTTTTTCCCCCGAATTTGTCGATCGTACGTGACGCCAGGTGCCATCTCAATCGTTATGATCGTCGAGTCATTAAAATTCATCGATCTATTAATCGAATAGTAAAAAATATTTTTTCGTTCGCCCTGGTTGACACCAATCAATAAATGTCGTTTGTATGGCTATACATCTTCGGAGTTCTTCCAGTATTTTTTTACACGTACATAATGTTTTTTTTTCCTTTCGTACAAACTTATATTATTATTCAGTCTAGATGCTCCAATCGTGCATATTCCATCTAGTTCGTAGACTTTCCTACGCCCATTAAAACTTGGAATTTTTGGTATTAGAACAAACGCACATTAGACGTTCGATCCATTTTAGATTCTACTATCGCACACTTATCCAACAATTTAATCGTATTTCGAGTTCGAGCTTTAAATCTCTTAAGAGATTCAGATATTATATACGATATATTCCGCTTTTGAACACTCGATATATCGAGAAAAATAGTATTTTAATCGGGATTTATGAAAAGAGGGGGAAAAAAACGATTGCGTTTCCGCACAAAACTCGCAGCTATTTGATCAAATGAGTAATTATACGCTTTAAGATAAAATACAATTTTTGAAAATCGTTCTTGCACCGTTGAGCAAAAAAATAAATCGAAAACTATTCCAGTTCCACCATCGACCAAAGCTCTCGTTCATTACTCACGTCAAAGTATTATCGTTATCGAAGCATTATTATCGATGTAAGACACATTTCATCTATAATTTAAGCCTCGAAATGTCGTTTGGATATTTCGATAAATGTAAAAACAAAAAACACTTGTGACAACATGTTCATCGGTACGAGATACGTCGGGAAAATTCAATGGCGAAATGATTTTGAGCAATCGCATGCGTACAAATAATGTTTTTTTTTCACTCGACGTCCATTCATTCTTAGGCTCAAAATAAACGTTCGGTAATCGTGTCACGATGTCGCGTAATATATGATGGAACTGGAATCGTAACGACGCAATACTTTTTTCTTCTTACCGATCCTTTCGTGCCCATCACAATTAACCTTGTTATATATAAATACATATATACATATATATCTTTTGTCGTGAGGTACGTAGTAAATAAAACAAAACAAAAAACTATATATACACACAGATATATAGATGAGGATATTCATATAGATATACGTCTATATTTATCCTAGCATATAAGGGATTTTCGTGCATTATATAAACAAATTCGTTGATTTGCCAATAAATATTATGCTATTATGTATGTAAACGTCTTGATTTATTTTACGCTTTTTTTTTAATGGCCCTGCATCCGATACGCGAGGGATGATTGTCATCGCCGTTTTGCGTTTAGATCAGCAGTTCAGTGTGTGTGTGTGTGTGTGGGTGTACGCGCGTGTGTGTGTGTGTATGCGCCAGCGTATACGTGTGTGGGGCATATCGTTATCGACGCGACTCTCACGGGTGATTAACATTTTTTTTTTGCGAATGTTCATTATCTATTTATTTAAATTTTGTTTTTATTTTTATATTTTCATCTTTTTTGCACGTCATGCCAATGAATCGAATTATTTTTTTAATCCCTCTCATACTCTGTTTTGTTTTTCATACACTACGTATGTATATACATTGATATACTTGTACACGTAAGTACTGAGTCCGCCACGTGCCTGGACTCAGCCAGTGGGATTAGCGATAACGAAATCAATGCTTACGATCAATTTCGTCGATATATCTTAAACGTCTTGTCAATCTCGCATGCATGAATATTTACATTCGTGAAGATACGTGGCGCGTGTGTATTCATGATAGTGAAAATTGTACCGAGAAGGAATTGTCGAAAAAAGGAGAAAAAAAACAAAGGAAACAGGTAGGATCATTATGTCGACGTCGCCGACGGCTGACTGAGAATGGAGCAAGGTAAGATTAGAAAATCAACAATGTTTACAACTTTGAACGAGCATAAACAAACTGGATTTCTTTGTAATTCTATAAAAATCAATAAGATAATTGATTATTCAGAAACAACAATACTATATTTATTTTTCTTACTGAGACGGCTGTTCGGCTAACTGTACTTTTAAATATCTATATCGAGTCCGTTGAACCGATTTTCTTATTTTCTTTAAATAACGGAACGTTCCTTTTGATACATCAGCAATTGTGATAGCGATATCGCGATATTAATCGTTGCAAGTAATTCTCGCGCTTGAACCGGGTTTCACGACAGACCTTCCTCGTAAATAATTTTTTTTTTAAATGACGTCTCGCATATTTATGATACAAAGAAAGATCCGCGAAGTGGAGCAAGGTGAGAACGCTGGTGAATGACACACTGTATTTTTTGTACCTCCATTGTCTTCCTCGTTCGAACCTGATATAGAAATTGTGAAACGTTGAAATACACACACACGCACACACACGCACACATATATATGCGTTCAATTAAGGACATTCTAGGAATTACCATAATTCCAACAATTCGTATCTCGTTCCCGCGACTTTTGTAGGAATTGAGATCATTCAACCGTATCTGGGCGGAAAACTATATCTCTACTTTATTTACATACAATGAGAACAAAACTAGACGAAACGTCTTTAATAGAACAATAATAATGAAGGAAACGATTTTTAAAACAATTATTTTCTTTTTTTATTAATATTATTAATTATATTTAAAGAAATAAGATTTTTTCGTTAGATAATACAGATAAATATGAGTTGATGCGTTTGCATCGACCCACGTATATTTATTTATCGAAATTTCGTTGAAATTTAGTCACGATGACGTTTTCTCAATATTGGTAGTCGTCAGCCGCGCAAGCGTCTTCCAGTGGAGCATTTCGTTGCACAATGTCGCGGGGTTTACGTACATAGGCGTTTTATCGAAACTGTCTGAGAAGGAATGGCTCAACCACACGGCTATTCGCTGATAAGATAATTCGTGTCCAAGTTGCACGTACGGTCTTCCTGCGATAGTACGAAACTCGGGTTTCTCTTCATTGAACGATGCTCAGTCAACGAGATACGAGCCAAGCATTCGCAGACTGTCGTTTCGTCTTATATTACCGTGGTGATCTTGTGGTTTCCCGTGTCAAACCTCGGGATCTTAAATATCTTTATTTTGCATAAACACTCGGTATCGTAGATGTAGGCTCCTTATCGTGATATGACCGTTGATAGTGACGAGCGACAAGCGGTGATAAAAAAGACGGTATACGTACGGTCGGCTCGTTTTATCAGTGACCAAAATAGAGCCCACGTCCGCTTCATTTTGGCAACGAAACGAGCGCGAAAATATTTAAAGTTCTGTGCGTTATCGTGTTCGTGTGATACGAAACAATAATAAAGAAGAGTAATTAAAAAATTACGATCGTTCGACTCTACTAAAAAACGCGTGAGTTTTAAATTTGTTATCACAATGATTATAATTGCTGTAAAAATAATAATTATACGTTGAAATATAAAAATGATTTTTCCCAATTTATTACATTAATTTGACAAAATGAAAATTGAAGTTTGCGACGTGAGAAGGAATTGATGGTGAGAGCGCATGTTTTTAAATACCAATACATCGTTATTCCTGATATACTTAAAACTTGTTATCAACTTTTCGTTCTCGATCGCGGAAGGAAAAGAGCTGCAATCAGCCGGGCAAGAATGCTTAGCTCGTTCAAAGCATGCGACTTCGGGACATTGCTGGTGAAGCTGCTGGTGCAAACTACTGGTCGCTCGTTAGCTTTTGTCAGGAAGCATGGAGTCGTGAAGCGAATCGCGAGAAACAAGCTCTCGGTGTATGTGTGTTCCCATGTCTGTGTGTGTCGCACCGACCTCTCCGTGCCGCACGAATAATGACTCGCTCGATATCGTTCCCGAGAGAGTCACGCACTAATTACTCGCCCGCTCCGTAATTACAACAAGAACGCGAATAGTCCATTTGGAGTCATCGAGGTGCGAGCATCGGGCGAGAGAGCATATATATAAATTCCCATGCCATGATATCTATGGTAATTCTCGAGTCGTCTCGAGCTAACTGACCCGATGAGGAGAATCGTCAATAACGATGCATGATGCCCGAACGAAACAAACATACGCGCAACCCGATTCTTCTTTTCTCTTCGTTCTATTCCTTTTCTTCTCCTCTGGAAAGATTAGTGTTGCAACGAATCCGGACCTGTTGAATGGGCGCAAATTTTCTCCATGGATGAACATTTATTATGAATCGTAATTGCATCGAAATTATTTTGTATTATAGTTAGAAAAACAATTTTTATCGCGCTATTAACGAGAAAAATAATCATCGAAAAGTTTTTTTTATAGTATATGGGATGGGATTAAAATCAAATTAATCGTCAACACTGAGAGAAAGTCGACCTGAAAATTATCAACAACCGGAGAGAAATAGCCCAGGGCGGATTCCAACGTAGCGAAGTGTCCGTCACTCTCTCTCTCTCTCTCCTCTCGTTTATCTCGCTCGTTACACTGAGTTATAATTACCCCTCCCTATAATAATGTCGTCGCTGCAGGACATTATCGACGTAAAGCTCACTTTCTGTCTTTTCATTCTTCCTTGTTCATTGTTCTTACTTAACGACCGTAAAACATCCTTTAACTTGGTCGTTGCGCACTGGCGTTTCTCAGAAATGAATGATTGCAACTGTCGAACGATCGTTAAATAAATAATCGATCCTAAATTATCTATTGTTTATTCAATAATTAAATTAAAAAAAAAACTCTTACGACCATTGGTCAAAGAATGATCCAGTTTATCTTAATCAGCAAACATTCTCTTTCGTAAAGTTTTATTTCAAAAATATCCTAAATTCAATAACAGTAAGAAAATTACCAAGAATGCACTTCTCACTGCGTAATTTTTTTACATTATTTAATTTATAACTAGCGAGCTACTTATTAGCTTTATTCATTACATGTGATTTCGATGCAAGCTAAAATATTATTCGCACGATGATTCATCGTTGACGAATTATTAGGATTCGTTGGTATCTGGTTGTCGTCTCGTAGAATTTTGATACCTCTTCTGATTGTGAGTCATGCCTCGTACTAACCGTTTCGAAAATCCCGCGGACATGGAAAATATTTATCTCTCTCGTCAACTCGACAAGTGCAATGTTACAGTAGTAACTCGAATAACAAAAAGAAATCACTTTGTACAATCCTTTCGCCCGGTGAAACCTTCCTCGAGCGATCGTTTAACGCCGTTTCATACGAGCCCGCGCACCATAGACAGAGAAAGAAAGAGAGAGAGAGTTGTGTCTGCCGAGAGAAGCCGCATCGGCATGACATCACGGAAGAATGCGTGAACCGTGGGATGTGACTCACGCGACAAATGCTTTTTATTTTTTATCACCTCACTACGACCGTCTCCGTGCGCGATTTTTTCACCGATTAACGGATAAACAAAAGAAGTAAACGGAGAAGAAAACCGCGCGCAAACCACCGCGTGCCATCGTAAACAGAGTGACATAACACTTTAGAAAACATCTTGAAACACAGAAAAAAAATTCCGCACGTTTGTTGCCTTTTTTTCATTTAACTATACGAAACGCTTTCGCTTCGCTATGAAACGAAACGAAATATATCTTTTTTTTTTCATTTCCACGATAATGTCTTTTGAGATAAATGAAAGTCGTTCTAAAATCTATAGAACTAGCGACCCTGCGCGAGTTTCAACACCAGTCGAACTTTGACAAAAGCCACGCGCGTTTTATTCCCTTTCTTTTATCGATATTTCTTTTTTTCCCATTGTTTCTCGATATTTTTCCAGCGAAAGCCAACGTTGCTAGTTGATAAAATTGTATTTTTATATTGGCAGGTGTTCACGATCGAGTCAAATAACGTTATTCTCATTAACGATATTTCTACATTCGTAAATACTCGCACGTGCGAGTATTCAATTTATTGGTCCGAAGTGGTGCACGTTGTCGTTATGAACGGTCGCAACGTTAATACGACTCTGTATAAAACACACACAGAAACGCATGCTACATTGATCCCACCTCGTCAGCCGTATTCATCGAGCTCTCTGCCCGCTCGTTCAATTTCTTCGGCGGCAGTAAGGTATCACGAATACAGCAGAGCCCTGTTCTCGACAAAACTGGTTGACCGATTTCTCGCCAAAAATCGATTCTAAACGATTTTTAAAATATTATCTTTCTCATTGTTAAAAAATCTCCAACGTCGTCATAAAATCGAGTCGAAGTCGTAATAATACGTTCGAGGCGTGACTTTTCCCTAATTTTCACGAGTCCAATATTTCCCTTCCGGCCCATTCGTCGTTGGGTCCGACCACATGCGCCTCCTGCACGTAAATCATTAGTCTCGAAATGCCCAGCCAATACGTACCAAAATATTTTCTTTATCTTTAAAAGTTTTCCTTGGAAATTCGAAACTGAAAAAAACGTGACTAGAATCAGACTCGTTCAAGCACGTGCTGCTCCACTCTTTAATGGAGGCTTACTCGCGGCTTATCTGCGGCGGTCAACAATTCCAGTACATACCGGGGGTAATACGAGTCATCGCGACTTATCGCCTACAATCTTCGATATTCTTTTCAAAATTTCGTTAATATAAACATTAACAAATCTGAATATTTTAACAATTTATATTTTTTAAACGAATTAGCTATAAAATTCTATGGGGTCTGCTCGGTCACAAAATGCACAGTCGTCGATATTATTCTCCCATTATTTGTTAGCTGATCAATATTACCCCGAACGGACCCAACCGCTCCGAGTGGCAAGGACATCGAAGAGCACGGTGATAGCGCTCGGTGGTAGTGGGACTTTTCCCCCTCTTCGGCATACCAGAGTGAGGCCCCACTCGTTCTCGTCGCCGTCGTCCACTCGCTCGGTCGAGTGTCCCTAATATATATATATATACAAAGCGTGCAGAGGATAGTAGTGGAATAATTTGGTGCTGGGGTCCCGGCTCAGACTCGTCCCATCTCTTGGGATCATCTTTCTACGGGTTTAGTGAGCTGCACGAGTAAGAGAGATAGACACATATACACGTATATGTAGAGAAAGAGAAAGAGAGAGAGAGAGAGATAGAGTATAGTGTTAGCGTATATAGCGATGGTCAGGCTACTCGTGGTGCGGTTCGAGAACGGAGAGGCCACGAGCCACAGTAGCCTGAGCTCCGATCCGGGTGAGGCCCGTCTTGTCTCGTTCATTGTTAGTTCGAGTGCGGGTGGCGAGGGTTTCGTAGTCCGTGGCTCTCGAATCGTGAATTCTGCCGTTTTCTCGCAACCGGAAATTACTCAGGATCGGTCAGTAATCGTACTATACCGATTTAAAAAATTAAAAAAAAAACTATTTATCTCCCGTTCTATCACTCGCTGGATCAACTTGAGCAGAACGTAATTGTCGACATCAACGCGATCGGGTCTCGTTCTTCTCTTGAATTCACCGAGCTCTATCTAATATTCCTCCTTCCTTTCGTCTCTCGGCGATCTCTACCACCTCCTCATCCGCCTCCAACCGTATCCCGCGACGAGAGTGTAAACGACTCGTCGCCTCCGTATTAGTAGTCAACCACGAACTCGGCGGCACGCAGCAAACTTCTCGAGTCTTGCTTGACCTAGCGCCGTGTACGAATTAGTCGTCTCGTTAAGTGGCCTCGCGCCATCCTCGTTTTCGAGACCACGTCGTTTTCGCCGGACGGTTTTTTCTCGAGTATATCGCGCGCGCTCTGCCGGTCGTATCGTAACGAGAAAGACAGAGAGAGAGAGAGAATGAGCCAGAGAGAAGTTGCCGGCTGATTATGTGATTAAAAAAGGAAACCGTTACAAAATTCTTATTTAACATTTCTCTGTTCATATGGTGCTGCGATTCAAGTGGAATTTATGCGTGGATTATCGTAAAAACGACTGCGAAACTAACGATACTTCGGCATTGGATAGTTTGGAGCACACCGGTGAGAATTGACGATTTTTTTCAACCGTTCAAAAAACAATGATATCTTTTTTTTTCATTCGTTCGACTCGGTAATCGTGGAAAAAACGCGAATAGAACAACATTCTCGCGCGACCGGCATTGTGTAAAAAAAGAAGCAATGATAAGCTCGACGGGATTTCAATAATTCATGCCCCCTCCCTCGTCGCCCTTGCTCCCCCCCCCCCCCTTTATTGGTATTCACCGCTACGCACATAGCCGCCCACGTATACGAAGCGACAGACATCCGTCTCCGCAAAATTGAAAGAACGAACACACTCATCGAGATTTTTCATTTATTGTTTCGTTTTTTGTTGTCACGATTTCCAAGCTCATTCAATCGTGAAATTATATTCACGCACGTGATTTTCTTCGCGGTCGACGTGGCCGTGAATGTTTTTCTTTTGTTTTTTTTTAAACCTCGATTATTTTATTTTTCATGACAAACATAGAAGCCTAAACAGAAATTATTTAAACGAGAATATACAGCAGCTCGTAGATCGTATTCTTTGATTGAGCCACGAAGCAGAAAATATGGTGGAAGCAGATCAGCAGGTGCGGCGACCGTGAAACGTGAGAGTTAGCGAGAGCGAATAGCTCTGTTCTAGAGGGATACGGCGTATTCATATACGAAGAGTAGAGGATATCGGAGCCAGAGCACATCAGGACGACCCTGAGAGGAATGAGCCGCGAAGCGTGTACTCGAGCCACGTGCACTTCTCTCGGTTATTCTGCTGGTGGCAATCTATATTACACACACACACACACACACACACACACATATATATATATATATATATATATATATGTGTGTGTGTGTATGTATGTATGTATGTGTACATATATAGATAGACATATAAACATACGTGTGTGCGAGCGTTTAAACTCGAGTCGCGCAGCAAAGTCCCCGCGTGTCCGAAGTTCCCGGCGTGCCAGTGCAAAAACCTCGAAGCCCATACGTGTTGCTCGTTTATTCCCTAAGTAATAATAGAGACGAGAAACGAGCGGCGTGTGCGTGAGTATTACGTCACGCGCGCGAATCCGGCAAAAAAGGGGGAGGCCCGCAGGCCCCGAGAACGCATATTACACACACGCTCGTTTCGCGTGTCACTTGTCGCCGTTACCGGAACTCGTCACTTTTCGAGCAAACCGCCCTATTTCGTTCCGTTTCCTGTTTTACAAAAAAAAATATATGTCTTCGTATAAATACATAGAATTAATTGTATACCTAGACAAATTGTAAATTGTATCGATCCATCAATCGATCTCGATCGATAAGATGCAATTTAGCGCGTAAAAAATCGCTAGACCAACAAGATCGATTGTCCGAAACGTCGAAACGAGTACCGAGTACCGTAGACGCTTTGTATAATTGATTGTAACGAACTTTAATTATTCCGACGCGACATTCAAGACCCTGATTGAACGTATTCTACGAGGAAGAACCGGTTTTTACAAAGAGGAATTACGAATAATTCATTTCGAGAAATCTTTCTCGCTCGCCCGTTGTGCGTATACGTTAATCGACGGAATCGAGGCTGACTACTCGGGTATGGAAGGTCGCTTATGGAATGCTGATGGAAAGTATGCATCGTACAATATACGTACATTCGAAATCGCGTGATACGTTCAGTGACGAGATAGGAAATCTCGCCTCTACGCTGATTTTACTCGGTACAAGCCGTAGAAATCGCGTGTGAAAAATATCGCGATTAAGGTGATGCCGAATCGTAACGAGATTGACGAGTGGGGAAAGCCAATTCAATTTGTACACAACGTTGTATCATTTTTTAAATAAATACTCGTACATCAATAATACCGATAGCGTTTCTAAATAATAATAATGATAATAAGAACTACAAGAAAACTAAACATTAATATAATTTAAAAAATGGAGAAAGAATGAAGAAGTCGTGACGCGGATGTGACGTTAACCGCGAGTAAACGAAAGACACTCGATCGTTCCTTCATTGACATTCGTTACTCGTTTTACTTTCGTGCTACTGCCGTTTGTGCCAATATTAGCCACGCCGATGGCTCGAAGCTCTTCCACGAAGCAATTCAACGTGGACGAACCACCGCTTGCTCGGTTCGTCGACGTTTCAACGATGTTCGCGTTACGAGTTCTCCAGTCCCGGGACACGATGTACGAGGAACGGGAGAGTTCGTCGCTTCCGTTCTGTAGCTGAAACACCCTCTGTACAACGTGTCCATGGATCCGTACACGCCCACGCGTACACCTACTGCACTCACGACAGAGGATATGTTACGGCATGCGGCGATTCGATTATAATACAGCTTTGTAATATCGACAAGGTCGCAACTCCAAGAATACGATACTCGTTTTATATATTAGTAAACTGAGGCCGGGACGCGCGCTTTTCATAAACGAGCACGCCTCTCTTCGATAAGCTCGCGATAACGATTCGATTCGAGCAACAGCGACGTAAAATATATGGTCACGTGTGTTATGTCACCAGGAAACGTATATCATTAAATCAAACGCTACAATAATAATGAATTTGAATTTGAGATCTAAAATGGAGATCGTTCGATTTACAGTCTGGAACGTGAAACGTCGATTGTTCGATTAAAAATGTTCTAAAATTAATTGGAAAATTCCTCCGGTCATCTCATCGTCAGCTCGCGATGAACGTGGATTTTTTTTTCACCCGACGATCATGAACGAGAAAAAAGTGAAAGTTTCATGTGCCTCGTCGAAACGAATATAAAAAAAAGACAATAACAACAACAAATCCCTCCGTCTCGATTCACTCGGCTCGTCATCGTCATCGACGGGGCAATGTCCTGGCAACTTATATTCGACGAGCCCTCCGGCCTGGAGTTTCGCTCTGCGTCGAAACAGGTTGCCGTCGTCGACGTCGTGGCCGTCGTCGTCGTCGTCGTCGTCGTCGTTGTACTCATTGTCGTCATCGGCGCACACAGCTGCCCAAGCGGCTGTGAGGCCAATCATTCGCCGCTAACAAGTGCCGGGCGTATAATTTATGGACGAGTGAACATCCACGGCACCTACGGTCTATTATAGGTCAGGTTTGCCGCACCTGCGACTACGATTTCAGTCAGCCGGTTTCCGTGCCTTTGAAGTTATATTTTTTTCATTGTTTTCTGTTCTCGTTTTTATTTTCTTTCTTTTTTTTAACGAGTAAAAATAAAAATAGTCGCGATGTCACTCCTGGCGACGGAATACACGAATCAGCCATGAATGTCGTTTTATCAGTTCGACGTTGTAAAGAATATCGGTGATGGCGTTTTAACGCTCGATCGATTATCGATGGTTTGGGATATTTTTTAAACGGATCGACCGAACGTTCGTGATTTCGTATGATTCTCGGTGCGTCCTATGCACGGACTGTCGCGATTGCATACGCGTTGTGCGCGCGTCGCGCTCACCCACGATCCATTCTTCGAACAATGCATGCGATGCAACGCATCAACGCCGCGATTACCTTGCGTTCGCACGTATTGAACGACGATTTTTTTGTCAGCTGATAGTTGGTGCAAATATCGGCGAGCTTCGTGCGAAATCGATTGCTCAATGCGTTTGGAAAAGAGTGCGCTCGTAAAGAGTTTCATTCGCGATGAACTCGTCTATATATATTCAAGGTATAGGTGTAAAAAATATAAATTATACTCGATCGATAGCCAATCGTTCGTGCCTCAAGATGGCGCATGGTTCATGCGGCTGTGATTTGATTTTTGTACAAATCTTAAAAATCAAAGTGTCGTCCGTTGACAATTCTGACTTGCGATCAAAATTTCCTTAGTCAAATTCAAGTAGCTCCGACAGAAATAAAGATTTCCTTCATTTTTAGGTTTTTTCCGAACCGTTTGTAAAAATTCCCTAGATCACAAATTGTGAAACCCTCGTCTCTGATTTTTCGCAACTCGTCGGTCGAAACAGGAAACAAGGATGCAATAGGCTTTTGTTGGCAAACGCACGTTCGAGAGACTGCGAGGTTCCTTAGACACAGTGGGCAATATCGGCTAACGATCCGTCGGTTAATGACCTCTCGCATCGTAATATGCAACGCATCATGGCCGAGTATGGCGCATGTACGTCGTTGCCTGCTGGTCATCGTCGTTGACATCGTCGTCGTCGACGTCTACGTTTGCGTTCTCGCGGTGTGTGTGTTGGTGTCAAACACGGCCGAAGACCGGCATCGTATAGCCACACCAGCAAAGAGCACTCGCTTCGTTGCTTCTCTAGCTTGTTCTGCCAATTCGCAACTCGACCGTGCGGAGGCCAAGCGAGTGCATACAAGCGGACCATGCTCGCAACGAGCGCAACCCATCGTCGCTCACACACTATGGTAACTCTCTCTCTCTGTCCCTCTCTCTCTCTCTCTCTCTCTCTCTCTCTCTCTCTCTCTCTCTCTCTTCCTCGTTCTCGCTCTCGGGTCGCAGTTTCAAAATTATTTATGCCGGCTTATTTGCCCGAGAAATCCAACATGCGAAGTTTGCGCTGCATGTTCGTGTGTTTTATGGCCACGAGAGACCCACGCAAAATCGACGGGTTCTATTGTTTTACGGTCCAATTTCGAGCGCGGTTCTACCTCCGACTCGACGCGTCGATTTTCGATCGGTTTTAAAATAATATCGTACCGTCGTGTACGGAGCAATATTTTTGTTCGCGTTAGCCTCGGTAGACGCGAAGATTAAAAAATTAAAAAATAAAGAATATATCAACAATGATATAAATTAATCGAATAACGACGACCCCGTTTCGTTCGTACGTGCTCACGGTCTCGAAGACTCGACTGCCATGGCACACTCGAGCCGACAATGAAACGTTTATTATTTGCGCGCATCCCGTTAATTTTGCGTGACGCCAGTCCGAGAGGCCGTGCTCCCTTTTTCTCTCGACGGATCTCTCGACGCCCGGAGAACATCGAGAAGCTGCGGACGGCACTGAAAATGCTTGGTAATCTTTTGATCCGAGCCGGCTACTAACGCATTTAGAAGATTTCTCGGTTATCACATTTTTACGCCATATTTTTCATTTTTTAATGTCACAAACCGTGGTGTTGAGAAGTTTTACAGACGAATTTTACGATGAGCTAGAGTGTTTTATCGCCTCGTGCACAAAGCAGCGAGAGGGGCTCCTCGTGTCATTTCACGTTTTTTAAAATTATTTATTACTGAGATATTTGCTCAATAATTCGTCTAAAGATTGGTAGAAAACCATCGACGACTTTTACTCTTGCTCAATTTCGTGTTATGGACGAAGAATGATGGAATGTGACCAGCCGTAGGGAAACGTCATCAAATGTAATTGAGATTTAATTGCACTAATGTGCGATTAAGATCAAATAAAATTCATGCTCGAAAGCATAATCGATGAACGAAAACTGCGGAAAAGGTGACAAATATGTACGTTTTGATACGCTTTCATTTCGTACTAAAATCACTGCCATACTCAACCAATGAATTACGGAAAAATAAACGGAGCGAAATGGATTTGATTCAAATGAAATTTGTTGAAATGATTGACCAAGAATTTAATTACACCAAATTTGCTTTCGCTCGATTTACAAACTGCCCGGTTATTGCTCCAATAAGTACGATTGGATTTATATAAATTTGCTTCAGGCGAAACGAATTAAATTTAGATCGAATTAATTTCAGCATAAAACTATTTGTCGAAAACCATGCAAAGTGTTAAGGAACTAGCCGGGCACAAAAAATACCCAAGTAGGTGGCGTCGATGCGTGCAAAACGTTTTTTTTAAATTATGCTGAAATTTCTAAGATATTGCATGTGTCCGAGAAGTCGCCTAATACCATTTCGATGATCTATAACAAATCCGGGAATAAACACGAGCCAAAAGCGCGTAGGTTTATACCGCATTCTCGGACGGTCAATCTATTTAAATCCTCGGCCATTCTGTCAACGAAGTCGAAACAAACAGTACGAAAGAGTGTCCGCGAAAAATGAAAATAGATTCTCGATTCATCGTAAAACAGCGTTCTATAGAAACGTTTCGAAGAAAACAAATCTTTTAGATTATTATAATTTCGGAAATGTCTCGCTAATTTGACACAATGTAATTACAATTAAACTCTTTCGGTTGTTTCACGTCTTTCGCTCGCCTCGTTTCGAGTAATAGAACTGAATAAATGCGAAAGAGCGGAGTGCGAACTATTACGTCGTGAAAATCTACTGACTCGCTTTCCTTGCTTCCACGGACGACACAGACATAGGTAGATTTGAAGCAGAAACACTCGAGAGTGAGAAAGAGTGAGAAAGAGAGAAAGAGAGAGAGAGAGTGAGCGTCGAGAGGGAGGGGGGGGGGTGGCTGGCAGCTCGCAATGAGGATTTTATGTAATTTGCGTATATGACTTGAATAACTGCCTACATAATATATAACACGCGAATGTTTCGGGCTTCACCCTCTCTCACCCTCCCCCTTCCTTCACTAGCTGTTGCCCGAAGGCACACACAGAGAGCAAAGCACAGGAGAGTACACATCGTACGCGGAAACGAGAAGTTGGCAAAGGTGAGAGGTTCTATGCCTTCAACATCGTGCGGAGCTTTAATTAAAATTACGTACGTTTGCTGGTGTAACCCGAGAGAGAAAGAGAGAGAGAGAGAGAGAGAGAGAGAGAGAGCGAGAGAAGGAAAAAAGGCGGGAAAGAGAGAGCAACTCTCTATTTAGTATTTTTTTATGAGCTTTTCATTACTCGTGCATGCTGTATAATACGAGAAAAACCAGCGTACCCACGTGTCGGACGAGAGAACCCATCTTTGAAAAGCTATATGGCCACAACCTATATATACAGCATCGTCAACCCCCTCACCTTCGCTCTCGACCTAACCCCCCGACCTAACTATCCTCGTTTTCGGTCGCTATCTTATTCTTCCTCCTTTCTCGCGATCTTTTCTCTTCTTTTTTTCTTCTTTTCTCTCACCCTCTTACGCCCCCGTTTGCGACGAAAGTGGTCGAGAGCGAATTCTCATTTGCGGAATTGGTATGAAAGAATTTTCATCGCACCGTCGAGAGGATCGTGTAGTCGCGTTATCCTCGTCTTCGTCGTCGCTGTACGTTGAAAAAAGCTCTACCTGCAAACGGGGAATTATTATATTCTTCTCCAAGGCCGCGATATAATGCGCACGCTCCCGCGATAATAAGATCTCGTCCTCGAGAGAAAAATAAAAAATCTTTTTTTCACTATTAAGGGTGTTCTCAAATTATCTGGATATAGAAAGTACCTATGTGGTTAGCGTTAGGGGAAAAAACGTTTATTTTTTAATTGTCCCGCGATGAAAATTGACCGAGAAATCAATTCGCAATGGTTGAAAGTTTAAGCGATAAGTTAACAATGGGATGGAACACCCTCTCGATAAAAACTCGGATTGCGGGTTCGAGCCCCGCTCAGGACTTTTTTCGCGCAGTTTTTTGCATTCTTTTGTAGATTTTGGCAAAATAATTATTAATGAGCGAACGACGAGTCGACACGGTAGAAAAGAATAATTTTTTTTATCACAACCCCTGGGCGTGTCGATGGCATTGTTGGCTCGAAGCACAAACTTTCAAACTTTGCGAATTAATATCTCGGTCAATTTTCATCGCAGGACAATATAAAAAAAATCGTTTTGCTTATACCAACGCCGACTACCCAGGTATATTCTGTGTCGAGATAGTTTGCGAACACCCCGTATATAGGGATGCGAAAAACGCAGATGAACGGAGGGTCGCGTATACATGCGAATAATTTATTCGCGTAGATCACTGTGTAGCGGTGTTCTCGTGCTCTCCGTGTCTCTCACTCAAGCGTCAGGCTATATTTAAATAACATTGGAATTCGAGGTACGCGCCTATACAGATATACTCACCTGTACATATATAGACAGGGTGAATCAGAATAAATTTATATTTTTTTCTTCAAGCGGTCGTATTCAAATTAGACGACTCTGGCAAATTCTCTGGACCAATGATATATATACACATATATATTAGCACAAGCGTGTGTCGGAATAATTTTAATAGTTTGTACGGACATTCCACCGGTGCGAGTGACCGGTAAACCGTATTTCCGTTTACCTCTTTCCTGTCGCATCGAGCGGTCCGAGAGACCGGAAGTTCACACTACGGAGATCTCTCTCGGTGGGGACGACAATGAGAGAGCACCAGGGCGTCGGTGATAATGAATTCTATTTTCGTACCGTGAAATTCATACAATATTTGACAGTCGGTGCAAAACGCGTATTTTATCTTTGGGAAAATGACGAGGTTGCATTCCAGTATCGAAATAAATAATTAATGTATAACGCGATGTTGAAACCAATTATTTAAAAACGAGTAGAAAAATTATAGACAATAATATGAGATAATAAATAAAATGGGAACTTGCCGAGTTCGTTAAACGTTTCAAAACAAATTGAACACTCTCACTTTTTCATCATCGACAGGTTTGCTCAAGGGTTCTGTCACGGCAGAGCGACCTCGAACTCTGCGTCGGTTACGGAACGTTTACGGCGGTCCGACCGCATGCGGAATGGGAACCGGCGCGGATGGCGGTGGAGAACGCCTCGAGGACAGCGGTGACGTGTCCTTCCGATTGTCGGATCGCGACCGTGAACGCGACGACAAGTCGCTGAGCATCATGAGTCCGTTCGACGAGCAGGAGGAATGGGCCAAGATATCAGAGATAATGGCGTCCTTTGGCACGGGACTAGTTCGCGAGTCCGTTTTCGTCACGGAGCTTGAGAAGGAATTCCAAACACGATTAGGTAAAAGTTTACAGTCGGCGAAGCGATTTACAGAAAGCTGAGAAAAGCTGAGTGATATCGATGGGGGCATATCGACACAGATTTACGAATGAAATCAACATTGAAAAAATGTTCACAAGATCGATCGAATTTGATTTCAGGCCTCAGTTCCGACACCAGCAGCAGTCCTCTCGTCTCGACTACGGTTGGACAATGGCTGTCGAGTCTCAGCTTGGCTGATTATGAATCGTTATTCATTAATTACGGATTCGATGATTTAGAATTTGTAGTGAGTAGAAATTTACTAGATTCCAACGATGTACGATCGAGTCCCAAACTCAACAATTTTCAGCGTAATCATTTTAATATCTTTCGAACGTTAACTTCAGAACGGAATTCTGGAGGAGTCGGATTTAAAAGATATGGGAATAACGAGCGATCAGGAACGAGCGGTCATCATGGAGTCGGCACTGTTGCTGAACAAGCGGGTTGACAAACGGGTGGGTTCCCAAGCACGAACGGTCGAGGAGTGGCTCAAGAGCATACACCTCGATAACTATGCGGAAACGTTCAGAAAGCACCTGTACACCGACATGGAACGTGTCAAAAGAGTCTGGGAGGTTGAATTGGCGGCTGTACTCGAGATTCAGAAGCCGGCACATCGCAAGAGGATACTTGCATCCGTTACGGGCCCGAATCCTCGTTCACAGGCACGAAACGGCGGTGGCCCCAACCTCGAAGACCTCAATAAAGATCTCAATACCCTGGTGAGTCCGACTATATTTTTGAGCCTTATAACGTTATTTACTCAGTCAGCTCACCCTCGGTTCAGTTTATCTACATAATTTTCTAAACATTTATGCATAAAGTTATCCTAAATTGATATTCGAAAAATTTCATAAAAAACACCTCTTCCGGCTTATTAAGTAGGATTTTTTTTCCACAAAATATTAATCGTTATAAATATTGTTTACAATAATTGTCTTTCTTCACATACAACAGTAATACTTGTTAATTTTATAAATTTATTTGTCGTTGAAAATTTTTCGTAAAATTGTCGCAAATGAGCGGAGCGAGGTTCGTACCTAGCGAATCGAATGAGAGAGTGACAGAGAGGAGAGTACGTACGTCTGATACACCGGAGTGTCTCGTTTCGAGGTAGTAATATGCGAGCAGACTCGAGGGTGCGCAAACAAGGGGATTTCCCTTAGATAGCACTTCCCGTCTGTAATACAGATGTGGAGCATCATCACCGATCTATATGATGTTTCATTCGATCGCACTCTCTCGCGTCACGTTATAATGCAAATAACGTGGCTAATTGTAGAATCGACATTGTGCCCGTGAGCTCGACACTTCACAAAGGTGCTTTCAGTCACGCCGTTCGAGCGGCAATCTTTACCATCTCCACGACCGAGTGCTTTTTTTTGTTACAACCATATATGAATCTGGGTATTGAGATTCTCTCGTTCAACCCCTGTCACATCCACTCAATATCTGTATTTACATCTTCCTGCTCGTCTTTTCACCCTCTGGAACTCGGATGAAGGATCTTGCCTCTCTCCTATTTTTTGTTCTCATTGTTTTCGTGGTCTTATTTCCTTCTCAACGATTTCTCTCACCTTTAATTAGTCACGAGCCCGTGTCAATAAATACCAGCGAGATAATAGCCGCACGGTATATAGATCGCGTATCGGTAAAATCGTTGTTTTCCAAATTAACTAAAAAACGTGCGAATGTCAGGTTTGCCGTTGAATTATTGTTCGAATTTTTAAAAAAGAGGTTAAAAATCCCTAGCTTTTAAAAAAATAAAAATTAGCATCTTTGCTTTGTCATTATGAAATTGACGAAGATTCGATGAATTCTTGTTAATTAATCAAAAATTTACATGAAATAGTCGATATCTTGGTTGATTGGTCCCTAAATAGAAAACGAACATACAGCAGCTGAAGGAAGAGATCCGTGAAAAGTTGCCAGAGAGCCCGCAGGGAAACGGTAATGCAACTTTGGTGAGTGGCACGAATGCCGCGACCTCGGGCACTTTGAGACATCGAAAAAATAGGCCAGCCCCGCAACCACCACAACGACCGAGTTCGCACAACGGTTCGATCGCTTCAACGGAACAGCTGGAAATTCGCGCCCCTTCTGAACTCCTTTTCGGAGTTCCATCGACCCTCAAGACCCAGTGGAGGCATCAACCCAAAACTCTAGTCACCGGTTGCGTCAACTACGTAGCCAATGTAAGTTTTATCAAATGGAATAATTGCGCTCGTAGAAAAGTTCTATTTTTTGGAGCAATAGCCTTGCTTCCCTCTCCGTGACTGGGCTTTTCCGACAGCAATTTGCTTCCATTATTTAAGATAGAAATAAATCGGGTGGTTTTTTGTCTCGTTTGTTTAACACACGTTGGACAGTATCTGGGTTCCACGGTCGTCAAAGAATTACGGGGTACCGAATCGACGAAAAAATCGATTCAGAAGCTGAAGAAGACCTGTCGCGATCCAAGGGTCAGTCTCGGCATCACACTGGCCATATCTTATCGAGGCGTTAGATTCCTGAACGCCGTCACCAATGTAAGAATATATTTCCTTGATGTAAACACACCGCATAGGAGCTAGATCGGTGAGTCATTGAAATAGTTAGCTAAACCGAGCGTTTTATTTTCTGTCATTGGGGTCGATACGTCGATCAGGAGCCCATATGCGAACACGAGATTCGTAATATACATTGCGCGTGCCAGGATGCCGATGATCTCACCCACTTTGCTTACATCACCAAGGACCATGCCAGTCGGACCCATTTCTGCCATGTCTTTTGTGTACCAACAATGGTAATTAATCGTCAGTCGATAACCCCTCATAGTCCCATTCCTAAATAGTTATTCTTATTGATAATAATAGAACAGCATATTTTTAGATAGCCTTTAACAAGGTATTTTTTTATCATAATCAGCTTAACCAAGAATTCAGATTGTTCAGTTTTATCAGCTAAATCCATTCAGCTGATTCATCAACATTCCTAACCCAGCAACAAATTTCTTGTGGCTGATTAAAAAACCTTGATAAGTGTCGATGCCATTCTTTACGGCGTACTCTCGTTTTAGAATCGGGGAATGTGTTGATTTTTCAGGATCAAGCAACCGAGGTAATATTGACCCTGGGTCAGGCTTTCGAGGTGGCTTATCAAATGGCCCTGCGAGACAAGCTCGGTGGCCAAGCAGTTCGTTCGCAATCGGCCACTCAACTAGCATCGCACACAGTTTCCGGTAATGCCACGAGCATCGCGTCAAAAACAATCGTTCCCTCCGATCACAGCCCCGACGCGAATTCAACTTTAACATCGGACTCGACGTTGACGACGACCACGAGCCCAACGTCGAGTACGTGTCCGCACAACGCGAATCAAAATTCCACACTAAACTCGAACACCCTAAAAAAGACCAAAGCAAAGTCGAACGTTCAGCAACAAGGCACGAGCGTTAACGCAAATCCTAGCAATCACAATTCCCATTCCACGCTGAATAAGAATTCAAGCACGAATTCGAATTCCAACGCGAATCTCAACACTTCGAACTTAGCCTCGAACTGCAACAATCCCGGCGCGAATTCGAACAACTCGAGCATGACCAAGCCGCTCGTGACTCACGGTCGTTCGCACTCGGTCAACGACATCAAGATCAATGGAAATCAACTGAAACTAGCACCGACGCCGGTGGACGATATCGGGATCGGCGTCAAGGACATGAAGGCAGGCTCGCGAGCACCGATCGCACTGTCCGAAGAACTCTAAATTTCTCCTGATTTAACATCGAGGAAAACACAAAGTTTCTCGTCGATTCAACTAGGAAAGATATCGTCGTTGGCACAAAATTGACTCGGCCCGATCGCCCTTTCGTGAGTACAAGACGAATATAGTAGGAGATTACGACGTGACGAATAGAGTCCGCGCGAGTCATACTCGCTTGCGTTGTTCTAATAGCGTTTATTTCGGCATCTTCCGAAGCTGTGATTAGTTTGAATGTGAAAGTCGTGACCTTTCTCACAAATGATGTTCTCGCACGAGATAAAATGGAATCGTCTATCTATCGAGCCGTTCGACCACGGTGATACTACGTGAATATCGATTGACTGTCATGTTCCAGAAATAACCGTCAGTTGATAGTAAAAATCGTCAATTGTCGGTCACTTCACATCACTACGTTCTACGTTCATACAATCGTTTGCTGTTCGCTGCACGAACGGCAACGAATTTTTATAGTATATTTACGCAATTCATGCGGCTTCGTATGTGTGAGAGAGAGGGAGAGAGAGAGAGAGAGAGAGAGAGAAAGAGAGAAAGATGGCCAAACGATATTACTCTTTAAAACGCACATTGTTCAAATGTTATGACCGCGGTGCGTAACAGGAGCACTTTTTCAGCTCGAGGTAAGTTACATATACGAACACATTTTTTATGCATATCCTTCCCTTCGTCTTGAAACCTCCCAAGTCGAAAAAAAAAGAAATAGTCGTCCTAAATTATTCACCCTCTCGCTCACAATGGATATTCATCGTGCCACAATTACTCACCACAATTCGTTCGATTTTTCCAACAATAAATTTTCTAATGTACCAAATACGATAATTTCTCGTGATATTATTCGTCGCGATATTTTTTCCCCCGATTCGGTCGATATTTGCGCGATGCAAGGAAAATAAAACTGACAACATTATCTTGTTTACATTCCTATAAAAATAACGGAGCATACGGGATCGAAGCGAAGGAAAGATAAAAAGAAAAAAAACAAATGAGATGAAGCGCATAATGCTCAATATACATGACTCTCGTCTAATATTTGTTAACGATTTTAATGCTCCGAGATACACGGTCGGATTTCTAATCGCGAACGAAAGTTTTTCGATACATTTTCTTTTTTTTTACATTTCGATAACCCGCCTCCTTTTTTCAGCGACAGATCCATTTCGATACATTGAATTATTCTCAAAGACTGACAGACCTCAACGAACGAATGTCCACGTTCTGTATTAGCGAGAGCATTTTTATCCGAAGTTAATAGTATTTCATTGAGACTGATTTATATCCAAAAACGTGAACCTCGCGACTGTGGTGACGAATTATAGAGAATATCGAGTCGTTGAATGATAATGAAACGGAAATAAAAAGAAATGTGCGGCTAAATAGAAAAGAGAGAAATGGAACAGTACCATTGGCACCTGAATAAAATTCACTTTATCGATTTTTGACGGATAATTGTGCGAACACAAGAAGAAAACTAAATCGCATCGAACGCTCGTTATATATTTTTCCGTGGACGGGCCTTTGGAAGCTGGATAAAGAGGATTTTGTCACGAGAACGTCACGTGATAACGTAATATTAATAAAATAATAATAATAATAATAATAATAACGATAATAATATATGTATATTTAATATTGGAGAACGATTCGACATGGCTTTTGCGACGAAGCATCCGATTTGGCATCCGAATCGTTTTATTCTTAGATTAGTTGGAACGAATGACGTGTCGATGTTACACGCCGTTGTCCCGTACACCAAAGAGGCGGTACGTATGACCTGTATGTATACGCATGTACATTTAATAATAAACGAGAAAGGAAAGACGAACGATGATTCTCGAAAAAAACGACATAAAATACAGCGATGATACATTTTTTTGGATGAAAAGTCGGATAAAAAATCGTAATTTCGATTAAAGAGATTAATACTGTAAACTGCCAAAAATCAATCCCACACGGTAATATGGGCTATGCGCACAGTTTGTATTGTTAGTAAATTTACATACAACGAGATGTTGTACCAACGTCGAGACGTGTAGCTGAAACAAAAACATTCAGTAATATTTATATAGTTGCACGACAAAAAACGACCTTGAATCCCACTAGAAACGAGCCGATAGCGTTCGCCAAGTGGGCACTCTAGGCCTGCTTCGTCGCGTTAGAAAAAGAAATTAGAAAAATAAATCTAAGGCTTCGGGATAAAGCCAAGAGCACGTTTTTCTCAGCGTCGAAAGATCATTCGTGCACGATACACGTCTTATGTAACCCAATCATCGAAACATTCGGATATTCGCAAATAATCAGTGGCATTTAAAATTTATTTTTAATATTTTATTGATTCGATTTCTCATTGATTACTACGTAGTTCAAAGGTTTTCGGATTGGTTTATAGAACGAAAAACATGGCCCACCTGTTGTATTTGTTAATCGTAGAATTTTAATATATTTATTTGCCACTAAAGAAAATGCGCTAAGTATTAATTTTCTCATAATCGACGTAAATATCGAAAAGTTCGATATTTCTTTATGAGTTCACTCGCGATACTCCGAATCGTCATTCGCACAAAGAGACAATTATACGAATACACCCACACATACTCGCGTAAACTTAACACGTAAAATCGGACCAAAAGCGTGCGATGCGAAGTCTGACGGCTCACGATGGTCTACCAGTCCCGATAATTATTACTTGGGAACAAAACAATACCGTTCATTCGAAACTTTACACGATTGATAAAACGATTATTAATTACGATAATTTACTCCTTGGTACTAATATCTCGGTACGCGTCACTAAAGGTAAACGAATTACTGAATATAAAACGACGAAAAAAAAGAATGAAAAAAAAATAAGTATCTGATAGGACTTAGCGATTATACATATTACGATGTAACTGATATCGATGCGAGGGTTGATAGAAGAAATAAAAAAAAATGTATATGCAAAGACACCAAGAATCAGTTCGCTCAAACAGTACCAAAGAATCACTGATCTCTTCGTTGTAAAAAAAACACAACGCTTTCCACTCCGTTCGACTGTCGCATTGGAATTATCAAGCTTATTTTCCTGCCTTAAAATAAACATTCTTCGAACTGTCACATTTTCTATAGAAGTTAAAAAAAAATTAATTCGGAATGACATAAAACTAAAAACTAAACTATCGTTCGTAGACATAAAGAGGTCTCCAATAGCGAAGGAGTTCCACGATTTAAAAAAAAACGAAACCACAGAAAAATTTATAACACTGTAGTTTTCAGCGTTGTACAAAGTTAGGCGATAGTTTCAAGCGTGACTGCTTATTTTGAGACGAACCGCGAGAGCAACAAAAAATATAGAATCTTAAAAAGTATACAGCTAATAGCGGAGAGTACTTGCAAATACCCCGCCTGCAGCGTCGATTCGTATCTGACATCGTACTTTTCAAGCAATTACGTAATTATTGATCTTGGAGACGAGATGGAGCAATTACTTTCCTTTGACGATCTTCAAAAGATTAATTCATTAGGAGTTTAACGACGTAAAACGTCATTAACGCGAGGCGATGCTCACTTTCCGATTTGTAAGACGAATTCTTTTCAGTTTAACTGCGATACTTTAAACGCTCGTGATACATGATGTATGTGTATATATTGCATTTAAAAAGACGCTCCCAGACTCTTTGATCTCTTCGCGAAAAATGTGTGAATAAGATAGTCGACTAAGATCGAATTGACGTCGCACTTTTATATTTCCAGTGACGCTAAGTATCGTCGGTACATGAGGAGACCCCGAGTAAATTGATGAACAACAAAAAGAAAAGTTGAAAGTATATGCTACCGCAACCTTATATACTCCAATATAGCACAATAATCATAATATTTACAATTCCGTTCGAAAAATAAAAAATCTGCTTCCATCTTACCCATGTAACGTTATATTTGATACGTGACGATTCGAGATTAATTATTTCGTCATTTATTCTATCGATTGAGTACGGTACCCTCCATCGTAGATTTAAAAACTTCAAAAACATTTTCGTGCGAACGTTCATGTAACGCGAGATGTAACGGTTCGTCCATAAATGCAGTCAGGCTGATCGACGAACTGATTCGGGTGGTATGGATGTTACCTAAGTACGTATATACCGATATATATATATGGGGTGTTCCACGCCGAGTCGAATGTGCTGTGGTTAAGATATTCTTTTTTCTCCTAATTCGAATGGAGTTGAACATCACTGAAACTCCCTTCGTAGCGATTTGAGGGGTTGATTCTGCGATGCAACATCCTAATTGGGGAAAATAGTAAGAGTCACTTCCGAGTCGAATTTATCGTCGAACGCCCCATACATGTGTGATATTTGTACACATATGGCGATTTACATCGAGCTTGCATCAATTTGAATATGAGCACTGTGAGCGAGCATAATACGTGCGATACGATCAACAAACTCTCTCACTCTCGGTAGTTATTATTATCATTATGATTATTATAACGGCAGCTCAAGGGGGTGTGCGAGGGTGCTGTGTGCACTGGGCTCGAGTAGCACGATGGATAGAGGTGTCGGGCTCAGTACGCTCGTAACTTTATATATATATATATACATGTATATGTATATACATATATTGGGGTGCGCACAACCCCTCTCTCTCGCTTCACACTCAATAGATCAGCAATATAAATATTAAACATCTATTCTCTCAATCTGTGTCGCTATTAGGGCAAAGGATTATTATTATTATTATATATGGTAATATAAAATACAAATAATCATATTACGACTAATTAATGTTACTCGTTTAGAGAATTAGAGGACAAAAAAGGACGACTTACCACACTTCCATTCTCTCAATAATTCGAACCGCGACAATATTGTATTATTCCGAATATTTAATCGTACTAGGTACCTTAATTACGATAATTCACAGACGGGATGGAGTCTTTACCTTTTTTTCGAACGATAATGATTTAAAGACAATTTTCGCAACAAATTAAAAAAAAGACAGTATTCTCATTTGCAATTAAAAAAAAGGAGCTCTTGCTCGAAACTTGTAGTAATATTTCGATTTCCGAAATAGATAGTATATATATTATCTGGGATGTAATGCTATAGAACGAGATGTGCTATGTTGGGTGTGTAACGAAACGCTGATAAGGAGATGAGTCGAAGGAAGAGAGAGAGAGAGAGTATAAGCGAGAGATACGGCAAAGTCGCGAAGTAAAGAGAAAAAATAGTAAGGATTGAATGTTTTCTGGCACGTATACGTAGTACGCCCGTGCGTGCGGGAACGTGTAAATAGCAGGATTGCCCGCAATTGTAAGATATGCGTAAATTCGTTTCTTTGATGTGCAATGTTTGTAATTATTATCGATATTTATTGACAGAAATAATGAATGACTCCGTATGAGAAAAAGAAAAAGAAAAAAGGAATAAAACGAATCGGCTTGGTCGATGGATTGCGAGCTCGGAGCAATTAATTCTAACAATCAATCAATACGATAAAAGCCATTTATCGTCGAGTATTGAAACGAAATGCGAGCTGGCAGTTGAGGCGGGTGACGTGAGCAGAACAAAAAAAAACGTAAAAGTAGAAAATCAACAATTATTTCGTTCGCAGTCGACAGTTTTACACCGATGTGATATTTCGTTTTTTCCGATGAGCAAGCTGCAACAAAGATTCATTGTAATTTTATTCCGAATCTTTTTATTTTTCTCGTATTTAATCGGCTTTGTGCTTGACGATTTTTCGTCGTACGAATATCTTGTTTCGTCGACGAATATTATAATCTGCGAATAAATCTTCGATCGGTGTGCAAGTAAATCGCACTGGATCTTTCTATTATTTTGGGGGATGAATTTATGAGACTATTTATTATTACGTAGCATTATGGAGGTTCGTCCGGCCGATACGGTGTACACCTTGCGTCGTTGATTGACATTTTCAACATCGTCTCTTTAATCTCATCGTTTAAAAAAATAATTTTGAAAAATCAACTTCGAATCGGATGGTGCGCGATCGTCGGACGTCCCTCAACGAAAATCAAAAAACTTTGAAGAATAAATAAAAAGGAAAAAAAGAAACAAATTGTAACCGCAGACGATGCCATATAGACGCGCTATTTTAAACAACGCAGCCTGATTATATAACCCAGACTTCCTACGTTCTTGTATACACTATATTTATTATTGTTCATGTTTATTAGAATTATATATATATCAGAGAATATTCCCTGGGTACCTATAACGTCGTACGATAATAAAAACGAGTACTTTATGGGAGTCGTCGGCCTCATAATCATTGTTCCCGACGTTCCTCGATATCTCCCAGCCCGATTAAAAATTGTTTTCTTTATTCATCCAGGTATAAGATACATTTATTGAAAATGAATTTTACAAAATCCACTTTCCTCGTTCTCCGTGGTAAAGAAACGGTTGGCTTGTATTCGCAATTTCTGAACGCAAGGCGGGCTATTTGTACTTTGAATAATTCCGATCTCGTTTCTATAACGCGAGCGGAACAACGAATAAGCCAACCGTGGATATATATACGGCGAGGCTGCAAACCTTCGGTAAAGATGCTAATTATCCAAGTTTTGGTCTTAACAAAGTTTTTCGATTAGCCAGTAGATTGTTACGAGATGCGGGCAAGGAGCACCAACACCAGCGCCATGGTTCTCGTTCTATATTACAAGCTTGTTATATGCTACCTCATCGACCACAGGGGCGAGGGCAGTCGAGAGAAAGAGGGCAGGAAGCTCAAAAACGATGGTGGAGCTACCCGAAATTAATGATGCTCTGCCAATCCCCGTCTTTCAAAACTCGTGTACCGACGTTCGAGCAACGCGGTTTGTTATTACTTATCGCAACTCAAATGTAGACGAAATCCCGCGAAGCTCCAATTGCGCGAAAATCATCCAAACTTTCTTCGAAAACAAAGGTAAATATACGCGTACGATATATATCGAAACTTTGGGCACTCGAAGAAAGATAAGTATCCAAATAATAGCAAGAAATTTGATTGATTAACGAAATCCTGAAAAACAATCACATTTGACGATTCGATTTTCGGAAGTTTGGGAACTCACGGAAGGAAAGAATCTAACTTATTGTCGTATTTTCTACTCATTGATAGGTATTTATTTACGCGTAAATAGTTGTATATCGGATGCATAGATAAACGATACCGAAGGATTTGTGATCTCACACTTTTACTCGCAAAATCAACGAAGCTACCACAAGAGACGCCGCGAGCCGCGCGAGGCTATCGAGAGCACCCCTGACTGCCGCGCGGAACAAAAGAAATAAACGAGGGCTTGGTATGTGCGTGACGTTGTTATATAAGTGCGTGCAAATAACGTTTGCGACCTCTGCTAGTATATAGCACGATATATAGAACAAGCAGTGGCGCACATGTGTAGAACGTGAACGAAGAAAGATACTGCGGGGGTTGCTCGGTATGTAGAAACAGAGCTAGAACGATGATGGTGGTAGCGATACGTCATCATTCTTGTCGCTGTGGCGGATGTCGGTGGTGAAAAGCTTGGTCCTCGCTATATTCGCAACAGAGCGGAGAATCCGTGCCGCGAAAGCTCCTAGCTTTCTCCACTTGTCCTCGACTTCACATATATGTGTTTGTACACCCTTCACATTTTCTCCGCGAAATGTAACCGAACGAATCGACATCTTTTTTTTATCTTTTCATCCAACGCGTTTTTCACCACTACCAAGAAAAAAGATCTCATTCATCTCGGCATACGAGGAGGTTCATTGAGAAAAGTAAAATACTAGCGACGACAGCGAGAATGAAAACAAATTTATACGTGACGTTTTTCTTTTATTCGGGCGCGACGTACGTTCTGGCAACGATTGTACAAATGGATTTTTTATTTGTTTTAATTTCTCCGTAAAGTAGGCCACGTTTATACGCGAACTTTTACAGCTTCGCTGTTAATTAGAGCTTCTGAGATAGTTCTCATTATTCCCGAGTTTCCAGCACCACTCGAAAGTCCTTTTTCGGTGCGAACAAAAGAATTTACCCGTATAGTTCCGATTTAAGTTTTATTTTTATTTCTTATTCATATCTTGTTATTACGAGGGTTGTAAATTGCATTCCCTCACTAAAAAATATATATATACTTTGTTTTTAAATTATATTTGACATTAATCGTATCGAAGAGTAATCGATCGATCCTCATTAGGAAATAATAAAATTATAAGCCCATTTTCATGCCTCATAAACGTCTCGTCGATCGAGAACGACGATTTATAGCATTTTCTCTTAAAAAAAAAAAAAACGCTCGACTTTTCATCGCACGTAGGCTGAATGAGTAAGGGGCAGCGAAAGAGCGGAAAAATCGTGAAGAATTGACGATAAAAATGGAGAGAGAGAGAGAGAGAGCGGAAAAGGGGGAGTCGACAGAGAAAAAGAAAAGAAGAAACGGAAGTTGGTGTAGGCGCTATGGAGAAATACGGCCGGTCATTCGAGTGAGGTATCGCGATGAATATGAACGTGACGGGCCCGTAATCCGGAGCGAATTTATCTGACCTCCTGCGCCCCGACGCTTATATGCGATATATACGCGTACAGTAGGTGGATCGACCCCCGTTTGCTACAGCGAGAGTGAAGAGCTCGTAGCCGACGTCGCTTCCTATGCGCGCACGAATTCGCCTCGCGTATATGGCGCCCTATACGTTTCAGATAACGTATCGCGACTCGCGCCCCCGATGAGACCACGCCATTCGTTTCCATCCTTATACGCGTATATTATACGCCTTTCGCGCCTGCACACGTACGTATACAAAGACCCATAAAAACACACGTACACGTTATATGGTCCGCGTCGTTCGCGACGCCGCGAAAGATTAATATATACGAGCCATTAATAACGAGAGAGAGAAAGAGGAAAGAGACGCTTTGCGCTCCGTCGCGCTGGAAAAACGCCGTTCTTTCCCTCCCTTCGCTATCCGTTCGTCCCGTTAATTGATTCAGTGCGAACGCTGAAAGAAAAGAGACGAAGAAAAAACAGCAAACAAAAGGAATTAGACGAGAATCAACGGGAATTCATCGTCCAGGGCGAGGACGATGAATTTCCGTCGCACGAGCGAAAAGTCCCTCTTGGCCGAACGGTTTTCGATTTATAACGACGTTCGCGACGATTTTTTTCGTACCTATATTACGGAATGAGATTGACCTATACTACATAGCTCATTATCCGAATCTAATACGTTGAAAGTATCTACAAAAATAAAAAAATAAATAATAAAAAAATGTTTACGCAGCCGCCATTCGAGGAAAAGAAATTTGGAACTGAAAAAAAGACCGCGCTGTGTGTCCCTGGCTCGTGTCTCACCGCGGGCTAAAAATCTCGATATTACAAAGCCATCAGGGTGCGTTAACAAAAATCCCTTAGGACGACGCAACCGCGTATTTAAATGTACAAAAATAGCTTTGGGAGTTTATCAAAGACGCGTTTATATTTTTTTCCAAGGAGAGACCGCATTCTTGTACGCCGATCCAGCTTCATCTTTTCCACGGGATCGGCAATGTCCTCGAGCGTGACAAACGCTCGGGCAAATTCGAAGAGGCTTAAGAGCGGAAAAAGTTTCTCTTCCTCTTTAGATCGAGGCGATCTGTTGCACAAACGCGTTGTACTGAACGATATAAGGTAGAGAAAAGTAACATTGAGATGACAAAGATGAGAACAGGGTCGCTACAGATCGTGCATGCGGTAGGCACGTGTCCGTAGAACGCCCGAATCGTGTTTTATGTCGTGATCATTCGAGCGTTCGCGGGTGTGTATGTACAGTACCACGTTCAAGCTGGATCGTTGGGGTTCGTCGAGGCGCGTGAAATCGGGGCCCAAAACGGCCGGAGGGGGCTCGCGCACGAACGATACATGCGACAAAACGCCGCGTCCCCCGGATCGTTTCTCGTCCTTTTTTCGATGGTCGAATCTTTTTACACCCTACTCTTTCCACGATCTTTATTTTTTTTTCTGCCATATATTTTTCTCGCTCGTTTCAATTTTCGTTGCTTTTGTATCGAGATGAATCTTGCCGAAGTAAACTCATCGTACCGGCAGTAGAGTATAATTTCGCGTATTTTTCCCCGTACTACGTTGCTTACCTCGTACATTTTTTGCTTTGTATACAAACCAAAAAGTCTATCCGTCCCATCCTGGGCTTGCAAAATCACTCACACAAGAGCTCGGCTCGATGACGTGAGAGGGTGGTGGCAGATATCAGCTATATCTATATATATACACGAGACCCGTACGAAGGCCTGTACAAAAACGTCAGTCAGGCTTATGCATCGAAAGGGAGAGCGCGAGAGCATCAAATTGGACAAGACTGCAAGAACGAGAGAGCGATAGTTCGGTAGATTTAGATCGCTATCGACGAAACGAGACCCCCGACGGTTCGACGCTTCGCGCCGCGAAAAGCCAGGAGCATAGACGACATGGGCTCTTCTCTTATATACACCGTTACCTAATTATTCCGTACACGATCGCATGGATCATAGTTCAATAGCGGACTGAATATATGTGTACGTGACTATATATATACACGAAGCTTTATACACGGGGTGATGTGCATCGGAGCGTGTTACACGTGCGTTCGACTTTTGCTCTTTCCTTCTCGCATAATAGTACCTCTAGGCCGGGGCGTACGCGAAACGCATTATCGCTTTATATAGTATGCCATGTTCAATTCACACGATTTTCTCCCGTTAGATGTATTTAACGATAGAAAATAAAATATAACTCGCCAGACTCGCGAACATCTGCACTCTGGGCATTCGATCTTGAATTTTTTTTATCGGAATAACGATTATTATCAATTATTCGATGATAACAACTTCATTAATTAAACGATTATACCGATAGCTTGACGTAAACGTCGATACGATTTAAGGTTGTTTCTGATGATACGGCATGGACCGTCATGTAACGGTAACGGCAGGTATGGGCACCGGTATGGCAAAACTTTGTAGCATGGATTTTAGTGGGAGTGTACACAGTAGGCGGCATCGACCTGCACGTTCCGGCAACGTAGCGGAACGACTCTGGCCGGGCGTTCTACCAAAGGTTTTGCCGGTCCATGATGGGAGCCTGCCGGTGCTATCTGCACATACGTATGTCAAATTATCGTGTCAGTGCCGGTTCGTGCCGTTGCCGTTACGTTACGGCCCATGCAGTATAGTCTGAAGCAACCATTAAACCGGAGAGTGACGAATAAAAACAAAAATGAAGGGAACGGGTGAAGGACATTTCCGTAAGACAAATAAATCTCCGAGGGAAACCGAAGCCTGAGGGCGATTGCGAGAACCAGCAGCAGCAGGAGCAGCGTTGCGATTGAACAAGGAAAGCGACGTGCATATGGCGAATAGCGAAGAGGAAGAGATCTCTCGTGTGCTCCGAGATTACGTCGGACGTCCGTATCGACATTCGCCGTTAGACGGAACACGAGATAGCCTTTTTGGTGGATGGGTATATATATGTACATATAGCTATGCCGCTGACGCGTCGGGTATATGGACGGGATATGTATATATAGCGCGAGTATATAGTCTCGTCCTCGAACGAGAGGGACGCTTTCGCCAGCCGGCATAGTACGAAATCGCTGGGGCAAAGAGATAGGGAGTTGATAGTAGCAAACACGGGGAGGAGGAACTGCCCGAGGGATACGCAGAGGGATGATTCGCTCTCTCGTAGGGAAATCGTGGATGGAGGATATATACGATTTGAGTATTCGGTATACGCTCTATCTGCACTCTGCACCTCATTCTCTCGTCCAAGACCTTCTATATATGTCAGTATCAGCGAGTAATATTGAAGATTTTCCGGCAACCATGTTGCATTTTCCTCAAATTCAAACATGCTGTACAGTTTGTGATAACGAGTTTATAAAGCGACATTGCGATGCAGCCAGCTTTTTTTAAATAGCCGAATAACGTGAGAATTCAGTTGAAAATTGAAACAATCGAAGTATAAACAGGGAATATTCGTTTTGTATGGTAAAATCCCGGTCCCCCGATCTTTCGATAAAGTCGTCTGGGATGAAAAAAGAATATCCCCCCCCCCCCCCCAATGCACCCAAAGTCTCACAAGTAGATCACCATTTTATAACTTCAGCACCTTACGGGGCTCGACGTATTCTTTTTGTCGAAAAACACTTTTTATTAGCGCGTTTCGGAATTATAAATTGTTCGTACAACACGAATATCATATTTTTATTCTTGGTTTGTCGCATTTTATCGATCAAAAGCTGTTAAATGAATTCTTCGGTTGTATCCGTTCTTACTTATAGGTATAGATATATAAAAGCGCGTTACACACAAACTATGTAGGTATGTGTATACTTACGGCGAGCGAAATTCGACATTACAATCATCAAAATTTTTGAAAAGTGAACGTGATGTATTCGTCGAATGATCGAGATCATTCGACGCGAAGATCTAAACGACCTAAACGAGAAGAGTGTAAAGCGGGTAAAACGCTAAGGTTCACGTGACCAACCCGGTCAACTATGACAATTTATACAACAAAGCCTGACATATATAATAATTTTATTGAAATAACTCAACAAGTGTCGCTACTATTATTTGAACATTCTCACTGCCTTTACCTTTTACAATATATATGTATACTGCCTTTTCTATGGATATTGATTGAATTCATCCAAACGAGGATCGAGGAGTTGCACGTATACGCAGAACTTTCGCTACTATGCTTCATGTTTTCTCTTATTCTCTGATACGTACACCCCCGTTTGCTTAAGCATGTAGATCAGAACAATTTGTTATCAGGCCTTCTTTCGAGTTCTATCTTCAAGAATGTTGATCGTTGATGGATCCTTAGTGCATGGCTATCTCTAGTGCTTTCTCGATATTATTTATACATATATATGTAAATGGAGATGATACGATTTATTTTATCGTCTTCCATTCATATATATATATACCATGGAAGCGAATGTATTGGGCACTGATCGAGACAGAGACGCACAGGACAGTATACATTCTACCATCACCCCCTCTGGTGAGCATATCATGCGCTGTTGCCACTCCAGGGTCGCCGTTCCGTTGGCACTGCTCCGGGGTATCTATCGGATAATTAGCCGGTGATTACGTGGTAGTCATTCGAGCGGATATCAGCTTGCCCTCGCTCTGGCTTCTCTTCTCTCCGCTCTCCCTCTGCTTCCTCGCTGTCCCTTTTCACCACTCGGATTCTCCTTCTCTGCCCTCGATTCTCTCTGTTTCTCGAGGTTATATATATAGAGACAAAGATAGAGAGAGAGGGAGAGAGAGAGAGAAAGAGAGAATGAGAAAAAAGAACGATAGAGACGAAATAATGTCTGGTACGAAAATTTTACTCGATCTAGGTATGCCATAAAATCTAAAACAGCTGGCCGTAATATAAAATGCATTTGATTAAACTAAAACTTATGTCTCGGGATGTGTTGTCCACTATCTGCTACGAGCTTGCAGGAGAGCATCGTTGTTTGCCAGGATGGAAACACGAAGTGGCGGAGGAATTGGCGGAAGCTTTGCTCGAAGCATCGGCTGAATCACGTATATATATATATCCTCCCTTATGCTGATGCCGTTCGGCTGCAAAGCTGGTGCCTGAGCATCCCTCCAAACGTCCATACCCGTACTTCCTGCGTCTCTCGTTACTGACGCTCAATGCACTAGTGATTCGAGCATTATAGTACGTACCGCCGGATATCTATAGGCTTCAGATGTGTCGAGGCGCCGTGCGAGTATGTATAATATGATTATTAACAACAGTAGGTATGTTCACTGGTCAATAGACGTATAAATTAGTAGAATGTTTTAGGATTAGAGAGATGGAGGATGATAATGATAACGGTCCATCTGAATGGAGGCCCCCCCAAAAATATACATCTTAACGGACATAAATACACAAACACATGCGCATGCACCTATGTATATGGATATCTCGAATACGAATGTACAATTCAATAATTTGCCTGCATTATCGCTCGAACATGCCCTTCATTTGGATATATCCCAGTTGCAATGTGAAGCATGTATGCATAATAGACGTGGATGGTCAGTAGCCGATGCCAGTGGGTATATCGGCGTACACGTTCAGGCGTTCGAAATCGACAGGGATGTTCATACAGCGATTGCGAACATCTGCATATATATATTTTACATATACGTGTATAGCCCGAAGCTTTCAATGCCTGCGGGCTTCTCTCCATAGGAGAGGAGAGAAGCGATGTTCCATTCGTGGACGAGAGTGGCCCTGGCCATTACCACCAGCACCAAACAACCTCATTATCATTCGATTCACGATAATAGAGAGGCGATTTCACGGCACTATAGCAACAGAATGTGGCAGGGTCGGAGGGGCGAGAGAGAGAGAGAGAGAGAGGGAGATGAATAGAGAGGTGCTTTCTCAGAGGCTCTGCCTAGCTGATGGTCTCTCTGTGTGAACCTCGAACCTCTCTGTGCAGTGTGTCCGCCTGTGTTACGGCCGCTGATGCTACCGCTCTGCTGCACCTCGGTATTAAACTTCCCTTGGAGCTAACACAGCGCCGATTCTCATTACTCTCTGTCGTAATAGTCACTGCTTTATGTACAATTCGTGCAGCGTCAAAATTTGACGGATCGATTAATCGAATTTATTCAAGATCTTTTTCTTTCGCTCTTCATCACAGTCTTCGTCGTTCTCTTTGTCATCACCGCAAGCTCCTTTATACTCAAATTACATCGCAGACATTATCAGGACGTACACAAGAAAAGTGCAAAAATAAGAGGGACAGAGAGAAAGAGAGTGAGAGAGAAAATGTCAAGTGCACGTTTCTCATAGGGGTTGCACCCACGCTTCGTTTTCTATGCGAGCGCGATGTAGTCGCGAAACGATTGAGTCATTCATCGGTATAAAAACACAACAAACACACCGGGGGCCGCATTGGGTGCCACTCATCTATGGGCTGCTTACATACATATATGTATATATTCGCGCGTTGGGTACTTCGATCATTTGACTCAACGAGACTTTCACTAACCCCCCTACGACCTCGTGACGTCACGAGCAGAAGGCATTCAGATTGAAGAACGCTCGATGACTCTCGAGATTTGTATTGCCATTAATAAGGAGGGTGCCGAGCAGTGACGGTGCCGCGAAATATATATAGTCGGGAGAGAAAAGAGCCGAGAGTCGTTCAACTGCTCGGATATACAACATATATATGTACATGCGTATACACGTATATATTTATTTATGTAGACCGAGAAGCGGTAAAAAGCTTGCGTGCCCGGGAAGTGCTTGCCCGCCTCCTTCAAAACATTTCTCTCCTATATATACATGTAAAACGTACATGTAAACATATCGGTATAGAACAGAAGGGAGATTTCACTCTTTGCAGCTTTTATCCTAAGAGAACTTTCACTAATAATTATGTAATCAATTTTTCGGTTTGCTGCACGTCAACTTGAAAAGATATTTCGAAAATGAAATTTGCTAAAAATCCAACGTATTAATTTTTCTCGAAATCAACGTCTTTTCGTCGCGTGTCTATGACGATAAGCACACAAATTTTGGTAGCGCTCGATCTTGTCACCAGGGCTGCGCCGTTAATACAGATTCGCAGCGTCTATACAGCGCATTGTTTGCATTTCGATTATATAGAACAATGGTCCCCTCGGACGTTAAGCCTTGGTTTCACCCGGCAACATATCAGTCCTGTTATCGGTCAACATTGATAATGCAAGCGTTCTCACGCGCTTGCACGATCGTCGATGACATACTATGCATGATGACGACACAGAACCCACCTTGTTCCTCTTCATCGTGCAGATATATGCAGCATTCAGTTGTTTCAACTGCGCATAGGCTTATTGGTTGTTCACTTGTCCAACTGCGCATCGGCAAAGCCACTACCATCGTCAACCCTTTATCCACCACGCCGCCATTCGGCAGCCTATGCCTCTGTTCCTTTTCACTCCTCCTCCGCACCCCTTCGTTCATACCGGACGTCCCTCTCCTTTGAATCTATGCACGAATCCTCCACTCACTCCATCGCAGCTGTATTTTCTCCCTTCCTCCAGATTCTCTGTCCAACCCTCATCTGGCCTTTCTCGCGCGTCCTCGCTCCCTCCGGCCCTCCGTCATCAGGCAGAGCAGAGACAACCACCGCGCTGCGCCATTTCACCCAACACTCAGCCGCAAATATAATTACTGGTGTTTAAGCCGCTTCCATTGTGTGCCGAACGCTTGACTTGTTCGACGTCGCGTACGTGGTATATATAGTATTATACTGGCTCTCCTCTAGTTGTGCACCATCTCTCTCTCTCTCTCTCTCTCCCTCTCGCGCGCGGTCTGTACTATAGTGAACTCACGTAAGCAGAAGAGCGGACCATGTATTATATACAAGCAATGTACAGTATTATCATATATACACGTATGTACGTGTACTATACAAGTATGGATGTGGCGTGAGAGCTTTAGCTCGCGTGGCGCAGCGGTATAACACGCCACATACAATGCATACGGCGTAGAAAGGGTTTTCGACGGAGAGAGGTATTGTTCGGTTTGGAAATCGATGCTACGTTCATGAGGAAGAGAGAGAGACAGCCAGAGAGGGAGCTAAGAGTGAAGAGCTCGTCGCGTGTTCGAGTACTTTGCCAGTAAACTCGTTCGTTCCCGTCCACCCCATACCATCGTCTCATACCTACCCCTTGTCGGAATCGAATCTCGCGTTTCCCGCATATTCGCTTATCTGTATATGTATATATACGAGTGCAGCATCTCTCTCGCATCTGTAGAATCGGAAATCGCTGGATTGCTGCATTACTATATATAAAAGAGGTATGAAGAAGTGCGAAGTGCCTTTGGTGAGTCAAGCTGCACGAAGGAAATTGAAAAAGAAGAATTGGGCTATCGGTAAGGAGAGAAGAAGAAATGTCTGTGACGCACGCGCATTATGGCTATTGATATTAATAAGAATAAAATACTTTGTTGTAATATATTTAGACCTTTTTCATCCCAAGGTCAAATATGGACACTTCCCCTTGCGTAAAGAAAAGTCGCCTTGGGACCTGTTTAAATGTGGCAAATTTAGAGTTAAACGAAGAAAGGCTCTCTTCACGCCGGGTCGAAGAATGAATTTCCGGGGAAAGGCCCTGCGTCATATAGGAAACGGGCGACGCGCAGCCGTTCTTTTTCGCACGTATCAAAAGCCCCGAGATGGACGGGGCGGAGGATAAAGGGGGTTTTGCTTCCTCAAACTTGCCCCCTTTTCTCGGTATCTATAGCTTTTGTTACGTAGGACAAGCGGCGTATCAACGTGTCACGTGTTATTTCGCACAGAGGATCTCATTTGAGAATATGAAACGACCGGCGATGAATACGACGTTTCGGAAAATATGAAAAAAGAAAAAAAGTTCGGGGAGATGGAATTTTATCCTAACAAATACGAGGCTTATAACGCGACATTTTCATGGCCGATAACGCTTCATTTCTTGCATAATGGGATACGTCGAATCATCGATTCGATCTTATACAGAAAATATTTTTATCTAAAGTAACGAACAATTTTCTTTAAGAAAAATCTATTTCTAGAGGAACTTCGGGTCAGCTTGTATTGTCGAGATTTCGGTGGAGAGTCGACTGTACTATACAGCGAGAAAATAGAGGCGACGAAGGCAGAGACATCGTGCATGGCAAAGGCACCGAAGAATTCCAGCATCTGGTACTGTCTCTCGCTTTCTCATCCGCTTTATTGCTTCGGTATACCCTCCGCTTTCACCCCCTTTGTGCGCACTCGCTTTTCCAGCCACCGCACTTGCCTCGATCAACATTATACTCCGAATTTCTTATATCTATATACACGGGTGATTCTGCAGAAACCCATAACAGTTCACAAACCCCTTCCCATGGTGACGACGGAAACTTTTCTCTTTTTTTCAGAACTTAGTGGGTGTTATCAGAAGTATTTAATTGCTCGGCATCTTGACGTCAAGTAATTAAAAATAAAGTTCGGAGAATTGTTACCCTTACCGCGATACGGAGATTGTGGAATTCTCATTGTCAAAAGGACGCTTTTTTCAAATTTCCAGTTTGCGTCGTGCGGGTTTTCTATCCACTTTGTAGATTTACATTCTTCCGTTGTGTCGAAATTAAACGACAAACGGGGTGTTGGCCTGCCTCTTTCGTTCATATATGCTCACCGCCATTCTTCCCCTTCTTCGTCGACCTTGCGTCCGGCGAATATTGCTCAAGCGCGCGCCACAGTCCCTTTTGGGTTCGGTACCATAAATCCATACCGTGCAGCCCTCTTCCCTTCCTAATGTCTATATATATATATCAGTTTACGTTCTGTTTTTAAATGTTTCCATTCTTTTGGTTTGACTGCGCGAGGCTTTCGAAACTTGACGAAAATCGAGGCGAAATTTTGTATATATAATTGTCCTATATCGTACCATATGATTTTGAGGCACGCGAGTAAGCACCCCTTGTATAGCGATGGGGGAGGAAAGTCAATCGTCGACGAAACCGATCTCTTTGTACGAACAATACAGGACTGTTAACATTTACGATTGTACACCAGTATAGGAAGTAATTCACCGTTGAATTGGTCATTATAGCGTTGGGGAACAGGTTTTGGGGCAGTCATGACTCTCTTCTGTGTCGTACTCGTGGCAATGGTGGTGGTACTTCAACCTGCGACAGCTGGTGTGCCAATGAGAATGAGTGCGCGTAGAGACGATTAGATTAGTCGCCTATAAGCGCGCGACTCTCTATCCTCGCTTTTGTCAAAAGGCTACTTGAATTGGACAGGGCTTTCGATCGTAAGAGAGCGCAGGAGGGTGGATAGAACGTTTGTACTAAACTGGTGTTTAGCCGTAACGGATACTCCCGCTCGTAAATAACGCTTCATTGGGTCTAGTACGTTTTGACGTATCGATTAATTAGACGAGTCGAAAAATTAGCAAAATTTAAAAATATTTATAAGTGGCTGCGGAAGCAAGTTCCAGAGATAGGACAATTTGTTCGTGTGCTCGTAAATCAAATATTATTTTTAGCATAGTCGAACGCTTCGAAGTAACGTACTTCGATCGGTTCCATCACCGCAACCCTTGCCAAGCTCGAGCTATGAATTTTTATAGAGTGTCGAATAAAATAGACGAATGTACGCTTTTCTGACACACGTTCTTTACAATCTCTGGTCATGCCCGATCGTAACTTTAAATAATGATGTGCGTTGCGGATTTTGTTGGCTCGATGAAACTCGATAGAGAGTTTTAGTAAAGTCCGTTGACTCTCAGTCGCGATCCTCCTCGCTCCGTTGAACTAATAACTCGTGCTCGCAGATTTATCTACTGGTATGCGCACTTAATACAACGGTAGTCGCTTAACCCGATGCACTCTGCGGTGATCGATACCATAAATCCCTTTCAGCGCCCAACATTGAAAGAAATCTTGGAAATTCGCTGCGATAAAAAGATAAAACAATTTTGTTAAGAGAATAAATGCGCAATAATCTTGCACGCAAGGTAGTCAGTTTGAGTTTCAACTATGCTCGAGCTTTTTTAACTCGAAGCTCAAGCTCTCGTCTATCCTGTCGCGTACGCGGTTAATACGGCCGGTCCTCGTCGTCAGCTTGTCCGCTTTCGCGAAAACGAATTTCAGGTGTGCATACCAGAGCCTGTTTGCGTAACAGTCGTACGTCGTCGAGTCTCGTGGTGGAAGTATGTTTTCGAGGCGAACCGCTCCAGTGGAGAGAAAACAGTAACAAGAAGAGACCAAGGATAAGAGCCTGAGCAAGAGTAGATAAAGACAGAAATGAAAAAAAAACATTTAAAAAATGAGATCTACGCAGTGGCGGTTTGCGCAAAGGTTGCGCATGTCACTTGGATAATTCCTCATTGCACAGCTCTTCTTTTCTCTTTCCAGCCCCTGCGCTAGGGGATGTAAGAGTGCTCGGGAGTTGATGCTTTTGCGTCGTTAAGCTCAAGACCCGCGAGTCAGGCTGAGAAAAAGTACCGCGTTCACAGTGCCAGACGCTGGTTGATGAATCTTCTGAAGAGCAAATCTTGGGTGTCCTTCAGCGGGAATAATATTTTCCCTAACAAAAATTCAAGAGCTTGCCGAGAGCCGAAGAGCGGTAAATACTGCAAAGTGCAGTGAGTTAGATCGTGCCCGAGACCCCGCGGAGTTTCGGCGCTCTTATATACATACACACGCATGTATGAATTGGAGTTGGCACTTTTTCTTTTGCTAGCTGTGCGAGGGTGGAAGTTTGCGGATTGCAATGGTAGACTTAAGCGGTGCGACGAGGTTGAAACATGTTAATCTCTGGTTAAGCAATCGAGAGTTGATTCACTCATGATTTCAATGCCCGGCCCACGAGCATGATCGAGAAGTAATCTCATCCGACAGTTATGGTGGAATGGAATGATCAAGATCGCAACCTCGACCTCGGTACTAGCGACTCGTGCGAAGTTTTCGCTCCCGGTTTTATATGTAAATGTTCGAGCGAAGATTAAGAAAGGGTACCCGCTAGGTAACACCATCAACGTGCTGCTTAAAATCCATTGTCCCAAAAGACTCTGCGATGCCTTTATACACACGAGATCCGACATTTGTCAAGATCCGAACGAACGTCCGATGGTTGGGAACGATATAATTTTTTTCTAGCAGCCCTCTCTACGCCTTGCGTTCACTTCCTTCCCAACCGACAAGGTATTATGTCTGTATATCGCGCATAGTGCTCATCTCCTCATTCGCTCCCTACTTCAATACTCTCATTTTTTTTTCATTCCAACAATAAGCAGGCCGTGGAAATCCGGCTCGTTCTCGGAAGCTCGTTGATTTCCCGTGTTCATATTCAATATGATCTGCACTGGTTCGCCATTGTATTCATTGAAAACAAGTCAACCGCAAGGAAGATGAGGAGGCCGCTGGCAGCAACCGCTCCGCTCGCGCCACCACCACCACCACCACCACCAGCGGATGATGCTGCTCCTCTTCTCTTGGCTGGCACATAGCTATATCCGAACTCTGGATGGGTCGACGAGCGGGGTGAGCGACCACCGCGAAGCGCAGCCCGGTGATGGGTGAGTTGGTTGGTCCATTGGTGAGGCGGGGGGATGCTTCTGCCGTTGCTCCTGCCACTGCTAGCTGATGCGGTGGTTAGAGGTTGGTTCGCTGGTTGGTTCGTGGTGGTGGCAACTCTGCTTCCTCTCTACTTCAACTAATGAAAGGAAACTCGACCTCGAGGTTCCGCACTGCCTCTCAGTCGGTTTAAAGTCGACGTATCCTTTTTCTTTCGAATCCTATCTCCCTCTCTTTCGTTTTCTCTTTCTCTCTCTCTCTCTCCTCGCTCTTGCCTCTCTTTCATTCCCTCCGTTCGACTTCCCTTCTCCCGCTTTTCTCATTTCAACAATACTTACGGCACGACTCTTTATCCGAGCGCTACCATTCCTATACCCTTCTTCGTCCCTGCCTCCATTCGTCTTCTCTTATTAGACATTCTATTAAGAGGTTCCTGCTTTTATACGCGTGTAACGTATACTTGATAGTTTTCTATAACTTTGGCCAAGTCTATACATCTGCGAATACGGCTTAGATTAAAACTCGTCCGTTTAATGTCTCTCGACATTAGCTGACAAACTTGCTTTTCCTCTGATCCGACCATTTAATCGTTCAGGTCAAGCGTGTGTTGTAGTCAACAACTTTTAGAACTTCCATCTTAATTATTTTCATTTGAACTCGTCGACATTCTCGTACACCGCTCTATACTTGATAGAAACCAGATGAAACATTCGCAATTCATACTCGAATTCTCCGCATTAGATAAAGAGTTTAACCCATGCTACGTCAATGATGAAGCAATGTCAATATCAGTGGAAACACTCAAACAAAGTCAGACATGCGTATATATATTCACGTGTTCGTATCTAACGTAGTATCAAAGTTTCCTAATATTCTAGATTCGGTATGCCATTTACATCGGAATGGAAATGCTCAGCTTGCAGCGGAACGGCTTTCAACACCGTCTACCACCTTTCGATCTCTATATCTCAAGCCCAATCGGTAACAGGCCGAATTTCACTAATGTATTGGATCATGTTTTCGGATTAAAACGAACCCCTACGTAATCTTGAAATTCGACGTTCGCTTACTATATTGCCAAAAAGAATATCATCTTTTTGGTTATTTTCGTCAACGAATATAGAATGAAAGAATTTGTATTGTTATTTTTTTTCACCAGAAAATATATGCAACATTTTATTCGTGACGCGTACACGTGTACAGAGGTTCGGACCTCCGACTTATCTTTAATCTTATAGCTTTATGCCATTCGTATATGTGATAATTTTTACAGGCCTATGGGACAAGAGGAGCACAAGTTGACTCGTACTGTGTAGATATTCGTCAAAAGATACACGAGGTGGAAATACGCATATACGCACACACCAAGAGGGCACGTGGATATTACGCGGGAGAAGGATTCGCTGGCGAAGCTGTGTGCCAGCGGAGTTATAGGGTTTCCGAGGAAGAGAGTGGTGGCATGGGGCGGAGCGATGCCGATAGGAGGGTTGCAACGATCGTACAGGGGTTGTTTTTCGGAGGGTGGGTCTCTCGTCGACGCGCCGTGTCGTGCGCGTTGGCTCGCCATCGAGTATATGGGTCATTCTATCATTAACCACCGAGTTATCTGACATCAAATTTTGTCCTCGGCTGCCACTATGACATCTTATTCGATCTTATGAGAAGAAATTATTTAAGATTATAGAAAAAAAACCAAAGAATTTTCCGATTAATATTGAAACGACCCATATATGTAATTTACGCGCATACGATATTCTCGTGATGTACTCATCGTGCCCCAGAGTACACGTTTCCTCTAAATTCGCAATCCACCTCCTCGATTAAAGAATGATTAGCACGATACTTTCATCGCCTGTCTGCCCAGGGCTCAAATGTCGAAGAGGATCGTTAATTTATTTGGTATATACGATCGCGATTTGAAATCGCTGATGCTTGCATCAGTTAGCTAAGTGGCTGAACTGTTTACTGGAAACAGGCGCACTGTTAAGAGCAGTGTTGCGCATCGTTGGCCAGCCAGTATTAGTTTATTCAAAATGTAGCTGCAATAGCGGTATTAACAGCAGCTGCGTTGTTTAGGTCCGGTAACATAATTTGAAATGGCTCGCTTTCATGGAACGGTACTAGCTATGTACGATAGCTGTGTTACGTTCCGGCGCAATTCGACCTATGCGCTTAAATGTACATACACACTATACACACCATACACCATGTACGAGAATAACAGCATGCATGGTTTAGTATCAACCCACCAGCTGATAGGAGCCGCAAATACTGCTATTCTCCCAATGATTATGCTAATGGTATTTATTCACATAACGGACGCCTGTCTTGTAAAGCGTGGTCCGTCCGTATCGTCGTTAATTCGTATGCCCAGGATCGTTCCGTGTTACGACAGGTCTAATACAAATTTCGATAGTTTTCTTTGCTTTTTGTTTATTTGGAAAATGTCCGGAATTACAAAAATCAACGATGTCCTTTTCTTTTTTCCCATTCCTCATTCGTAATAGCGTATAACTTTCAACTGTCATCTTTTTTTGAAAATAAATTTCGGATGATGGTGAACTCCGACAAAATCGTGCGACAACCACCACATACAAAAAGTTAGCAAACTTGATACAAAGAAGGTACTAGTGGTACGGCCGTCAGTGTAGGGTCCGAAATATCAGAGAATGAGTTGCAATGCTATACACGAGTATAGCCGAAGAAACAGATAGAAAACAGTGGATGGGGAAGGGTGTGCAAGAGTGAGACAGTGGTACGCGCGAGACAGCGAAATAAAGAGAGAGAGAGAGAAACGCATACTGCTGCGGGACGAAGAGAAGATACGTGTGTACTAGGCAGTAGTCGCGTTACTTCCGGTCGAGCGAACTCGCTGCGCCTGGCAGCTGCGGATTTGTGCGGAAGGCTGTGGGGAAGAAGGGATGGCGGGGTACGTACGCGACGGATAGCGCTATATAGAAACAAGGGGTGGGGAAGAGGGTGAGCGCGGGGGGGGGGGGTGATACTAGGGCGCGCGCGGTCGCGGTATAGAGGGTTGCGCGTCCACGCGCCCCCTTGACGCTTTTCCCGTTCAGCCCCCGCCTTTGCGCCCGGACACCCCACGCTCTCTGTATCGCACGGGTAACGCTCGCGATTTCGTATATCGCGAGCACATCGGTTCATTCGCTAATTCGATTAGTTCAAATGGCATTAAAACAATCCTGTAGCGAATCCTCGCACTCGCGCAACATTTATGTATATACAGTTGGCACGGTAAAAGCATGTGGTGTAATCCGTAATGTGTGTGCTTGTGTATGTGTGTGTGTATGCGCATGAGAGAACGAATGTATTCTTACGGCAGTAGTATCGAGGCAAGCCCTTTGCCCCGGCTAAGTACAAACTTTACGTTCGCTTCTTCTCGCTTATCGTAGAACGAGCATCGATGCTTTTATCGAGTAAAACATAGGGGCAGCGCGAATGAGACGTATTTCAGGGTACGCGTACGTCTTCGAGTGAATAAGTGTATCGAGAGGAAAGAGAGATATGTGAAAAAGTGGAGACACCCATTACGCGTCCGTCGGGATGGATTTATCGTAATGAAAATATGTAGGAGACTATTTATTTCGTCGACGATGCGTTTAGCTGTGATGGAGTTAGGTTCGTAGATTTTTAGAGAGTTCGAGTCCTACAAAAGTGGACCGTTTTTTCTTTTCACGTATTTCCACAGTGGTCAGAATAAAGATTTTTATTCCGACCTTCCGAGCTATATATCACCGTAGACCTCTGAAATCGCTTCCACTGTACGGCGGAAAAATATCTCGCACCAGAAGGTTTTATGTTGCCAGGAGCCGATCGATCGCATACGTGGAGATGGCGAACTGTAAAACGGTCGAGATCCTGATCCCCGCACAGGGTCCGGGGATTGGAATTTTCTGCCAGAAGAGAGCATCGCCCTTCGAGAGTGGAGAAGATAGCGTCGGAGATAGGAAGGGGCAGGAGAATAGGCGGAGGGATGCACGTGACTCTCGAGAAGTGGCATGTCCGGTATGTGTGAGATTTCACACTGCGATCAAATGCCGCGTTCCAATTATCTACACTTGATGAATTTAAACCTACCCCTCTCGTACCGTTACGGGGTGAAAATTGTATTCTCATTTTCGGAATTCCGCAAAGTACCTACCAGAAATAATACAACAACCATTAGAAATATTACATGCTCTTGATAAATTTGTATTATCCCTATATATAGATAGAATAATATTCTTTTATGCGAAAAATCAAACAAAACAGAAACATATCGAGCCGAACGCACGAAGGAGCTAAAAGCTGGCGGGGATTCCCGGAAAAAGTACGAAATATATACCGTATCCGCTTTTTCTTTCTCGTGTCAAACGCAATACGGGTAAGCCGTCGAGCGAGGGATGTTTTGCCATAGCGATGTAGAGAATATACTACGTTGGGGCCCTTAGACCATTAGGCTCCTGAGTTATGAGACAAGTTCTAATACTCTAATAATCTCGCTGTTGATCGCTGCAGCTCGTTTCGTCGGCGTATCGAGAACTCCTACGTACGAAGTTATACGATATTTTCACTATATAACATAGCATGTGTATAGCATGCTGTGAGCAAGCCGAAGACATACAGGAGAAATGCGCGGTGGAAGAAAACTTCGATCGAGCCGATCGGCCGCACGCCTTCCTTACTCCTTATTTCCCATTATTATTTTTCTTACCACCCTTATTTTATTTTTCTCTCTAGCTCACTGAGTCTTTGATTTCAATTTCGCGCTAGATGGTGGATCGGAATTTAAATAATGTTAGTATAGACTTAAATTCGTCCTTGAAAATCATATTTTGGGTGTAAGATTCTGACTTTGTCACGCTCAATTACGAGCGATAATATTGGGTCGTGTCTGTTGTTTTTACAGCTCGGTTGACCAACACACGTCGTTCTTGATACGGAAAACGCACAATACGTACGAATGTTACTGACAGCGTTCATCGACGATTCCAGGAAGAAATCGAGCGTTCTAGTGGCAACTACGATATATATAATACGCTGACTCATACTCGTAACAACGGTTCTTTCCGCATCCACGGCCACATCACAAACACGCCTGGCAGCAGCTCTGCACGCGAACTGTAACTAAATTTAAAATTTTTACTTACTTCCAGGCTACTGCTCACCCTTGCTGTCATTACCCGCTGCAATCAGCGTCGCTATCCGTACGACCCCTACATCGCCATGGTCGCACCCTCGCGGCTCTCTCTCTCTCTCTCTCTCCCAGCATCACCGAAATCTCGACGATCCTGCGACACCAAACTCTACGCTTATTCGTACGCGATATCGCTTCTCTTCAGGATTTCCGACGCAAGCACACGCGTAACATCCATCCCTCCCTAAATTTTTCAGCCCTCAGCTTTCGTACCCCGAATTGTACGTAACTGGATTAACTGCAGCCATTTGACAAATGGCCGAGGCTCCAAAGTCCCCAAATATTGTTTGACGAAAAATAATCGAAAATTTTGCAAACCTTGGCATCGTTTTTGGCCTTGTCCTTGCCGGGTGAAATTGACATTTTTCTTTCGGACCTCGAAGACGTTTAGGCAAAGAGTCGCCACGAGAGAACGAACAGCAGTCAAAAACCCGTTGTTGTTGCAAGAAAATCGACCGTTGCGTTTTTCATTCCTATTCCAAGAATTTATGTTTTTATTCAAATGTATATGCTAGCAAGATCGTCGATGTTTCTTGCCGGAGAAAGTTCAGCGGTCTAGAGAATACATTGAAAGTCTCTCCGCTCGTGGGCCCTTTCGACTTCTTACGCTGTTCTCCCTCGCCACGCTCTTCGCATACGAATATATATATGTACAAACTTCTTATTTTATTGTTTTCCGTCCAGACAAGTTTTTGCAATCGCAAGTTTCACTCTGAGACAGCGCGGTCTCTCCATCCCCGGGGAAGGGAGGAGGATAACGGCTATGGACATTTCCTGTGCGGGGAAAACCCAAGAAATACGACGGCCACGGTTAGCTCGTAGAAAATTAAGAAACTCCGAGGCAAGAGACCGAGACACAAATTATATTCAGAATGAACAAAGTGCTTTATCTTTCTCCCAGGGCTACGACAATGTTTTATATCGCCATAATAAGAAAGAGCATTGATCAATCAACGATATGTTGCGACGTATCATCGAGCCCGAATACCACAATATTACTGAAAATATAACAATATATATATTCATAAATAATCCGTATTTCATGGTAATAACGTATTTGACATAAATTTCAAGAGTCCCTGAGGGAGAGGGATAAGTTAAAGAGAATGTTATCGGGACAATGACATCATGAAGTGGCGTAGGGGCGAGCGTAGGACTAGCTACGAGAGTTTTACACGGGTCGTAATTAGGATCTCGTAAAGTTTTCCTACGCGCCTCGGTCTCTTCGTCGCGATGGCGATGGCATGTGCATACAAAGAATGGCGAGAAAACAGTCACTCCATGGCAATCGTATCTACATAGACCCTTAACTCTACGAGGCAGTAAAAATCCGTTATTACAGTATTACAATTCACCGACTGCAAAAAGCTTTTCCGGAGAATTGAAGAGTCGCGCGTGCTGGTGGGATGGCAAGGCAAGCGGCCTCTCATTAATTCTGCGACGGCAGTCGGCCGTGAGCGGGATTCTGAAATACACTATGCAGTACGAAAGCCCGCGATGCTGCTCCGCCGAAGAGCCGATGCCGTGGTAGAATGGGAAAAGCGAGAGATTCGCGCGAGGGGTTGGAGGGAAATGAAGATGGAGAAAGGAGAAAAAGAAGAAAGTGAAGAAGAGCGAAGAGGGCCATGGAATTTTCTCAGGAATCTTATTTATTATCCCGACAAAAAGCGAGTGAGAGAGAGAGACGAGGGCGAACAATCGCGAACTAATTCGGTTCCCTTAATTACCGGCAAAAGAACAATAAGATTCGCCGTGCTTTTGTCTTGGGCAAAAATGAGAAATTACATTACGGGTCGGCGAATCATGCTATGCGCAGGTTTTCCGCTGGGTGGTCCTTCCCTAGACCGGGCTATACGCGTTCACCATGGGTGTATGACTCGAGAAGCACGAGGGAGTTTAACTGGACTGCGCAGGGTTAGTTCGGGATGCGGCCGGGAAGAGGAGACATTTGCAAACCCGAAGAAGTTCGCGTGCTGCGTACCGACGCTCTATGGACCCGTTCGCACTCAACCGAGAGTTTTACGATTCTTCCAAGTGTTACGAGAAGCAGCGGGGCCATCGCTTTGCCATTGTTTCCGAGCGGCAACTACGACCGGCGAACTGTTAATGATTACCGCGACTGCTATTGACTCTCCCGCTGCAACAGTTTTGCTCTCTCCTTGCTGCGATGCTCTTTTCGTAATACGATGTATATTTCAATCGCGTTACTGGTTCTTACCGAACCTTAAATTACACACATTTACCCTCAGTGTGCATTGCATAGAAAACTGAACAACAATACAGAATTAATTTAGAAGGAAAATGGTAAAGTATTTTACAAGAACGAATAAACATCGTGAAATAATACGAAATAACTTCGAGACACATCGCATCAATTGCTGGGTTCGCGGTTCGTTAGAACGAAACGGTCTGCCAATTTCCCGATTTCATTGCTTCTATACCGATTCTAAGATGCTTCATCATTGTCCTTGGTAGCGACATCACATAGAAATTCGAGTCAGGTACGTCAGCGAAGGGGTGACTTGATTTCAGCTGATCGAGTAAACAGTAGACCATTGAAAAGGTTCGTATACGAGTCAACTTTACCTCACCACGGATCATCCATCTTACACCTTTTTCCGGATTCACTTTCCTATCCTTTCTTTCAGCAGAAACTAAATAAAAAATCGGTAGATGCGTTGTGCCAGTCGTTGGTCGAGTCGTTAACGCGGCATGCCTTACCCTTTGGCAATCATCCAAGCGACTGCGATTGAATTCACCCTCGACGTACTAAAAAAATACAGAGTTGATAGTTGCAGTGTTTTCTTTACATTTCATAGCAGCTAGACGAAAGTGCGTCCATGTTTTCTGGAAAATAAAAGTACAACATGACAGACCAGGTCTTCTACCCTCAGCCTCTGAAGCACCCCACAAGTCTTAATATTCCTTTTTATATTTAGGATGTACCTAATTGAAAAAAAAACCACAACACGCGTGGAACAAAGGAAATAGCTGGATCAGTTTACGTTGAAAAAGGGTACGGACAGGGCGCATGTACAAAGTACGTTAGAACGAAGAACTCTTCGGTCTCTTAGCCAGTCGCTCTATATCGTAAAACGAGCCTTGGCTCGCGGTGCGTCAGAGACAACGTCGAGTCGTGAAATTGCATTATCGTAACCCAAGTTACAAAATAAGTGAGAAAGGACTGCGCTCGTAGCTAATTCGATCAACCCTCCGAGGTTGTCGCAGGCTCCGGCTCTTTTCTCTTTCGTTTTCCACCTCCTCGTCACCTTTACCGAATTATGTCACCACGTCCTGTGACGTCGTTTCCTCTCTTTCGATGTTCCGTTCTTTCTTGTCCGCTTCCTCCCAAGCTCCTTCCTCGTCATCTTCGTGATGAAACGTCTTGTCGCGTTGGAAAAGAGGGTCAGGCACGGTTCGGTGGCTTTAGCCATGGCCTCGCCATCAACCTTTACGACCCTCGCGCTCTTCCGCAGCCTCGCAAAGTGTTCACCCCAACTTCGCCACCACCACCACCGCCATCGCTACAACCCTTTCCACTCTGATTGGATTTTACGGCTAACAAGAAAATTATATTCGAGATTGGGTAGGTAATCGTGTGAGGCAACCAACATCATCATCCTCTTCATTTTCATCTTGGAAAAGATTGTCGTTGCATTAATGAAGACGTGTTGAAACATACCTCACAAAAAGGTAACATTGTTTATTTTTATTTCAACGACTGGCGATCAATTAAATATAACGAATCTGACGAGATACTCATTACTCGTCGATACCGAATAAAGTAGCGCGGTACGGAAAAAATCAAACGTATACGACGAGTGTACATAATAGTCACTGTACCAAACGGATTTGGCAAAAGATGCTCCGTCGTCTCATTTCGCATGCGGAACGATTTTGCATATCCGTTACGTTACGCGTTGTGGATTGATGGCCCGTCGAGACTTTACCATGCATATACCCAACTACGTGCAGCCAGACTACCCCATTGTGCCGACTCTTCCTGCATCGCGAGAGATCGCGAACGATTCCATCGAATAAATATATACATGTATAGGTTAAAACGAATGCCACATCGCAGCAGGGAGCATTTCCGCCGGGATGGGATCGAGAAAGAGAGAGAGGACGACGCAGTATAATCACAACCGAGAGAAACTGAGAAGACATTTATATATTTCCGTATGTGCGGCGGCTAGAGGGAAATTGAGAGACGCTTTTCATCCACGTTTGGAAATTGAAGAATTTTTCGTAGTTCGCGAGAGGGGAAGACAGTGATAGAGAGGGATGAATGAGAGGGTTGGAGCGAGAGCGCGGGGGTCATAAAGCCACGCGACCGGAGACGCCCGGCAGGCGCGTCGTGGCGTCGGGACGGTCGTTGGTCTTCCGCAGCGTTTCAGCTTCTCGTACACGTATATTCTCTACACTGGCATAACTAAGTTTCGGCTCGTACACCCTAGACCCAAACGCCCATACAACGTTGCGACGAAGCGCGACGTTAAACATCGTCGTTCTCTACGGCAATACAAAAGCTTGGTTTCGCGTATCCGAGTATACATGGAGATTCGCTGATACGTATACCCACATGTATGCTTGATACAAAGCTTCGATGCACCGACATCCAGGCTCTGTCGTTCTCTCTCTCCCAACACCGCGGGGAAAAGGTCTCGTGTCACAGGCCGTTAAGTCACGGGGTCTCCATTCTCGGCCACAATAAGGACATGCTCCACTACCGGACAAGCGGGTAACCGCGCCATTACGAAGCTAATGAGCCGAGATTTGCCAGATTTTCCGTGAGAACAGGATGTAAATATCCCGTCGCTCGCATGTACGAGCAGCGAGAGACGAACGAGCTACGGGATACGAAACACACACGATCGCAGCTACTCTATTTCTCCCGTTCGCTGCTTTTCGGTTCACGATTACTCTTCATCAGGACTCTTTGCGGCATCGTTCCTGGAAGCACGTGTGGGCTACTTCAAAGAACTGTTCGCGAATACAAGCCGCAATTCCGATACGAGCCATGATACACGCAACTCTCTCGTTTCTCTACAACGTTCTCTCGCCACAACGAGTGCTCTCTCGCTTCTCGTTACGAAACTTCCGCTGCGGCACAGTGCTTCGTTGTGCAGGATCGCAAAGCCTCGGAAAATCGACGTAGAAAGGACGAAAAAAACAATGGATAATCGAAAAAGTGGACTCGAGTTCATTTGAAATCGTCGTTACAATTATTCCAGTTAGGTGATCGGGGAAAAGCAGGTAAAAAGCAAGAAAATCGCGGAAGAAAAACATTTCTTAAATAAAGGTGGAAATATTTCGTTTTGACGTGATTTTGGACAATCGTCTTTGAGCAAAACTATTCGCGTTATCCCGAAGGCGTATGATGTAAAACGTTGCTATCCGTTGGACGAACAGAAAATTGGAAACATCATGAGCTAAATTCCGGGTCACCGATCGTCCTCGCTGTTTCTATCAGACAGCATACACTCGTGGAACGTACTCGTGCTCCTGGAAGATATACCGACTCAAGATTGCATGTATTTTCCTTTTTATTGCATCGAAGGGATTTCGATGAAAAAGAGGACGAGGGGACTTGGCCTCAGTGAAACAGCCTCGGCATGGCATCGACTGGCAATGGCAACGTTGGCTCGGTCGTATTACCAGCATCATAGTATACGTTATACACAACGGAAGGGAAGTTGCGATGCTTTTGGCGTTCCTGTTGCCCCGCGATGCCTCCAACCCCGTGTGTTCGACCCCGTACTACCCTCGACGCGAGACCGTGTGCAAGAGCGCGAGTTCCGGGGGACGCGCCGCCTGTCGTCGTAATCTGTTTATAAAACAATTTGCGGGCCAAGTGATGCGTGAGATACAATAAATCTGCAAACATTGTTAGCATCGGGCGGCCTCGATGAGGATTGCCGAGGAAAGTGGAAACGTCGAGAGAGAGAGAGAGCGAGAGAGAGAGAGAGAGAGAGCGTGGATGCTCCGCGGGCCGAGGGAGGCTTTTATTAATACATATAGCCACGAGAAATATATATGAGAATAACCGACAACGGGGATATAGAGAGCATTAGCGGTGTTGACGTATATGTGCAGGACGATTTTTTCCGAACGATCCCAGAGAAAGATTCGCATCGTTGCTCGCCTCGTTCATCGGTGATTCATCTTTATTTGATAAGGAGATCGTAGCGGGTCCCCGTAAGGTGACCAAAGCGTTTCCCCGAGGGATCGACCGCAATTATCCACCCCCGTGATGACTTTTATTCGCTTTGTACTGTATACTCGTGGTATTCGACTATACTTAATTAAATCTTACACAATTCTCTTCTCTTCTCCCCATGGTCCCTTTGTACAAATTGGTCTACCACATAACGATCGGATACATTTCGAATAGATTAACGTTGTTTTCGATGATGATAGTTTCCACAGACGTGAATTTCTTAACGCGCGAGAGAACACGCGATTCGATGAATCTCGATGGCAGGGAAGAATATTAGTTTTCATTACGCGGATAGCGAACGAACGAATATTTATTTTTGCTTCTTTTCCATCGAGAGGAGGTACCCCTCGCGCGCGTCGTGGGCATTGCGGGGCTGGATCATGGGACCCACACCCTCTCGCGTGTTCCCATTAGGAAAATGAACGCTCCGGAATATCATGTGACGAAACATGCATTTTTTTGCAATGTGTTCGCTGGAGTATATTTTACATTCGTCGAGAGCGTGTTAGTACTGACTGTTGGTAACTGCTATCCGCCGCTCCGTGCATTGTCCGATAGCCGTTTTTTAATTAATCGGATCCGAGATTTCGTTATTACACCCGGCCCCATCGCGTAAAAAACCGTCTCCTACTCCCCCGATTGACTCACGTGCCAGCGAGCATATTTTTTCGAACGTGAAACGCGAGCCTGAACGAGCAGCAGCGGCAACAGAGAAGAATAGCGAGAGAGAGAGAGGGAGAGAGACAGAGACAGAGAGAAAGAGAGAGAGAGAGGCTGAAACATCAACTGCCCGCGACGGTCCGGTGGATGATGATGGACAAAACGTACGTCACGTACAACCACATCGCCGATTCCACCCTTCGCTCATGTAGAGAGAGAGAACTTCTCATACTCCGACACATACTCCGCACGATAGCCTCTGTACTCGTCTCTCTGCTGACCATCCACGTTTTCGCATATCCCTCTATATCTCTATCTCTCATTCTCCGTGTCTCGTCCCTTTTCGACCATCAGCATAACAGGGCACATTCATATACAGAGGCAAAGAGCGAATGCTGCATGTACCCGGAGCAACCGGTATATAGCCACATACACGCTTTACGCAACAGTAATTTCATCGTTATTTTTATAAATTGGGTGCCAGTTAACGCTCCAGCTATCGCGCTCGTCAGATTACAGCTTTTTGTAATATTAAAGTTCAAACCGGTAGGTCCAATGGTACCGCCGCTAGTGCTCCTGGTTTTCGGGCAATGGACTACCAATCCCCCCGAGATCATCAGCGACCTGCGAATCTTGCGAAACTTGCTGTGCCCTGATCATAGTGCGATTCAACCCCTACATAGCCCGAATAAACATAGAACCAGCGGGCGAAATTAACGTAGCGTAGGTTTTAATTTATAACACAACCCGGTGAGTGACAAAATGAAACGAGCAAGTCCGATCGTATTTGCCGTATTTTTTTATTCTTGCGTCGACATTTTTACTTTTTATACCAAAAGAAAATGCAGATGGAAGCATCACGAGTACTTTCTAGGTGATTCAATATTTAAAGATTTCTCATCTCTCATACGTCGAAAAAAATACTGTCACTCTTTGATGTTCTCTCTCTCTCTCTCTCTCTCTCTCTTTCCGTCTAGCTCTCGCTATGTAATAACGAGGACAGGTTCTTTGAACACCTCCGTAACTCTCCAAGTCATTAGACTAAATTCTTTGATCGAAATTCTCTAGACCCTCGACACTGTGGCAAACGAATTCTTAACCATCGTTCGAGGATCTCTTCACCATACGTTGTCGCACGCAGAACGTTCGTTGTACGAGAACCCTCCGTGCAGTTACCGAAAGCTAAGTAGGTTTTTATTGAAGCGCAAGTACGGGACGTCGTACGAGAGATGAAAGCGATGAGAGGACTAGGGAAATTCTCGATGCTGAGGTGACGAAGGGGAGCTCAAATCCCCTTATGACAGGATACACGATTGCGACAGAAAATCTCACTCGGTCACTCGATTTCGCTTGCTGTATTCGCTATACATGTATCTACAATAGTACAGAGAGTCTACGCAGCTCTCACTCATCTCAGAGGCGTCCAAAGTGGTTGGCTCAGCGACGCGACCGATCCTCGCGTCTCTTGGTGCTGGTGCACGATCGGAGAGGGTGGACTAACGCGTCGAGGGGTTGGTCGGCTGTGGCGGCACGTGACGGCTCGTGGCGCACCAGGAGGTCCCATAAAAATGCTAGCCATGCCAGAAAGAGATGGAAAACTATGCCGAATAGATGGACGGACGATCGGTAGCGCAAAACGTATTATTGTGCGGTAGTCCAACGAACTAAACGTTACGAAGCTAAAATTCTTTAAAATACGTGGTAAATTCAGAATACTGACAAACATCTTATGAGTTTATATAAAATTTCCAACTCATGACCGATCATTTTTAATTGCACAATACAAAAAAGAATCCAGAAGTGACAAATTATCGATGTGCTCGTTTATCTCATTTCTCGAGCTAATGTACCATCGATATAAACGAGTATATATCTTCCTTTCATTCATTTATCTTTCTTTCACTCATTGGCATTTTTCCACCCCGTGGTCACCCCTTCTTCGACTCCTGCCCGTTGAATCGGGCACGCCGGCACGCGGACGCATCATACGTGACGTACGAAATACTAGTATAATGTAGAAGAGAGAGGAGGGTGTGTAGAACGAAACGAACGATATATATCCTTCCTACGTACGCAGGCCGGTTGGTTCAGCTCTCTCGCGTACCAACAATCGCCGCGATGTAATTCGATTCGATATCGCGAATTAGAGTTATGATATTCCATCCATGCAGGGCAATAATATACGAGCAGGTCTTACTGTGCTGTGTGCTCGGACGAACAGACGTACCCACACCCCCAAAGCTTTTACAGAAGCGGCATCAACGGTGGGATATAGCGACGGCACGTGCCGAGGATCGCGTGTGCCTCGAGGCCAATTATACGACGGCCGATTTGACGCGGTGATTTCTCGCGAACGAGCTTGCGTCGTCTACTGCTGCTAGCTCTCATCCTCGTCGTGCCGCTGACGCGGATGATGACTTTATTTCGTGAGATTGCGCGGGAGAGTACGTCCAACGACGAGGAAAGGTCTGCGCGCCGCACGATACCCCGACGTTTGTTTCTTGATCTCCCAATACCACGTCCATCTCTTCAATATTGATGTATTTAGTGATACGAGGAAGCGTCGGATCAATAAGATTTGATATGATCGCCGCTTCGTCGTATATCGTTTTACTCGTACCTACCTTAGGATAATTCAATTTCTCTCCCGTAAAATACATCTCGGAGAATCTCCGAAACGAATGGAGACAGATTTCAATGTGATATTTTAACTGGAACGATATTTTTTCCGCAATCACACTTACCACATACGCTTAAAAGCGTGTTTCAAAAAAGTTTAACCTTATTTTACGTGTTTTCTATTCCTTTGAACCGCGCCCAGCTGAATACCGAGAGCAGCGAGATAAACATCCCCGTGCGAAAGTGGCCCGAAAGGGGTGCGAAAAAACGCCTCTTGTCAAGGTTCGTTATTGAAATGCGATGGGAGGTCGGGCACATGAAAAAAGGGGGTAGATGGCAAAATATAAAGAACTTGAAAAAAAGAGCGAAAAGCGATCGACGAGTAACAAGGCGCGTGTCACTGGGTGGTAACCAATTCTAGCACCCCGTCAATATCGCCCGACTACTATATACGTATATACGGTGCTTATAATACTGCACTCGTCAGTCACCTACCATGGTATGCGTGCTAGCCCTAACCGGTTAAACGGCGTTACGCACCCCGCCTGCTTTGCTTTGCTTGCGTGGGACACCGTGCAAACTCATCGATCGCTCGTGCGCACGATTTGCATTCCGTAATGACCTGAAACCGTTCCCAAAGCTGTTCCCCTTCGAAACCAGGAAGCTCAATCGACGGATTCGTTCGATCCCGCTGCGTATGCATCCCGAGGGTGCTTCGTGGCAATGATGACAACAGGAGTGAACTGTGTGCGTGTTATAATACAGTTTAAAACCCGTATCTCGACCATCTTCGACCATCGCGCGATTAAAATTACGCCGACTACTTATTTACTTATCTCGTCGTGTATTGAAATAAATTTAAAAACTATCTATTTACGGTACCAAAGACTCATGATTGATAAACCAAATGCGGTATTTTCCATCGAGGCGCAATTTTTCGAATCTTGGAACTTGATGAAACGATGGTGGTAAAAAAAGTAAAATAACATCGTTGAGCGTAGAACGGGATGAGCGAGCAAAGAGGGAAGGAGCAGTCGCTTACTAGATTTTTCTTCATTTTCCTGCAAGAGAAGACCGATCCCATGGACCCTCAGGGCACAGCGGGAACTGCTCGAAAAAACAGTCGAATCAATTCCAACCGAGTGGTTTCAATGATGGTGGCCGAGGTTGTATACGCTCTAAGATAAGATCACGGTAGTTGTACATACGCACATTTCGTTATATAATGGAGGATCGTCGGGAAAACAAATTAGTATATAGATTTGACCTCTGAGGGTTGAAGTTTCTTCTAAATTGATTAGTTCATATGCGCATTGGAAAATGTGAACAAACGGTACCGTGAAACGTTTATTACATCGCGTGAATATAATTGCAGATACAATTTTGTATAAGAACGAAGAGAGAACGTTGCGAACTATTTTCATTGGGCACAAGCCGTTCTTGTTTCTTAGCGAAAGGAAAACGGTCTCCATCGTATAAGCGAGAAAACGCGAAATATAGAGGGAGAAACGATAATCCATTCGACGGTCATAATACAGAGCATGGCACCATAAAGCTCACCAGACAAGAAATACGGCCAAGCGAGATCCCCTTTTCTTTCCATCGCGCTCCACCGCGTTCTCTCTGTCTTTTCCTCTGCTGGGACGCGTGTTCGCCATCGCGACTGCACTTCGCTCTCTATACCTTCTACGTTTTCTCGACGTTGCGGCGAGAGCTATTCTGCGTGGTAAACTTACCCCCGGTTATATGCAAACCGCCATCGTTCCCCCGGGCCAGTCATAAACTTACCGAATTATATTACGCAGTCCACTCTCCTCGTAGTTTTCCATCTCGCTCACGCTCTTCCGTCGTTCCATAGCCCACCGGAGCTTATTCTTATTCCCGTTGCCCTTTTCTTCGTCTCTCTCTCTCTCTCTCTCTCTCTCTCTATGGCTAAGAGGGCTTACCATCCCTCTCAGTATATCGTCCGACAGCCCTACGGCTGAGACACGTTACGTCGCCGTTTTCCTTTTGTTTATTTCGTAGAATGTAAAATCTTTCATTTTTAGATTTTCGACGAACGCTTCCAGCTTCAGCGAGCAGAATATTTCATAATTCTTTGAATCTATCGTGAATAAGAATTAAGTAGATTGTGCCAAGCTTGAGTCAGCTTCGGGTCTCTGGGCAAGAATTCTTTCGACATTTGTATCGGGAACAAAAATTAAGTAGTTTGTATCAACCTTCGGTCAGACCTGGAGCTTTTTCAAATATTCTCCTTTTTCCTACAGCGAAGATTAATGTGCTGCAGATTTTTGGCAAGTGAACTTTACGAGGAGCGAAGAAGTGAAAAGAAAAGAGATGGTTACCGGGTAGTTGAGATTTTTGCGAGATTCGCCGGGCCAACTATTCGTAACTATGCGACCAACTATATCACCTAGGCCATAGTTTATCGCATATCGTGCAATCTTTCGCGGAGCCGAGTCACGCTCATGACCGCGCAAGCCTATATGTATCCACGATGTACCTACTAATACTTACATAACATACACATATACGGTTTTAAAAGCAAATATACCGAAAGACAGAGGAAGATCGAAACTCGGCGAAGTCGTAAAGTTTCGGTCGTTCACAGCTAGAGATGCCTGTGAACCGGACGAAGAAACTCCTCCTCCTGAGGGGGGGGGGGGTTATAGGGAGATGGAGAAGGGATAAAACATGTGTCGGTTATAACGTTATCTACAGCATGTCCTTGTTCAGCGGCATCAAACCGAGGAAGAAAGAGGAAGTAGGAGAGAGACTCCTCGTTTTTATCTCGTTTCGCGCATGCATACCTTGGGCCATTGCGGCAATATCGTTGTACCGTGAACTAGCAATCCTCGTCGTCGTTGGTACAGCGTCAGAGAGACGATCCCTGTCCCTATACAAATGCGCCATTCTCACAATTTTCGCGTTTTCTCTATTCTCGTTTTATTATCATTTTTGTTCTCTTCTTTTTTTTCATCCACCTCTTCGTCCTATCCAATGTACATTTGTTTTTTTCTCTCTGTACGCTACGGTTGCAACTGGAATATAATATCCCCACGCAGAACTCTTTTCAGCGATGCATCGACGTGTAGTCGCCGAGCTGCGTGCATTCTCATTCGTTGCACTCGTGCGAACCTTCATGGCCTATAGTCGCAGCGCACGGAACGACACAACGAAAGCGTTTGTTCGATACATATAGAAAACATCGATGAGATCGTGTCGGTGTATACGTGTACAAGCCTCGAATATGTGGTATATTATATACGCGTGTACACAGAGCCTCTAGCTTTATGTACCAGAAGTGATGGGTACATTTGTTCGTTATTTCGATGTGTGTTTTTGTTTTTGGCCCCGGACTTTTATTTACGAGCGGACAGCGGAGCCACAAATATGCGACGAGATCGGTGCGACGTGTGTATACGTCGTCCGAAACTCTCGCGCGTTTATCCCCTCGTGTACGGGGTAACACAGGTTTACTCGTTTCGCGTATACCTGTACGTCACGTACGTATACACCGGGGTACAGCCTTTGGCAACGTACACGCTCGTTCGTACGTTCGTTGGAGTCATTTCGCGGCGCTTTTATATCCGCAATAATTTTCAGACCCGACGATGTCACCCATGCTGGGTTATACGTTCGTTCTATCCTGACGATATCAGGCGACCCGCGACTAATACCGTAACGAACCTTGCGGAGAGACGCGCTGGTTCTTTATACACGCTGCGATCTAAATACGATGCTTTTTTTATTTATATCAAAAAATTCACATATAGTCTCGCTATTATTCGCACAAGATTAATGTCGACAGTTTTGAATTTTCGTACTGGATATTTTCTAATGAATTTGTTATGGCTGTCATCCAGTTAGGAATGAACGAAGAAAACATATACGCACACAATTTGGCATTTCCTTAGACGATGATGTCAACATCAACTTTGCCCGCAGATCCCAGCGTGATATTTCCGATTTCCGGTGAGCCTCATTCACGTCTCACCGTCGTCACGTGGCGGAGACGATCCCGGAGGATACGGGATCTCGCTCGCATTATAAATCCTTGGAAAAAGATATTTTTATCAAGGGTGGAGAGAAGCAAGCATTTGTCTACGTTGAACTCAGCGGAAGGGTGATTTGGTAAGAGAGAGAGAGAGAGAGAGAGGAGCAGAAGGGAGATCGAGTTGGAATGGGTAGTTTTCACGAGTATGAGACCCATAGGGTGTCGAAAAATGCGGACGCCTCCATCTATCAGCGACTCGAACAAACACATCAATCCGCGGAGTATAGTTCTGCGAAGGGCTCTGTCGGCACCCTCCCTGCGCGTATTCGTCCAACCCTCCGACGCGAAAAAAAGGAAGAAAAAAACCGAGACTTGGCGAAGTGAGAGAAGAAACGCCGTCTTACGGTTGGGCTACGCGAGATGAATCTCAAAAGGCGGAAAGATGGCGGATTCCGGGACGCGCGGCTCAACCCGGAAGAATCCGCACCCTTTGCACGCTCGAGAGACACAATTCGAGAACGTCAGTCATTTTTCTCCGCACGTTTGATCGCGAGAGCCTCGGACGACGCGATTTCTTTCCAGTAACTCAAAGATTTTCAACAGAGATTTTCTTCGTTGGACTTTTACCAAATGGTCTTGTTCTCCTTTCGTAGCGCAACGCTCTTGATATCGTCGGCGAAAAAAAGGAACGCCGATCGGCGTGTAATTAGGCAACGGTGAACGGTCGAGGGGGCACGTGCGGACGATTCATCAAGGGGCCAGAACAGCGGCATACCTAAAACCCCGACTCTTTTACTCCGACTGGACGTGTGTATAATACTGCTACTACTGGTGCACCCCCGCTCGCGCACTCGACCCATTCGCGCGTGTACCATTGATCGTTCACACGTGTTACCCGGTACGAGCAGAGGCCCGTTTCGGCTGTGCTCCAATCTCGCGTTTATATTACCCTCTGCGACTGTACATAAATATATATATATATATATGCTCCCGCGATTTCACATTAATCACTGTATGACGGGCGAAGAGATTTACAAATATATTTGGAAGTGAGTGGCATGAGTTTACGATTTTTCATGCGTTTCCCACGTAACATATCGGAATAACGAAATAAATATTAAAAATTTCCGTCCTAAAAAGGATTTTTATACACGAAACAATTCGAAGAATATAATTCATCGTTTTACAATTTGGAAAAAGTAAAAGGGTTGAATTTTTGGTCCGCCCTGCTGGTATATGAGCCGTTGATAGACTGGTCGATGGAGTTCCATTATCTGGGGCTGCGAAGTAAGAGCAAGCAAGTGTGTGTGCGAGACAGCAAGAGAGAGAGAGAGAGAGAGAGCTGGAGGCAGAGACAGAGAGTTGGTTGCGTTGCTATCGAGACGCTTGGAGGTGAACATATCATCGTGAAAGGGAAGGTAAAGCCTTGTGCGTCTGCTTCTAGTACTGGATAATGGAGGAGAGAAGGCGATGGGAGAATGGCGCGGGAGATTGGAGGTGAGAGGCGAATCGCCGCTGCATGCTACCTTGCAAGGAAGGCACCTCGGGAACCCTACGTATAGCGTATACACTGGCTCATGCTGCCGTTGATGCGGCGTGAAGGAGGGTCGATCGAGACCCGAAGGACGCTGCCGGATTGGGGTGCAAAGTACGTGATAGGTGGTAAAGGGCCGTCAGAGTTCGCGGAAAACGGGTGAGAGTCAATGGACAAACGTCCTTCGCGACAAGCTGTACCGTCATTGGCACGATTTCGTAGATTCTCCTTCACTACCTCATGCACGTAACGATGGCGTGAGTGAGAAAGAGATAGACAGAGATAGATAGATAGATAGAGAGAGAGAGAGAGAGGGAGAGACCTATAGCTGCGCTCACACGTGGTGTGATACCCGGTGCCACTTATCGGTGGCCTCGTTACCATCCAGCCTCTCTCGTTGGTAACGAGTCATTAGGCGACTCGTACTGCAGATTCTCTACAGTCCTGTCGTCACCCTCTCGGAACCAACCACACCAGCGATTCTCATCCCACCGTCATTCACCGGTGTTCGCTCGTAGACCTCTACAAGACCCCTCAATTCAACGCACACCACGATACAATCTACCTGTACATGCACACCTTTTAGCGGTACGTCGGTTCGATAAAGGGGTAGTTTAATCAGTGGTACGAGTTGCCGAGCGACTCCCTTAATCTCATTTAAATATACACTATAGGTTATTGCGGAAACAAAAGATTTCCGAATGAAAGAAATTATAATTGTGAGCGATTCTTCCAGTATTGTACTCCCTCATAATAAAGAAGATTTTCTGCATTCCAAGTTTTGGAAATTTCTATATCACCAGGTGGCGCTAGTAGACGAATTCACATATCTATAAAGACGTCTGGAGGAAAGTTTTGGCATTCCACTACTTTGAATTTGGAACAGAGGTAAGGATATATATCATGGTGAACCATTTATATCGCATCGTGGATATATACGCGTGAAAATGAATACGTATAGATACACATTGGATTCGGAAGTTTAGCGTCGGGATAGAGAGAGGGACACGAAAGAGCCCTAAGGAGATTTTCAGCCTGCCACGCTTCCCACAAGGATCTTCCTTCAGACGCGCGACGGTCGAAATCGCGAGGAAGAGGAGTGGGGCGGAGGATCCTAGGAGGGGGGAGGAACGGGACTGGGACGGGAAGGCAGCTTGACTGTCGGAGTGGAGCAGAAGCACGGGCACTTCTCGCGTTCTCGCCCGGATTCCCTCTCGGCAAAACCAAAATAACTTAATTAAAGAATTTCCATGAATTTAACGGTTACCGCGGGAGAGAGGTGGATACATATTTATGATCTGATCGTCGTCTGCGTCGTCCGCTTCTCTCTCTTCGTCGTCGTCGTCGTCGTCGTCGTCGTCGTCGTCGCCGTCATCGGCGTGCACATAGCGCTCATGGCCTGCTTCAATCCTCCCCCACAGCTCCAACCCCGTGCGCCCGCGCGCAGGCAAGAAAATTTGAATGAAACCAGCGAAGCGAACGGACCGTTGGCTCCTTTCAAGTTAGCGGGTATGCGGAGCAGGGGGTGTGGGGCTACGAGAGGGCCAACAGTGTCTTGTCTTCGTAATATTATACCGCTGCCCCGGTTGCTTCTCTACAGGGGGTTGAAAATTGTATATTTTCTCAATCTGATAATTCGTTCACCGTACAGATGAATATATAAATTGAGGACCGAACAAAGAGAAATGACGAATGCCGGATTTGCGTACATACCGACGCGATCGAAACAAAAACTTTCGTATCTATAGAGAATAAGAAAGAAAATAGGTACGATGTAATTCGCGATGGGTCAGGAAATTCGTATGCGCTCTCTGTCATTATTCTCGATGTAGGAAGAAAAAAAAAGAATTTTCTGTTCGGCAGAGACGTATGCCGCGACTGATGAAAAGAGTTGAGAGAGAAAGAGAGAGAGAGAAAAAATGAAATGTTGCCGAATCATAATTACGTGGATCCGTTGAAGAGCCCTGAGCTCTCTTCAATCCCCGCGGAAAGAGCCTGCTGGTTGGCTCCTTCAAAAAAAAAGTAAAAAAGAAAGAAAAACGTATAAAAAGGGAAATAGGAGAGGTTACTCTCTCTCTCTCTCTCTCTCTCGTTTCGTTTCAGAAAGAGGGAGGGAAAGGCGAAGAGAGGGAGAGAGAAAGAGAGCGCGCGAAGTACACCGCGATAAGCAGCTACGAGTGTGCTGGCAGTAAAATACATACATCTGTACGGACACGTTGTCGAGAGGAGAAAAAAATGTGAGAAGCAGAGATGAGAAAAAGGCGAGTCGGAGAACGAATGAGCGAGGGCTGGAGGGACTCGAGAGAAAGACACTGCGAAATTGCAAGAGAAAAACATAGTGTGCCCCGTGCGCGCCCTCGTGCGCCACTAAGAGCCTCTGGGCGCATCTCTCTTGTGGACTCTCATCCTCCATTCCCGGTAGAGAGGGAGAGAAAGCGCGGAAGTACGAGGGTCGAAGGTAAAGGGAGTGAAAAAAGATGGTGAACGGAGACACGGAGATGAAGGATATACAGAGGCTGGCGTAGTGATAAAAAAGAAAGAGCGGACCAAGAGAGGGATGGTGCTGCGAGGGGCGAGGGGTGTGGCGAGAGCGGTTTGAGGGAAATGCCGTCGGATGAGAAAACGGCACGAGGAAAGAAGAACGAGAGGGCAGGCACACAAGAACGGAGCGGAGTCGAAAAGATAGAAAGGGGATAGAAAGAGAGAAACTCGGAAAGGGTGGCGCGCGCGACGGACAGCAGCGATTGGATTTCATTTCGTCTTGTCGCTTTGATGTCCCTGATGCGTGCTCTGCTGGCCCGCTTCTGCCTTTTTAACAAACTCATCTCCTCGGCAGCCCTTAATCTCCGCCCTTCAACCTCCCACTTTCTTTATCCGGCAGATCCATACCAATGTTTCTCAGTGCGTATCATCACATAGGCATATACATATGAAATAGTAGGCTTTGAAATAGTAGGTATTTCCGGTATCATAAGTTTCGTATTCTACGACGATAAAAATAACAATTCTGAAAAACAATGAAACCGAGAAACATAACGAGCGATGTGACGTAACAATCCCGGAATATAAATCGTGCCTCTCTATTTGCGGCGAATTTACATCGCTCGATAGAACGCGAGCGTTTCTCGAATATATACATAATATTCGTGGGTCGAGGGTCAAACCCCTACCGTCGCCGAACCCGTTATCGTTCTTCCACTTTCTTCTGGTGCTATATTCGTAACACCCCATATTCTTTCTTTTTTTTTGTTGAAAAGGTCGTCTTGACGAGAGAAAAATTCCGATCGTTGGGTCAGTGGAGTGAAAATATACTCGGTCGTCGCGCGCCCGATTAAGTCCCGGGAATGAGGTCCAGGATAGTAGACCGAGACCATTCTGGACGTAAGTCATGGAGACCGAGGTGTCGTAAAGGGTGGAAAGTACATACGTACAATACGTATATACGTATATACCTACACGTATAGCCGTATATTATAGTTGTAAAGATTATGTGGAAGGGGAGAAAAAATGAAATAGGCAAGTGAGCTGTGGGAGCTCGCCGCGTGCAGTCCCTCGCTCGTGCCGGCGATCGCCACGTTATTAGCATGAAGGCAAACCGTTTTCTAGAACCATCGATATATAGTAGGTACTGGATGAATGAGGGGGTTGTGTCGTAGGGCGCGCGGACCGTGCCAACAGAGAACGAGACGAGAGCACACGCGCATCCGCCTAGCTGCTTCCTCCCATGAGGCGGGGGGGGGGGATGAATATACATACGTACGAACATACGTATGGTCTTGTTTATATATATACGTCCATACGGGTACATGTGTATGGATATATGTACGTATGATCACCACGGGCCAGAAAAGGGAGTTTAGTTTAGCGTGGCCGAAGCGTGGCCGACACTGCTACGGGGGGTCTTGTTATAGAATGGCCGAAGAGCGAGAGAGAACGACAGAGAGAGAGAGAGAGAAAAAAGGGAGAATACGTGCGACGGCACGCTACACCCTCTCGACCGACAAAACTTTATCTTACGCAGTCGTACACGCGATCTCTCAACTTTGCGGGGACCAACGTATTTACCCCGCTTTCCTCTATACACGGTCTTGGTGTAGTATATTGCCTCATTACGAACGCCTTGATCGACGTACCTACTCGTATAAGCATTTGTCGGCATTTGCATTTATCGCGCGACGCTCGAGTTCCGCGAGAGGGTACCCGGTAATTTTATGGGCGATACGCTTGATGATATTCGCGAGAGGGTGTCCCCCCCGAGGGAGACCGAGTCATAAAGAGTAGGAATGAGATGGCGAGAAAAGAGAGAGAGAGAGAGAGGGAGAGGAAAAACGACGGAGAATAATGAGGGAAACGGTATTTTAAAGTTATTTTCGCGTTCTCAAATGGTTTCGAGTTTTTTCAATTATTTCGAAAGATTTCATTTTTTGGATTATTTCAACTTGATATTTTCGATATTCGACGAATATTGCGATATACAATAGTGACCCATCGGCTGTCTTCGATATAAACATTTCCCTACGTCTCTTTTGCTGAACTCGTTGTACAAAGGGTTGTTACAACATATTTTCCAAAGCTTCAGTAGTTTTTTTCTATTTTTTTCTTTACCAGGCCGCGAACGCGCGGTTGAATGATTTTATCGAGAGAAGCGGGTGTGGAGAACCGAGTGAGAGGGTATAAAAGAGAGCGAGGAATACTAAATATACGATGACACCTACAGCAGATTCTTGTGCGCGTGAAACGTGTATACGTACTTTGGTTTTAGCCGATGGTTGTCGCTATAGCACGAGAGAACACGTCGACGACGACGGCGTCGACGACGATGTGGATGATATGTATATACGTATATACGGCTGAAACAGCCGCAACCACCCACCAGCTCGAGCGCGTAATAAGATGAGTTTCATGGCTGACAACGGAAGCTGCCTTGGCACTTCTTCTCTCTCTCTCCCTCTCTCTCTCTCTTTCTCTCTCTTCCTCTCTCCTTCGGGAGGTGGTCTAGCTCCGCGATGCGGCTCGTATCGATCGTTTCTGTCAGATCATCCGTGTAACTGGCCCCGTTCAGCGCTCATCGACTTGTCATGCGGAAAGACCGCGAAGAACAGAACGACAGAGTGAAAGAGAAAGAGAGCGGTTGGGTCGGTGGGAAAAAGGGGGAGGAGGAGGAGAATGAGAGTCAGTTGATAGTCGGCGGATGCCGAGAGCGAAAAGTGGACGTAAATCGGATGTACTCGTTCTCTCGTCGGCACGGTATTAAATATTTATCTCGCGAGGTATACCGAGAGAATCGATGATAAAAACCTTCGTTCACGATCGACCTCAATAATTTTCTCTATCGTAGAAAATTCTACCCCGATACGAGAAACAGCGGAATCGTCGTAATTTTTTGTTTCCTATGTTTTCAATGTAAAGCGCTCAGAGGGCCCTGGCTTTGACAAAGTCGTTACGAATTTTATTCTCGTAGAGCGTAATGGAAAAAAAAGAAAGGTTACCTGTATATCGTCGGGCTCTATGCGCCGCTATACGGGTGTCTGTGTGTCAGTCTCGTATGCATGCAGAGGCGCCGTTCATCATATTTTCCGAACGCACATACGAGTTCGTGTTTCGTTTCTGGGATTTATATTTCGAACGAGACCGCAGAGAGGCTTCCATTCTCGTCATCCGGCGTGCTAAAAAATACGGACAATGCATATCGCGTCGATCGTGGTACGCGGCAGAGGCGAGGGTGAAACGCACCAGTGAAAAACCTTTTCTCTTACCAGAGGCCACATCAGCAAACGCCTGCAATAGTAGTTGTGTAGTAATATAGTGATGGTGGATATAATACCACTACTGTATACGATAGTGGTATTATACGAATACGATATTCACCGTGGTACCGCACTATATACCACGATGCCGGGTATTCGGGGATTCGTTGTATTTCTAAATTAAAAAATCCAATCCCTCGGCTGTGAAAAAAATACATACACACCCATACACACACACATACACACATAGACCAGAGAGGGTGACAATCCGAGCATGTGCGGTTGCGTGACAGTGTATCCGGGCTGGCGAGCATATCGCGGCATTGGCGAACCAGCGAGAGAAAGGGACACAGGAAGAAGGAAAAAACGAGCGCGAAGTATCGCGAGTGTGATATCAATGCCAAGTTATATGCGAGCATATAGGTTTTTTAACATATAGGTATACCCTTTCGCGAATATAACGTACACCGTACTAAAGTCCTCTGCCGAAGCGCCGTTACATACAGAAAATCTGGTATACTCTCGACCTCCCGTCACATACTGGTGGTACTCTACGGTCGACTCTGTTATATTCTATAGCATTGATCAACGATAATATCTTTCGATTACGCGTTACGTGTCAAAATCGTTTCTATAGATATGAAAGAACCAAATTCGTACCAGAATTCGAGCGTTTCGTTATGTATTTTGTAAATTTGCCGCGAAGCTGATGTCGCAGCAGTCACAATTCGTGAAGAGGCAAGGCACGGTCGGTGTACGAACGCGAACGTATAAGAAGGGAAAAATTTTAACAATCTTTTAATACGTTGTATCATGTACAATGTATGTCAGTCCAGTTGACCAAATATCTTGCTAACACGTTTAACCCGCATAGTGCGAAATCCTAAGCAATACGATATATCTGTAGGTGATTCGTATGACGAACACCCAGGCAGGCGAACGAAACGAGAGAGGATCCGGTGCTGCACAGTTCTGATGTACTGCAGATCATTTCATAGAACTGCATCAGAACCGAGAGTACATGGGGAAGAGAGAGAGAGAGAGAGAGGCAAATAGAGAAAGAGAGAGAGAGAGAGAGAGTGAGCTTGTGGGCCAGTGTGTGAGATGCAGCAGTAAAACGGCCTAACAGAGGCGCAGAGCAGAGAACAGAGCCTCTTGCCTGGCTACGCTGCTTCTGCCTCTCCGGATGGTTGGCTGGATGGCTGGCTGGCTATCGAGCGACGCCGATGCAATTCCAATTCCTGGCTGTCAGCGGCAGAGCTGCGGGAGACGCGTCTATTCATGATCAGCCTTCCGTGAAATCCTGTGCCTCCCCGGGACTCACCCCCGAAACGAAACCCACCTCCTAGCACTGCATCACCTCGCACCGGTGCTTCGACTCGCACCATCCCCTCCCCCCCTTCTCTCTCTATCAAGCTGTATCTCTCTCGCTCTCTCCTCGTGTTCTCACTGCATCTCTGGATTTCCGTGTCTCTGTCACTCGCTCTTTGCTCGAACATCCCTTCCCTCTCATTCCCATGCGTTTGCTACAGCATCGCCATCAATAGGAAACCAGCTAGTAGCATTGCATGCACTCACCGGTCGCACTCCTCCTCCTCCACCTCCTCCTCCTCTTGCTGTTCGTACTGCGCCTCTTCGACCGGCATTAGATTGAATCTAACCCTCTTGCGAATGTCCCATAACGGGCGGTCGGCCATCATTCTCATGTGATTTCTATACGAGCTTGCGTTAATACGTCAATATGTACGTATCCACAATCTATACGCATATTATAATATTAACATAAGCTCTGTAGCTATTTCTGGATATATTTATTTGATAACTGGACAATTCGTATGAAATCGAAATATGCAATCCTTACACAAGTTTGTACAGTTTTTTTGATATTATTCTCATTCATTGTACACAATTATAATTGTAAATATTGTATACCTATACTCATATTACGTATTCTTATATCTAATATGCAGGTTTCGTAGGGGGCTTTTGATACACTCGGTCTTGCTTTCTTTCAGACGTGAGCTCGAAGCTCAGAACGAGAGCGGAGAATACAGTGGCGTAAAAATAAGGAGGCGACTTGCGAGAGGAAGAGACAAAGATGGTACACGAGATGGCACATGTATGAAAAACGAAAAAGAGGGTAAGAGAGAGAGAGAGAGAGAGAGCGAGAAAGAAAACAAGTACGTGACCCAACACCGTAGAAATAAGGAAGAAAAAGCTTGTACGAGAAAAAAAGGAAGATACATCTAAAGTAGATGGCCCCCGAGACTACGAGGCACAATCTGGCGTAGGCTCCGTCTGCTTCGATGGATTTTAAAAGATCCCTCGAGATTATTACTTTTTTTTCATTCTTCTTCCCTCGCTTTCTCCGCCTTTTCTTTCACTTTTATTCTTCTATTATTATTTTTTACGAGGAATGAGAACCGTGGCGCATGGCGCCACCAACAAGTAGTGGTGTGTTGCAGCGATACCGTGTGTATGTGCGCACGATAGTGTGCGACGTGTTCGAAAGCTGTTGCGGTGCAGAGCGAACCTGCGCGTATTTCTAGCGCTATCGAATTCTATACACGCATTTACCTTTTATATAAATATATATATACATATATATATATGTGTGTGTATATATACGTACATGTATACCCACAATCCGAATATATGTGCCCGTCTATGGCCAGGAGGCTCTCTCGCGGCCGACGGGTTGGGTTGGATGCGTGGAAACCATGGACGACTTTGGGTAGACTCGTTGGTTTCCCGCCGCGACTATCGGTGCGCATTGAAGCTCACCGTTACGGAAGTAACGTCGGGACAACGGCAGCCAGTCTGAACGGGAGTATGAGGAGTGAGCAGTAGCACCAGATGCTGCTCTAGTGATGGTGGGGTAGTGGTGGTAGGAGCTAGTGATGCTGCCGAGAGCGTATAGTCAGAGAGAGAGAAAGAGAGGATGGGCGGGGGGGGGGGGGAGAAAAGGAAAAAGAAAGACGAAATTCGGCACAAGAGAGAGAGAGAGAGAGAGGAAGGGGGGGGGGGTTCTCTTCTGGTCATGCTATTGGTATTTCGAGGTCTTGTCTCATATCGTCTTACGTCGATAATGTTATATTTCTTTTCTCGAGTCTTACTATCCCGTTGCAAAAAAGCAATAAGAAAAATCAACGCATTTGGCAAAAACTGTTTGCCAAGACCCTTCGAAAATTAATAATACGTTCTATAATTATCGTTACTATACCTCTCGAACTTAGGTCCCTCGGTTCTTTATTCAGCATATGCCCTATTGTATATTATCAACAAGGATGAGAAAAAGAAACGTTTTTTTGCATCATATCGTCAGCACACAGTAACCCCAGCATATGCCGTACACGTAAAATACTGGTAAGAGGAAGAGGTCTATGTATCTATGGCTGCAGCCACAATATGGTCTCAGGCACAAAGGCGAAAGCCGCGGAGCACTCCATTATTAACTTCGAGCCAACATAGTCCGTAGCAGCAGCATCCTATGCCAATTTCTCACAATGAACGCTGCTCTCGAGGCTTTCAACATTCTGTATACACGATATATATATATATACACACACATAGTAGACCCAGGGGTTATGTCCTATTACCCACGGTTCATCTCATACAAGGTGCAGGTAAGTACAGGTGTGGATATCGGAAAGTTAAATCCGTGCTCAGGGAAGGGGCGTGTGGAATAATGCCTTTAGAGCGTTATAGACCACACCGTATAACCTCAAGGCTCGAGTGTTCGAGCTTCATGCAGAGAATAATCGATTAACCACGCGGCTACCGAATTCCATTCTCCGCGGACGAATTCTAAAATGCATCGGTGTTCGACCGTGAATAAATAAAATTCATGAATAATTATGGTCATTCACGGCGGTAAACGTTTCAATAATTCGCGGTATCAACTGACACTTGATTAATCAAGTGTGGTATAATGGAAAACGATCGACCGTGACCATTTCCGCCAGTGGGAAGCATCGTGTTACATAACGATCACGTAATGAAGATAAGTATTCACCTTGGAAGGTCACGATTGGTCCTAATGGTATGTACCAAGGTTGGAATGGTTATCTATCCTGTATTTTCGTATATACAGGATGGCGTGTTCATTGAGCCGTTATCCTCGAATCGCAATACATAGCTATTGCATGTATAGCGATTGCATTGTCATCGGTTTAATATTTCTCTTGTCAATAATGGTTTCCATCTTGCTGCAAGAAGAGAAAAATCCAATACCGGGATTCAGTTAATTCGAGAGATATTACCAGGAAACGGACCGACGTTATCTGTCCTCTTCTGCCTGTTTGAATCGAAATAAGTTGGAAAGGTTTCGGTGCGTAAAATCGGTGTTCGATAGAATGCCGATTGTTATCGGTACAATATGGTGCACAATGTGATTTATAGGTTGTGATTGATCAACGATATTTCATTGTAACGAAATGAGCTTACTATTAGTTTTTGGAAGGAAGAGTCCTGATCGAGTTATCATGTAACATTCGCGTCGCAGGGAGAACCATGGCGATTCTGTTGGAGCTTTACTGCACGTGGGAACAAATCATCCCGCTAATATACTAATGTTAACGATGTGTGGGAGAATTCGCAAGTCATCCTGTATACACGTGGCAGAAGTCGTTCGCAGATATTAGGGAGCCATTTTAAATCAATACATCAGGTCGTGACAAGTTTAGGAAAGCTCATTGCTGCATATCATCGATAACGATAACGAGGCCTACACACATTAGCAAGACTATAGAACTGGGCCTAATTTCAGTTGGTAATTTCGATGAATGGCTAACAAGTGTGCAGAAGTAAGAAAAGTGACGAAAGGGACCAATGGGCATCGTCTTTTAACCATCTTTTCCTATTTCTAAGAAAGGTCCGGAGGATTCCGTACAGCCGTACGTTTTGACGTTGGTTGGTCCTCTACCCTCTGGCAAGCTAGTTGCTACCGCGCCACCGCCGCCATCGTACCTACGATACATCATTTTCGGCTGGGATGATCTCACGGTAGATTTACCATTTGTACAGTTTATGGGCGTTGGTCTAGGCCATAAACTTGGTTGGCAATGACGGCGACCAGAGCTAGAGGGTGGTTGAGACAGAGAGACAGAGAGCAAGAGGGAAGAGGAGAGAGCGAGAGAGACGTCGTGCCGAGGACAGCCAGCAGCAAGGGAAGAACGCCACATCTCGTGATGGTGCGATATGTATGTATAGAACACCGCGTTAGGTAACCGAGGGAGAAAAAGAAAGAAAACAAGAAAGGGAGCAGGAGGGAGAGAACATACTAGGACCGAACACTAACTACGACGTAGTTCTCGATTTGGAAACAACCGAGGAACGAGACGGGAGCTCTCTGCATGGGGGTGGAAATAGCCGTCGGAATTGGAGGCAATAACATTTCGACGTTTCGACTTTCCACGAGTATACGAGTATCGTTTTCCTTCGACTTTCGTAACTTCTCTAAGGGTCCACCGATACACTGCTCGTATTCGAGGGTTGATCTTTGTCATACGTTTATTAACGTCCAATCTTGGAGGGTGCTGGGCTTTTTTTGTGAGAGAAAATACATTTGCTCTTTTTGCGAATCAACCCACCCTTCTACATACTGCGCGGTCACTACTTTTAACAGAAATATCAATTGGATGAAATCGATTAAAATGTAAAAAAATAAGTTAATCCAGAATATTGCACCCTCAATGACATGTCATTGGCAGTAATAATTTTTCGATGATAAATGTTTACTGTTTTTTTCAAGGGTACATTGTTGCATGAAGATTTGAAGACGATTTCTCCGGAAGTGTTGATACTCGATCATGGCCATTGAAGCGCTGTTAGCAAACATGGGGCCAACCCTGAATTTCCTCTCCATTGTAGAATCGCATTATAGAGTACGATATAAGTTATAGGTATGTCAGATGGAACGACGTATAATAAGTAAATGGTACCGAAACACTGCATTTTTTGCAAGGAGGCGGAGGGAGAAAGAGGTCAAATAAACCTATTCGCCTGAACTAATTCTAAATGACAACAGACGATCGGAATTTTTGGACTGAATGAGAATATAGGCTTCTTGGAAAGATTTACAAGATGGCGCAAGTTTCATCCGGACATCGTAATTTTTATAGCTGTGGCGAAGTTTTGAAAATCCCGATCTTTGGAGCTTAGATCTCAGGAAGAAAGCAACGTTTTTTCCTTAAAAATAACTTTTGATGAGTTAATTTCCATTGGAAATTTCCCGTACGAAGTCATTCAGTGATTCTTCCAGTTTTTGAAAATTAACCGAATAAAAATCGAGAAATCTAAGCAATTTCCGGATTTGTCGATTTTGTACCTGTAAAATGGCATGTACCAGAAAAAGTATTATCTATAATATTCATGTTCTACGAACAATTTCGGATGAAAATATATCCTTCAGAAATCGTTCCACCAGAATTGTTCTTTCGACCGTGCCGCGGCCGAATTTTGTATACACCCACATATAATAGTGTGCAAATTCGAAAATCAAATGTTCATCGTTCTCGACGTGAGTTTCATACGTCGAGTATATCTATATTGCAATGTCCACGCGTACTGTTTCTATCTTCTGGAATTGTGGTTACGCGGTGTACGGGCTTTGTCCCATTGTATCACATTTGCTATGTTCGTCGAATGAAAGCAGAGCCAATGGAAATTAAATGCGCGCTCAGCCGTTATCCCGATTGATTTGTATTCTCCGATCCGGCCAACGAGATGCCCCTCTACCGGCGAGGAAGTGTGCTAAACTCAGGTGGGATTTATGTTCTCTCCTAATTGCGTTGCTCCGAGCCCCGAGGCTAACGTTTCGTGGACCCCCGACGGCGAGATTGGTTTCACGTGCTGTTGGGGAGGGAGAGGCTCTCTTGCCATCGGAAGTCGGTAATCGGTACGCGAGGCTGGGCAAACTCTGGTATGATCTCTATACTTACTATTATGTACCCCTACGCTCGTAGATCTTTGCATTCAATTTTCCACTCGGTCATCCGGTGCCGAATTTTCTATTGGTCTGTCAATATGGTAGACATTAAGTGTTGTGTGTGTTGTGTTCGTATGTTGCGATAATGGAAATAAATGGTATCTAAAAGTACTATTTTGCGAATGGTACGTTATCTAAGCTTAATATTTAATTAAATATCATGAACATCATGGGGAAAATTTAGACACTAAACTTATTGTTCTTGCAAGCATTCCTATGCTCTACATCCATTCACCAACTTTGGGTGCCCCGACTATTTCCGGGTAGAAAATGATAAAGTGGTGCTATCTATCGGTAGTAGTAAGACGCTTACCCCAAATATTTCGATCAATAATTTTTCGTATACACCCTTCTGTGAAGGGTAACATGCTCTGCTCTTGATATGTATGCCGGAAAAGACTTTATATTACCAACTATGGGGAATATCTTATAGTCCATAGTCGGTCAATAACAACGTGCAATGACGACGGCTGGTTAGTAATTTGATTTTCATTTATCGCTCGACTCGACATCGCTTCTACTCCTCACATTAACTTTTTTTTAAATAAAATGAATTTAAAACGACACTACAAACAATACGAACATATAGCGATTAATAATTAACTTTACTAAAATGATCTGATAAAAATATTGCTTTACTATCTTTGCAGAATATGATATTGATAAATGTTATTTATCAGTCATCTAATTTATAGCCGAGTTATACGTCATTAAAATTATAAACCATACGACAGAAATTTAAATTGAGTTACGCGTAGAAGGGGCATCATCAAAAGATAATCAATCTACTATGTGATCAACCTTACCAACCGTCGTTTCACTAGGAACATCTTACCATCGACTGATAATAACGATTTCTACAGTTGCCGACTATATATTCGCCTTGCCGAGCTGACCGGGTAAGGATATGTACGGGAACGCGCATGCGAGACTTTCTAATCGTTATACCTCCAAGGCTTGCAAAGGGTAATTCACACCCTCATCTCCAGAGCATCGGACGAGCTATATAAGATAGAGCTTCGCCGTTCCTAACACTGATGGCGACTCTGAATATATTGGGGTGAAACGTTAACAAAAAAAATCAGCCCAAACCAATATTTAAGTAGAAATAAATAAAAAATAAATGAAAATTATAAGGGATGACATACCATAGTGAACGATCTATCATTTTATTAATTTATTGTTGTAACACCCTCGTTAAGTTTTATTGGATCATATAATTTGTTCTTGCGGTTTGATATTTCTTACTTAAATATTTTTGCCCGATGTTGTGATCTTTGAAAAAAAGCCCTCTTTATGAACGCGAACGAACTACTTTGGTAGAGCTGCAACTTTAGATCGGTGAATCCGGCTGTCATTAGCATTTCTCGCATCACGAAGAGCTTACACTAAGAAAAGTATAAAAGGAAGACGGGCCATTAAAAAAAATGTTACGGGTCGAGCACGACTGCGAAATTAACATAAAACAGGAGGAGATATTTTTTCTTCCGAATCGTGGATGTTGCCACAAGCTTTGGGTAGTGCTGCGTCGTTTCTTCATGGCTTCGCAGAAATGTCCAAGTGCCCAGAGATATTTGAGAACTCACAGCGCGATTATTTACGAGAAACGTCGTCATCTTCGAAACTTTACGAGCATAATTCATCCTTTCAGTTTATTCAGGTATCGTCCACATTTTCGACATCCATAAACACACGAATGGGTTAATAGCGAAAATTCGTATACCTATATCAACGATGAAACCGTGAAAGCAAAGGCAACGCGCGGATCGATTTAATCCATTGATATTATTTTTCGAGAGATGCTCGTGGGACTTCATGATGATTCTAACGATGATCGGGATGATGTTGTTCATCCCTTACAAGGCAGCGTTTGACATGACACGCGGCGATTCTTTTCACTGGACGATAGCGAAGAATTTCGTCTTATTTCTATGCTGCGCCGATATAATCATTAATTTTACGACCGGGTGAGAGAACACGACAGTTAAAAAGAGACAGAATAGTACGACGATAGGGCACGTAACGAGAATACACGCTACACAAAGTACATGCGCATTACGAATGGTCCCATAACTCAGTCGCTTCAACAACGCTTCAACAAAAAATAAATTTTAAAAATCACGGTACATGCGTAAGTACAGGTACTTCGACACTACATTGCGCCACGTCGAGATGGATTACAAGATGATAATGAGACGTTACGTTCAGCGCGGTACCTTCGTACCCGACCTGTTGGGCTCGTTGCCGACCGATCTCTTCTTCGTAGGATCGTGGTACGAGCTGGTAGTAGCCCGCGAACTGTCGACAATGATTTACGCTTTTCGTGTGTTCTCCGCTTATTCGTACATCACGAGAATGCTCAACACGTACAACGTTGATCAGCCATCGTATCGTTTCTTCTACACGCTGCCATGGCTCCTCGTGGCCATGCACTGGCTCGCGTGTGTCACTTGGATCGTACCGATCGTCACGATGACCCTGGGTGTACCCGTGCGACCGGCAAACACTTCCTGGACGAACATTGACGATCTCTGGTCGCGCGATCATCAGTCCAGATACTGGTCGTGCTGGCGAAGGTCCGTAGCGAGCTTTACCAGATCTGGATTCCTTCACGAAGAGCCAACATCGATCGACGATCAATATCTCGGGATATTGATACAATTATTCGGTACTCTGATTTTTTGCACCATCGTTTCCCACGTTATACAATACTTCAAGGCTTCGAACAGCTCGAAGCTACAGTATCAAATCACTGTGGCTCAACTCAAGCAATACATGCGTCATAGACAATTACCACGTTCGGTACAACGACGCTTTATCGCGTACTACGAGTTTCGTTATCAGCATCGTTACTTTCGAGAAATTGAGATTCTTAGTACACTCTCGCCACACATGCTACAGGAGATCGGTATGCATTCCTGCCGAAAGCTCGTCGAGAATGTGACCTTCTTCAATAATTTACCGATTTCATTGTTGTCAAGAATCGTCGCTCTCCTCAAATCCGAGATTTTTTTGACCAACGACGTGATTGTACGGGCCAATCAACCGGGCGATAGTATGTACTTCATAGCCAGTGGTACGGTGGCGATTTATACGCATTCGGGTAAAGAGGTCTGCCATCTCGAGGATGGTGCTCACTTTGGCGAGATAGCACTAGTGATGCCGGACGAGCGTAGGGTGGCGAGCGTCATTGCTGTCGAGGCTTGCGAACTGTACAGACTGGAGAGAGCCGATTTCGCTAGAACCATTCATCCATATCCGATGCTCTGGGAACGGATCAAGAAGATCGCTATCGAGAGACACGAGAAGACAACGATAATCAATGCTCGGTAGCGAGCGACGATTAGATCGCTTAAAACGCGTGACGCACATCCAAATAGAAAGATGTTGATGCGATCAAAGTGGTTCATAATCATAATCGTTACAGCCTTATAATTTATTTTCCCGGATCGATGTATTCTGTAATTAAAACTTGAACGGTAATTCAAAGCCATCTGGTTCCTGGATCAGTCGGCTAATGGATGAAGGAAACTCATAAAATATTTGCATCAATTATATATAATAACGATCGTCATTTAATGTTGTTTGATGTATCGAACAGCATTAAAAGCTGCGATGATAAAAACATGAATAACAAGAATTCTCGAATGATTCATCGGGTGGAGTTGGCACAAATTGAGGTTGGCTGCTGCTCACTGTTCTGCTCAGGGACACCGCCCATTCTGTGAAACAATGCTGCTCCTCTCTCCGTCTCTGTCTGGATCTCTCTTGCGCATCGACGCATGGGCAAAGAGAAAGCGCGCAAGGGGATTTCGCGAGAGATGTAGGAGGACGTAGAGCGAGCGAGAGAGAAGGAGATTCCTCGAGTGGGATGACAATGAGAGACGACTTAGGGGGGTTACAGGGAAGAGCAGAGCTGGCCATTGTAATAGGTGGGTGATGCGCCTGCTTGGTAGCGCAGTTACCAATCCACCCCCCCCCCCCCTTACACCCCTTATCCCGCGCGTTCACTACACCCACACTCTTCTGGGTTGAACAAGAGAGGTGCGCGCGATGCCTCTTTCCCTCTCTACTTTCCCGTGCTCGACGTATTGTTATCAACGACGTGGCTCGAGACCAAGAGCGATAAGGACGCTCTCGGCTGGTTTCGAACAACTGGTAGCATGCCGACAGGGCGGGACGAAGGCACGATAGAGCGAGAGAGATGATGTAGCCGAGTGATACGCTCCAGAATCTAGATAGAGGGAAAAAGGAAGTGAGTATCCAGGATTCGTGGACGCGATGAGAGGGAACGGTACACGCGCAAGAGTTGAATGGAGGACTCTATATTGTTGGAAGACAGAGACGACTATAGTTATATCCGAATAGCCACACCCCGCGTAACCAGCCAACGGGCGATTGCCTCGGGCTGAAACTTTCCGTTCTCGTCGCGACTGCGACCCACCACCTGACCCCACCGCAACAATGGGCAGATCAGTGAATCCTTCCCTCTCGACATACGGCAACGTTTAAGTATATATTCATCTTCTCAGCTTATTAATCGAGTTCCGAGGGATCTTAATTCGCGATAGATCGTGTAGGTGCTTGCGCGTGCAGGCGTAAGTACAATAAACAGACAGTGAGTGGTCAGACGCACCGGATGCTTTTCAAAATAAGCGGATACTAAAAATCTCCAATAAACAAATCGAGCTCATATATCGATTCTTCGACAATTGATTTAATCCGACGAGCAAAATATACGATGTAACTTTAACGATGCACTCGACAGCTGTTCGCTAACAATAGTAAATGAGATATGGTAGATTTTAATAATGCGCAGATTTTTGAAAATAGACATTATGAAAATATCATGTTTCGAGGAATATGGTACGCTCTTTGATCGTTTATTTTTTTATTTAATGAATCGCATCGCATTTAGAATAAAATCATTTTTATACGCTATTATATTCTGAAGCTTGCGAAACTTCCGAAGCTGCAATCTGTATGCTTCGGAGTATAAGGAACTCACCTAGCGACTGTGTAACATTACAGTGTGGTGTATCTTATATAGACATATAGATATATGTATATACATAGACAAGAAGTACCAGGAAGCCCTGGAGGTCTTTGCTGTGCTCTGTATACTCCCATAATGGACAGATACACGGAGGGTTGAGGTGGAGAGCAACGGGGGCTGCATACCTATAGTAACAAAACCCCGGCGACGGCGACCCTGGAAGCGGGAGCGGCGGCAGCAGCAGCACCAGCCTTCTCCTCGAGCGACGGGTCGATACTTTGCGGGCGACCGGCTTCCCCTCCGTCACTGGCTGCCGCTGCTGGAGCCTCCAGCAGCCCTCTCTCCAGCACTCCCTACCTCCAAGCTCACCTCTTTGCTCTTCTCTCTCCCTCGCTTTCTCACTCTCTCCCTTTCTCCCCGCAGGAAAGCAGCTCCGATGCATTTCTCCCTCGACCAACCCCTTTCTCACCCTTTCTTCTCTACCATACCACCTCATACCTTTATCTTTCAGCCTTACTGCCACCCACGCAGCCCCATCTTCGTCGTTTACCCCGTTCATTTCGTATCGCGTAGAGCACACCGGGGCGATGGAGCTCATCGTGCAACGAGAGTCGATCCTGTTTACGAAAAATCTACAAATGATATTGTACAAACTTATCTCTCGTATATACTCAATAATTTCATAAAGACCCTCGAAATAAGCTTTATTTGTTTTTCTTAATTCATAAACCTCGGGCATTGTCTTATCCTCGTATTTTCCCATAGAAAATATTCCTAGATGGACGAACAATAATGTCAATAAATTAAAGTAATCAATAATCATAAGTAATTTTGTCTTGGCGTTGGTTGGAAGTAATATTGACGTTTTTAAAAAGATAAAGCACGATAATCCCGACCCACGCGTATTTCCAATATTCATCGAGCTCTAGCTGCTTGTCGATCCGTCCGTCTTATTCCGTTTTCTTTCCTTTACACCCGGATTCTTCTCGTTTCTCTCGCGCGCATCGGAGATTCTAATACCGGTCTCTTGGTGGCCGAGGGAGATTATGAGAGAAAGATAGAACAAGAGAGAGAGCGAGATAGAAAGAAAGAGGGAGAGAGAGTGAGAGAGCGGGCGCAAGCGAGTGAAAAAGACAGGAACGAGAAAAAGAACGAGAGAGAACGAAAGAGGAAGAAAGAGAGGCTGGTTCGGATCACAACCAGCTATGCGCTCACATTTTTCCTCTCGCTCTTACCCGTGATGCACCTTCCTCTCTCGCTCATAGGTGTACACCGGTTGATTGATCGTTTATCGATATATATGCACGCAGCGACCACCCTGCCACGAAACGAAGTTCGCCGGACGAGATCGCTGAAGCACTGCCGGGCGGTATCCTCTCTCTAACCGAGCACACGCATTAAACATTTATAAGGGCGTTAAACACGAGTGCAGCATCGATTTCGTTCGCTCTACACTAGGACAAGTGCGGAACGAGTGCTATAGTGAAGTATGAAACACCCTTCACTCCACCCGAGAGTTGAAACGAGAAAGAGATAGAGAGGCCAATGGTATCTACAGTACTTGCGTACAGTGCCCAAAGCTTCGATTCACTCTCCAGTTTGCGATACAGGTATACCATCATTTTTCATTCTCTCGTTTACGTATAAATGTGTATGCAGGATATGTTTAGGTCGTGTTTGTACACGAGTAACATCACATAGTCTGCACTACCGGTTATATCGAGAGCTTCCACTCCAATGTACACATGCTCCGGCCTTTCTCGTTTTCGTCGCGACTAGTTACCCCATTATTTCATTCCCGGAAACAAACGAACCTTTGACTCTCAGGACTCGCTTTTCGACGAGTCCTTACTATATACACTACATTTCCGTGTACTACACCCTTTGCTATACATCCTCTTTCTTCATGTCCTCTCTTACCCTCTCTCGCTCTTTCTCTGTCTTCCACTTTTGCTACCGATTATTTTCTATCTCCATCTTTCTTCATCTTTTCCCCTCTGCTTCGCTCTGCTTCTACCGTTCCCCTGACATCCGTGCAGAACGATACTTATTGATATGGGAGCTTCCGTTATCCATTGACTACATACGTAAAGTAAACTGCCTCGTAATACACGTACTGCACTTCCGAGTCTAGTGTATCAATTTTTTAACGGTTTATCCCACCAGCGTCGGGTGATACACGAGATCCACCCCCAACCCAACCCTATTCGTCTCGATTTATCTTCAATGGAGCAAAAGCTTCCCATTTTACCCTTATATAACCACCGGTTTTGATCGGTGTAAGCCATTATATACCGATGTGCTTCACATCGTTTATATTCGATACGTGTCTGGACGTTAGGCTCTTCAATTGTATCGATTTTTATTAAATTCCGGAAAAATTCTCTCCAAATAAATTAAATCCATACAGATCGGGAAATAAAAGAATTTACAAGTTAGGATCGAATAAGTATTATTCTACCGAAGTAAACTCCGTTATAACTGTAATTAAAATTTATGTAAACCATTTTCTTAGATACACGCCGTAGCTTTTATAGGAATTTGTAGTGGAAGCCTCAGGGTCTTCTTGTTGAAATTAAATCCCGAAAAACGATGTATAAACTGATACGGATACTCGACCCTCGGATCCGAGAAATACAAATTACATTACCATTTTTTAACAGATCGAAAGTAGAAATATGTCGGCGCAGAATGGTGATTTCTGTCGTTGCTTCCTCCTCTGCTGTTTGATTCACAACCAGAATCCACTTCGATAGATACACCGTGGTAATTTTATCTCAGCTTTCTTCGGTCTCCACCATTATATTTTTCTGCTCCGACGCTTTCTTGACGCTCATGTATATATCTACAATAATAACGGGAAAGAATTCCGACCAGATACAGCGAGACACAAGGCACCGACAGAGAGATAAATTAATAACGTTATACCCCCGCTGTTTTTACCGACATATCACCAACATCAATCCTGTATAATAGACATACTCGTTATCTTACCGAGGAGCTCAAAATATACGTGTCTCGTATTACGAAATTTAGAAACACCATCTCGTACTCGCATACCAGAAAAACCCAAGATTTTAGAAACGGACTAAAATAATAAGTGTACAGTTAATATACGAACACCGTGTAATTAAGTTTGTATTTTTATACGTCCTTTGAAGAATTGATTCGATATTGGAAAAAACTGTTATCACTTACGTGATCGGCAATAAAATAAATTGAAATGTATCACTTTCGTAAATTCAAATTGTCCTTTATTAAAAAAATAAACAGCTCTCGCAGGCATAAATGAATAAGCAGGAATATAGTAATTTTATTATTATTAAAATTACTATATACTTACGTCAATTTTTTTACAGGCTTTCGAGCTTCGAAACAGTATTTGATTCATTGGACCATGTTGTAGAACGGGTAGCGATCAATTTTTGAGATGAAAACAAAAATACTGCTAATATATAATGTCAGCCGCGTATCTCCGATGATACGATAACATGGCACGCGTGTCGTGGCGAGAAGCTTTTACGAGGTAGTGACAACAACGGGTGGGTAATGAATCGCAGCCCCCACAATGTTGTGGCTCGCTTGGTCACATCACGAAAGGGATGTAGCCCCGTAGCTATGTCACACGATGTTTTGTCCATTTATATATAAATATGTATATATATATGTATACATTTTATGATATATAAATATACATATATATCGAGAGATGAGTGAGTCGCACAGCGGGCGGCGACGAGGCGTGCACCGCACCCGCAAAACGAGCATCATCGCGTCACGGTACATTGAACATTATTGTAGGTGCAGAGAAGGCTGCGTATTACAGTCCAGGATACCCTGCAGTGTATATACATGTATATACATATTTATATATGTATATAGTTCCGATATCGACAGGCAGGGAAGCTAAAGTCAATGGCGTTTATCGCTCGACCGATTGTGTGCGTGCGGGCATGCGGACGCGGAGAAACGATTTCCCGTTCTTAGCGCTCATCCTCATCCCTCTGTGTTATACATCTCGGGTAACTCGCATTCGCGTTTCTCTCGTAGAAATATGCGCTGGTGTCGGTATACGTATATATACACACATCGCTTCGGGCTACCGTGTTTCGATCTGTCCGTGCAAAAACCCTGCTGAGAGAGGGAGAGTCCGAGAGAACGATCGTGGCACTTCTTATTCGTCTCGGCTATCGAGCACCAGTCTCGAAGAGACGCGATCTCTCCTCTGTGAAAGGAAAAACAAGATCTAAAAAAGGCAAAAAATCGACGAATAAGAGTTTGTCCGGTCGTAATTCTGGAGTCTAGGGGGGGGGGGGGGGGGGTGGCGCGAGATGCGTCGTTGCTAACCCCGCACCCTCGCCCTTTCTCTCTCTTGCGTTCTCTCATCAACACGCGGTTGTATCTACACGAAGGAGATACGAGGATAAAAAGAAGTTGATTCTCGCCGCTCTCATAACGCTATCGACGCATTGATACACTTTTTTCTTTGACTCTCTAGAATTGACTATTTATAATGCGGAAATAGACCGAGAGGAAGGAATTAATGACATATCATACGACACATTACATAGCCATACGCGCCCGGACGTGAAACTGAAGACGCTCAAAAAGGAAAGTGAAAGGATACACGGAAACTCTCGGCGAGTAAGATATCATCCTTTACGGCGAAAAAGTTTTTTCCGCTTCGTTTATCGCTGACTTCGGCGAGTGATCTGGATGATGCGATGTCTGTGACGCTCTCGACAGCATGTGAGGTATAAAGTCTTTGCGAAAACGCGAGGAAATAAGTGAGAGGGACTTGAAGATCGCCTATATACGTATATAAGGGGCATTCTATCACAATTAATCTTTGCTGATACAATTGATCACAAGGAAGGCATAGTTCCTCATTAGGTACTGAATAAACATTCAAATTTCTTTCTGATCTCGAAATTTCCTTATTATTATCGTTTTTTATACTGATAGGAATAAAATAGTTCACAACGACGACAAAAAGTTTGAAAGAGGTGTCTAAACATTTGTAATTAATCAAATCGTGTACTCTTGCAGCAAAAATTGTACTCTTAAAACATACTTGTCGTCCATTCCATTGAACAAGAATTATATAATCATATTTATCGTGACTCCCTTATGAGAAAAAATAGTGATAGGGTCACCGGTAGACCGAGTTGGGATCGAACGCCCCATGTAAATATAAGTATGTATGTGTGTGTATATAGAGATAATGGAGTAGAACTGGTAGCAAACGGTGTTGGGGTTAACGAGGCCTCTGCCACCATCGGCTGAGGGGTCGTTTCTGCAATTCACCTTCACCCCTTGCGTTATGCGCTCGCCCTTCTCCCCCGCCCATTCTAAGCTTCACTCATCTCGACTCTCTCCTACATTTACTCTCTCTCTCTTCTTCAACTCTCCTCGGTACTCGATTATCTCTGCACCGTTAAGGCATTCATCGCTACACCGTGTGCCGGTTAAACGGCGAATATCTCTCGTCGAACCATGATTTGCACAAGCCACCCGGAAGAGTTTAAACCACGTCGTCGTCGACATCGTTGCATTTTGCGATTACGAGCGAAACCATCACGTCCACGTGCAGAGTGACACCCCGTCTCGGGTTTCTCGCTTGCTCGCGCACGCACACTTTATGCATCCGCTCTCTGCATCCACGATACCAACGAGACGCGGTAATAAATAATCGTTTCGAGAGAACTTTTTTTCTCGCGGTTAGACAGATACGTGAAGTTTATTGCCCTATTTTGAAAATAATGTTGTTGTTTCCTCATTCGCGAACTAATTGATATGTAGGCCGACCGGTCGATAAAAATATGGCAATAACGGTGTGTAACTTCTGGAATTTGTTGATTTGCTCAATCAAAACTATGGATTAGCGCTACTTTACTAATCGTAAAATTATAATTCAGTTATATCTTCAATTGAACCATACACAGATGGTTCAACCGAATATTATAATGAATTGTTTTTAGCCCCAGACGAGGAGCTCATCCCGGTCGAAAGGTGCGACCAAGATTTAATACGCATCGATCGAAACTGTGTGATCACAATAAGCTCAACAATAAACAAAAATCATACGGGAAACTGTACGACATCGTTTACTCGGCCGATCACCGCCCGTACGGTAATATATTATCTCAAATGAAAAGAGCTGCCTCATTCATGAACAATTTGGCCGTTGTAAACGAGGAAAGTTCCGTGAGAACGAGAGTTCTTGCCGACTCGTCGGCAGTACTAACATTCGTTATCAGCTTCTTCGAGACTTTAGACTCTCGTTTGTTCGGCACAGAAGTAAATTGCGCGCTTGGGGCTTTACCGTCGTCAATAGCACAGGAAAAAGGGAAAGACAGAGAAAGAGATGGATCAGAGAAAGATGATCGAGAAGAAGGGGTTGAGTTGATCTGGAGAGTGGAGCTTTTGTGCTTTCCAAAGAATTTCTATCTCTCTCTTTCTCTCTCCCTCTCTCTCATCGAAGTCCCTGAAACTCTTGGACCAAACTTTTCACTCGGTCGGTTTCTCTGAACTCTCTCTCTCCCTCTCTTTCTCTTTTCCTTTCTCTCTTCAACCGTCCCTTCGCTGTATGTTAACAGACCGTGACTTCCGCCTTTTCATCCTCTACCGTTCGTTTTTACTCTTTCAAGAGTAGAGCGTTTCCTTCATTTCTTACGCAATTCCGTCGCTAACTATTCGAAACTCCCGCAATAACAAATTACCTCAATTTTCCTGACGCAGCATCCAAGCCGAAGACGTACGTAGACAGAGTCGGCCCGCAGGAAGGATTTTTCACAGGGCAGAGCACGCCTGAATGGCAAAAAGTAGAATAGTCCCATTATTGGGTATAAACCTTATCAAGCCCCTTATCTTTACATTCGAACATTTTAATACCAGCGTCGGCCTGTCAATAGCAAATATCATTCACTGGTCACATGTATAGGTACTAGTTACAGAAGTCGTGTGGTGTCAATCAACTGAAAAAAACGAATATAATGAGTTGACGAATATCGATCAGGATAACAGAGTAGTAGCATGACAATTACTCATCATCTTGTGTTCTTGTATTGCTATCATGTTTAGATATGCATGATATACATATAAATGAATATTGAATGATACCCTTGCACACACATAAATTCACGCATATATATATACAATATATATGCAAACATATTGTATGGTATGTAGTATAGCATACATAGTACACTGAACCAACAAATGCGATGGACGGTCTCGCTGGCGTGATAGCGGCTCTCTCTCTCTCTCTATATATATATATATATGTATGCATGTAAGTCGAGGATGCCGACCACCCGGTGCGTCGGGGGCATCTGAATTAATTATTTGTTTTAATATAAAATCCGCGGGGTGTGATTTAGTTGGGCCGCCACGGGGGCAAGTGGGCAACCGAGCGCATAAACAAGTCGGTGTCGTGTTGTTTCCACCGTACACGAGAGCTGGGAAGAGATGTATGCGTGGCCAGGTAACAAGTTGGCGGTGCAACCAGCAGCAGCAACAGCGAAGCACACCATTGGGAACAACGGCGGTGGCGTTGGCGTTGCCTTCAACTATATGTATATTCAATCGACGATGAACTTCATGAACACGACCAGCCAATTTTAGTTCCTTAAAATCTACCTCTATTCAATTGTTTGATAAGCATCTAATATTGTACGATAACTCAGTTCAAAAATGTGATGGTCAATATATTTTTACTCATCGAAATAAAAATCTGAACAGGAATTAAAACGGAACACACAATACTGAAATACATCACGGAATGTACTGGAAAGAAATTTTTAATCCTCACCCCAAACTTAAGTCAAAAAACAAACCCCCAGCATACCCTAAGTTCAATTCATTCGACTACAATTACCAAAAATTAATTTTCTGAGTTTTCTCCATGACTTAGCCATTTAGGTAAAGTGTGCTGCCATATTCGTGTTGTGTATCGATTATGTCCTACTGTATGTTTTGTATATCTGATATGCTATGATTCTGCTATTATGTACTGCCCTCTGTGTTCCGCCATCTTTAAATTGAATATCTCTTAGACTTCCTTCGACGTTATAATATCCTTATACGGGGTGCGATTCTTTATGCCCATACCAAGAATTTTTAATTGACCGGTATTACCCCGCACGTTGCTCCCTCTCGATCGTTTTCCTCGGCGACGGCTGCAGCGGTGTAATCTTTCCAAAATATATACATATATGTAAATAATACACGCCCGCCGCCTCTTTTTAATCGACCAAAGAAAGCGGAACGCGCGCTCGAGGCTTAATAATATCCCAGCAGACTGATCTTTCATGCGTTATTTTTATCAAAAATGGCAACGATGGACTTTGCACCTGCAGACTTGCATGCTTGCTAACGACCAACACATACATCAATGTATAATGATAGAAAAGTTACGGCTCGGGTGATCTATACCTACCTCTTACTCCCACAGGATTTTCATGTAGAAAAAAAATCTAAATATGGACAACATTTATTGCATAACTAGCGGCATTTGTGCGAATCGAGAGTTGAATTGATTATTTATCCATCGATGTATTATGCATATTTATTTATTTGCCGTAACATTACAATATAAGAAATCTGTCAAATACAAATCACTATGCCTATAATCGCTATTGAAGAAGCGATAAAATGTTTGTCGTGAAAGTTTGTGGGATCGTAAACGGATGAAAGAAGATTTTTACTCTTTTCTATTTTATAAAATATCGACTGTGTGTTCGATCATTTGCGACGTAAATTTACCAAGGGTCTTCTATAATTTTGTCGCTACACAGGTTCTCTTCTCACTGTTCCCATGTTATCGGTGTTTTCAGATCCCATTCTTTCCCGGATACTTCCTTGCTCTCTCTTACTCTCATCGTGCTGCCTCGTATCGGATCGACAGAGGCAGAGAGAAGGACTAGTTGGAGAGGAAAAAGTACATACAGCATGAAATCCGAGAGCCGACCTCAGGTTTTTTTTCTCGTCTCCCTTCATCTTTCTATGTTTCCTGCTCTTCTCCCTCTCTACCTCTTCCTCACTCTCTCTCTCCCTCTCCTCCCCCTGTCTCTCCCTCGCTCCCTCTCACTCTCTTGTTTTCTCTTTCCCTCATTAATGGATGAAAGGTCGCGTGTGTAGAGGAGACGAGAGCTGTGCTACTCTATCTCGTTGCCTCTCTCTCTCTCTCTCTCCCTCTCTCTCTCTCTCAGAGCTATTGGCCAGGATCGGAGGGTCCGGCAGGCCACTAATCACCACTAATGTTAATATTATGCAGCGGCCACAATGCTCTCTACGTGGAGCCTCGATAAACCACCGGTGAATCTCGAACTCGTCCGTGTGTGGATACGAGTTGCATGCACGTCTTGCATGCGATCCCCTTTTGTCGTGGCAGCATAGTCTATTACATACATGTTAGTAAAAATGGGTAAAATCAATGAATTTTCTGGGTAAATATTCCTTATATGATATAATTCCTTAAATGTTGTGCATACTTTTTTTAACTACTTTGGGTGCCAGGCAGACTTTTTTTTTCAAAATACGGCATGGTGTTTAATTTACGGTCGAAAGTTCAAAATGCTTTACTAAATACGAGAAACAAAAAAACTTTGGCGGCCATAACTTTACTGAGGGCCGTCCAACGTGCAACCTGCAACAAAAATCACATCGTTGGCCGATACCATTTTTTTCGGTACGATTGATCAAGCACAGGTTAATGCAAAGATTTTGTATACCTATATGCAAGGATAACCAACCTACTAAAGAACAAAAAACTAACTACTAAAAGTGCTATAAAGCAGGTAGTCTTCCACCTACTTGAGCTGTACCTACTTGCGAGATAAACTGAAGAATGCCATGTTGCGAATCGATATATGTAAAGGCATTCAGTTTATCCTTGGAAAAACTCCAGGAGCTGTGTCAGAAGGTGAACGGCCAGAATTACAAAAACAACAAGGTGTGTACTTCATTCATACGCAAAAGACAAGAATAATGCAATATCCATCCTGCTTGCGTCGAATGTGCGATGATCATAGCATTTATTTATGTAGTCACTGTGGCGGACGTGGTTCAAAGTTATAAATAAACAGGGATATAAATTTTCTGTTTATTTTTCAAAGCAATACATTGTTTTCTTCCCTTGAAAATCACCTTCATCAATATGCTAAATAAATACATTTTTCTTTAAATATATTAGAAAATTTATTTCTTGTTAATTCTAACACGACTTCAAAATATGAAAGTCAATTTTTAACTAGAAATAAAAAAAAATTTAATACATGTTTTTTTATAAAATTTTGTTTCTTGCATCGCAATTTTTTTTATATGTTTGCTCAAAAACGTACATGACTCTCCAGACACTTTTTTATATTTATCCATTAATTTTACAATGTTCGAAATATGCCTGAGAATTTTTTCAAGCTGTTCATATCAGTTAATGTGAAATAGTTAACAGTAAAAGGTGTGCAGAGTGAATTTGATCCAAAGTGTTCTCCGTGATTGAAAAAATAGATGTGTTCTGCGAGGGTTCAATATTGGACTTTAGTCCCCAGTCCCATAACGTTTCACAAGAATGAATGCAAGCTCGCGCCAAGCACGGCCCATTATTTGTTAAGGAAACCTTTTTTGTTTGAGATATCCGTTCCTTGCCGGATTACCACTCTGGATACTAAATTCGCGTTTTTAAACCTTCGCCCCAGCTACAAAAACTTAGACATGCGGATGAATTTTAAACTATTATTTAGATCTTGTGCGGGAAATTCCCGATGAAACTCTACCCTTTAGAAGTCAGTTTTGAGAAAAAAATGTGTTGCTCTGCCGAGAAGGACAATCATAATTCATCATATCCGAGATAATCATGTATAGTACGCGTTAGTTGTACAGGCATGCAATGGCTGATATAAATATTGTACGTTATATAGATACACGTGACTGGTACTTCGACATTGAGAATCTCTGGGAACGTTTTTGCTCACTGTGAAAAATATTACAAGTAGAGGCAGGTGTATATGTGCAGAAACGTCGAGGAGGCGGAGTAGAGACGCGTTTTTCGATGAAGAAAAAAACAGGCATTAGGAAAGAGTCGAGTTAGCCAGTCTCTCTACTGTACAAGTTACAGGAAGTATCCCCGTTGAGAATTAAGGTCTTCTTCGATGGAAAAATACACGTCAGGGTGAAATTACCGTTTGTCCGGTAGAGTTCCCACCAAGCAATAAGATATATTTCCATGTATATTTAGTATATACCGTGATATTATAGTATCTGCTATAAGTGTGCTGCTGGTTCATCATATAATGCACACACGAGTGAAATATTAATTCATGGTAGTTCGCAGTGCTGACGAGAAATTGAATAGTTGCAGTGAGTCTCTTCTTCGTTCTTTATATATATCTATATATATATATAACCTTTTAATGAACGTTGGTCCCAATTTAATTGATCATTCCACGTCGTCGTTCTACGAGGATGTATCGATGTCAGCAAAGGTGAGGGTTTAAAATTGAGTACATTCAATCACTCGATAAGAAAGTTACGTATCTGTTACGATTTTGTGTGTGTCTGTTACTACCCACATGGAGATTCACACGTATTTCTTGTGCTCTCGATATTCTACTAATTCCATTTCGGTCGACCATTACCAACATCGACTTTTCAAATATCCAATCTCTATCAAAATGGATAGAGATTAATGCTATGGTTGCTGATTGACTACCGGTCCATTTGTCACACCGAATATATATTGATATAGATACGTTAACAGTACTTTTCACGACTGGTATTTCTATCCTCTTATCTCATTTTGTCTCCACACCTCTATCTAGAACAATATTTATAAAAAACAATATAAAAATGAATTAAGTAGGAATGTGACTTGTTACGATTCAATGATACGGCGATAGTGAGCCGGTGAACCGTTAACCTTACATGTTTTTGCTACTAATGGCGAAAAAAGTGATCGCTTATATCCCGGAAAACAGCGAGCGACATACTTCTCCATCCTTCAGGCAAGATTCATTTTTCTCATAACCGGCCTGTTTAAAAAAAAGCTTGACTCAAAATCGATCGAAATCAATATTCGAACGTTTCATCAATGTATGTACAGGCCGGTAACTAGATATCACTCGGGTAATGTCTCGCCGTTGCTTATCGCGTTGTCCGTTACGGAGAAATGTCACTTCTGGTCGCTGCGACAATGACCGGTTTTTTTTCTATTGGTTTATTTTTTACCGGCGCATACATCGACGAGAGAAGCACGCATACGCACTCACTCGACGGTCGGGACGCCGTTTTTAAATTCCTTCTCTCAATTAGAGTGCACGAGAGAGTTCCGCGTGTCTTTCGCCACGGACAATCGTTATCGCCGAGCAGCCAGTCCTCACTTATTTTCAACCAGCCGGTGGTTCCAAAACAAGCATATACATATATATATATATATATATATATGGGAACACACGAATGTGCGTTCACCCGCGTATTGTGCCAAAGGAGTCGCATTATTAGGGTGCGAATTCCAGTTACGCGAGAGTCGAACGAGAGAGGTGTCCGTCGAGTCCCGCAACGTAGGAACGAGTGCGTGTATGCACCTCTCGCGTCCAACGTCGTCTCTCGCCTTTCTCGCCGGTGTAATGATCTCTTTGTCCCCTGTGTTGGCTCTCGCGCGTGCGAGCGTCCGGTCGACGCTTAACGAAAAAAAGACACGCAGACCCACGCACGCGCGCGGCTACGCGTGCGAACACGCTCACGCAAGCGCACGCGCACACACGCATATACGCACCGGCTCCCGCGCACCTGAAATATATTACTGCGATTGGCAGACTCTGATAAAACGCTTTACTAAACTGCACTTGTAAAAGAGACAGAGAGACAGAGAGAGATGGAGGAAGACCTTTTTGGGACATTCGTGTATATTAATTCATGCAGATATTCTTCTCATTAAAGATAAATAAAAGCCGAATGAAAAACGTGTACAATTCGTTCTTAAAATTCTTATAACGAGAACGCCGTTGCACGAGTACAATGTTCTTTAAATTCTTGTGGACAAAGAAAATTGTTCGGCGTGCACAATTTGCAGTCATAATGTATAGTAAATGAATATTGTGTACGATATTATCTTTACTTAATCAGAGATATCCACTTATCCTCCTTGTTAGACACGTATTGATGTAATGGAAGATTTCTTATAAAATCGTTTCGATGTATTTCGCATGAAAAAATAAATAGGAAATTACGATACCTGGATGGAAGGCTTGTAACTCGTACGTTCCTATCACTGATTTTTCCATCGCTGGTAGAATTGAGCGATACCGTTAGAATTAATATTGGATAGAATACAGGATAGTATTGAAATCGTGACATACACAATACAGGACTATGTACCATTTTACGTAAAGTAAGAATCACACCCCCTCATCCTCTTGTCACACGACCTTGTATTTCCCTATTCATCGATGCATTTCTACTCAGCATATTGAGCATTTAACATTGTACAACGACTTTCCCGCAAGAATGTCTCGATATCAATCGATGGTTTGCCTGATTTGAATATCCTTCGTTCATCTCTCGATGGAGATGATTTATATGACAATTTCAATGAACATTGTAGCCTGTACACATCCGTGTATGCAGGCATAAGTACCCGGCAACTGCGACAAACTTGTTCTTTTTTTTCATGCTGTCTCTTTCGCTCTTGAACGCACAGTGCGTCGTTAGACGACTCTTAGCTCAAGAGTGCGTAATAAACATCTCTCTTTCTCTTTCTCTCCTGCTCTTATCTTTACGCAACGAAGAGATAATCATCGTCTTTGAAACAGCACTATAAATATTGGCGTGTCCCCTATCTTACGAGTCGTCTTCTACTGGCGTATTCTTTTCGAAGACCAGAATCGCTTTTTCCTGTTCTGAACCGCGAGCTTCTCGTCTCGTCGTACGGTAGTTTTTGTACGAAGGATTCAGACCAGAATAGTGATATAACTAAATTCAGAGAGTTTTCGAACGAAGACAATGTATACGATCATTCCGAAGTCCAAAGCGGAGAAGCTCAAATCGGAGCGAGGGATGCACAAAGAGGAGAGTACGTACGTAGGTATATCTACAGAAGCCGATCTCGTCTTGTTTCGCGAACGATCACGGAGGAAGATTACGCGTGCTCGAGAACTCGCGCGTCCCAGAACTCAAGTGAAAATCAGCAGTGCGCCGAGCGATGAGTACACTCGATGCAGCAATCTCGAAGATGTTTTTGTACATGGACCTCGAAAGGAGGTTCGTGCCCGGAAATACGAGCTTGGGTACTGCCCTCAACTTCCTATCGCGAGAAAATTGAATTTAAATCTGATACGATACTTACTGCAATTTGATCATACATACAAAATCTATCTTCGCTGAAAAATATTAAAAAATAATATTATCAAATACCATCAAACGGGGTTACTTTGAACGGTTTTGAAAGTTTTTTCTAGGTAATAAGTTCTTTTAACATTCTGAATTCCAACTTTTTTGCTCCTATTGAACGGGGGTTAAGGAATCGGAAATTTTCTTGGCAATGCAAATATCACCATTATAGTCTCGATATCTTACGATTTACGTGAATATTCTGTTTTTCGACATTTAAACCATATTTTGATGTTCTGTTAAAGTTGCCCCAAAAACGGTGAAAGTTACCCGTAATGTCAATGTAACCCCGTTTTACGGTAATTGTCCAAATATTATAACTACGATCTAATATTTTTCTATTAATATTTCATTGTTCCACTTTCTCACGATATAATATAAAGAACCGGATGTTTAACATTGTAAAATATATGTTTTTGAAAAATTGACGATCGTTATCACTAAAATGTAAACCGTTGAATTTGTATAAATAAGGATTAAAAAATCGGTGTAGTAAGGAGAGTAGGCACGCGTGTATAATTAATCGTCTCCTTCATCAACCATTTAAAATATATGTCTCTCCGGCGCACCTGGCAGGAAGACCAAGGTAGAAAGAAAGAAGGAGAGAGAGGGAGCGAGGGATACTGCGGCAAAGTTAGCCCGCATGATCAAAAGACGGCGCGCGAGAACCGGCCTCTTTCCCTTTAGCTTCGTTAATAAATTTCTCATCCTCCAGATTAATTCTCGAACGCTACCATGGCCTCTCTGTATGAGCCGCGGTGTGTGTAATGCCTAATCGAAAAGAGCTTCGAATTCTCCTTGCACTTTACCTATATACATACATACGGGTATAATGCTAACTATATCCAGTACGTCCTTTGGTCCTGGATCTCGATGGAATTAACATTGCTGTGCCCGGCTGCATTCAACTATTATATCTATAAATAGATAGTGCGCAAAGCGAGCGGTGCATACCAGAAGCGAGAGAACGCGTAAATGCTGGCGCGCTCTTTTCCGAGGCACAGGAGAGAAGAGAGGGAGCGAAAGAGAAGAACGTTTATTCCTTACAGATAAACAGAAAGAGAGAGAGTGAGAGAGAGAGAGAGAGAGAGAGAGATAGAAATGGGGGACGAGAAGATCGTATGCAAGTAAACGATACAATAATTGGCCACCTAGGCACAGTTGAAAAAAAATCCCCATATATTTGCATCTCCTGTTATTTAAGGTAGCTCACCACTCAGTGCCAAATACTAGGGTGGAGCCAATGACTGCACCGTTTTCTCTTAACGTTGAACCTACCGTCTCCACACACGCGTATTTGCGTGCACGAGTGTTCGCAGTCGGTTGCATTGATGCACGTACTTCGGTAGTATATCGCGAAGATTACTCCTCGATCCTTGGTCGCGTATCCCAAGAGACGATATAGGCACCAGGGAAACGTTAGACTCACGCGTAATACGCGCCCCTTGCGATATACGCGTATGCATGTGCCCGTGTTCAACGGCGACTCGCGATATCGAGGCCTCCACCTCCTCCTCCTCCTCCTCCTCCTCCTCCTTCTCCTTACAGCTACTCTCGACGTTCTCTCGCGACCGCCGCGCATATATATTAACCCCCTCACGATAATTACAGAGGACAGAGATAGAGGGACTCGCGAAATAATGAAAATCTATTAATTAAAGGTGGTAGGATTAATACGAGCTGTACAGTCTCCGCGAGAGATTGAATTTTTTTTCTTTCTTTGTGTTCATATTTTACGGCAAGAGGGCGTGTGATCGATCACCCCTAAGGTGAACGTCTATTGAAAAATCACGACCTACACGGAAGAACCATTCGCGTGTAAAATTAGATGCAATTTAAAAAAATGCATATTCAATTTAGAAAACTGCTTACGGCTTTCTATTGGAATTTCTACGGTAAAATCTTTTCGACTTGGCTGTCTTCGCGGTTTCCCGTCACGCTGTATCGATTTTTTAGAAAACTTAAGCTAGATGAATTTCTATTTATTTGCAGATCACAAATTGCTTAATAATTATCGGTAAAAACATTGTGACATTGTGCCGAAGGATTTGGAATATCGAGATAGTACACAGAGGATACGTATCACGAGTACTTTGAGTTTAAGAAAATTTGGAGAAAATCACGCTTCGATTAAAATGCATGTCGAGAATAAGAATCAAAAGCATCGAGTCCGGTGCATCGTATCGTTTCGTTTTTCCTTCCTCCGTATTAGCGTGTACTGGCCGATGCTGCTACTCTCGGCCTCCCGCTGATGATGGTTCTGCCGCTCTGTGCTGGTACTCGCGCGCGTCGAGATGCTGGCCGCCGGTCGCGCTTCTCTCTCGGGGTCGCTGACTCGAACGGTCGCCGATCCGTCAGTCGATTACTCCGGGGATCTTACGTGAACATGGAAACAGGTTCTTGGAATCCGGTTCTCGATTCTACATACGACTCTAATCAACGCGGCTAGATTGCTGCATCGTTGTGCTCTCACGACACCACAGCGGAGAACACGGCAAAGAGAATGAAAGAGAGAGAGAGAGAGCGAGAGACATAGAGAGAGAGAGAGAGAGAGAGAGAGAGAGCGACTACTCGTTCATCGAGCTCACCATAGACACTAGCTTGTGCTCGGACTCGAATGCTCTCGCTCTTGACCGTTTCTACATTCAGCTATTGGTGAGCACGCGAGAGATATCCGCTCCGTTTGTCGTTCGAGATCAGTGCAACGCATTATTTTTACATTCATACATCTCGATATTCTCTGCTACTATAGTTCCGATACTCTGACAGCATAAACGAAATAACTTACATCGTAACGTACGAGGTCGCTTTTCACAGCCTTATCACTGTCATGCCATTTCAACTTCCACTCGTATTATATTTTTTCGACAAGCTTAAAGTGACGAAAGTATATATATATATCTAATATTTTCGTCAATATAGTAAGAAGCATCTTTAAATTATCGATTCCACCGATGCGCCCATGCAATGGGCAACGTCCCACGTATATCTCATTATCACTTTTCGTGCAGCTGAGTAACTTTTAATGCGGCTCAATAAATAATCGGGTTTACACGAACTCTCGCATTGACATTGTACATTTAACTTTAGCGTGTACGTATAATTTAAATACTCGCGCACTTACACACGATGGACGAATATAGGTACACACGGGGAATACTATCGTTCGTCGCGTCAGCGTCTCCTTTTTAATTGCATCGGATAAGAGGGACGTTTAAGATATTATATACGCGTGTGCGTGTATGTTTAGTATTATGCTTATGGTATAGAGATATGTATTATATACAAATATATAGAGATACTGACTAAAAGCCGCCGCGTTACGAAAAAGAGGGGGGGGGAGAGAGAGAGAGACAGAACATCGCGGAGTCTTTATACGTTCGTTGACGCCCGACAATAAAAGACCTTTAGGAATTCCAAGCGTGGAATCTTCGGTTCTCGTCCCCGTGGCTCACCGTCAGCGTCCGGTCCTTGCGCGAGTCTCCTGTGTGCGTACGCGAACACACGCGTGAGGGCTCTCTTATATGCCCGCGGGGATCGGAGCGCTTATAATTCGCCTTTGGGATCAAGATACCGCGGGGGAAAAACCAGAGCGATAAGGGGAATGAGGAACGCGCACCCGGCATGTGGAATGCACTTATGCATTGCGATAAAGAATAGTAGCTTCGAGTTAAATAGATTGGAACGTATCTCATTCGCACGGACGTGTAGTAATATACCCGCCAGTCACGCGTACGATCCTTGTATTATATTATAATAATAAGTTATCCGAGCTCCGTCAGAAGTGCAAGAGCGCGAAAACGTAACATCTTTTGGAAAATTGGCGTTCCAATAAGAATTTAAAAACTTTTAAAAATAACAAGATAAAGTTTATCCTTTTGCCCTTTATCGTAAGAAAAATTCGCCCACTTTGCAATCGACTCGGGTTCGACTCGGGTGATAGAAATCAAATTTCTAAACAAGGTCAATGTAATTATTTCTAAACGCGTGTAAAAATATTTAGGAATTTTTATTCTCGGGGATACTTTAAAGACAAAAGTAACACGATGACGAGTCAATACGTGTTTCAATCTACTAATGTGATGATATTTACAAGGTGACACATCCTCGATCATCGATGTCAATGAGATGCACGGTATCAGGGTTGTGCCCTTCAAGGTCGTCCACCTGTCGAGTTAGTTACTAAGCATATTCTCTACAAGAACTCAATGTCACCCCATCGCCACGATTCGCTCCGCCGTTATTCCTTTTTTTTACATAACGGATTATTTTTCGTTTTCACATTCTTTATTTCTACACGCCTGCTCTGGCCGGTGTCTCGAAGTTTTACAAGAATTGATCATAATGACGTACCCAGGATTACCGCTCGATAATTTAGACTTTAAAATATGACAATTCGATCATTTACATTTTAGAATATTTTGGCCAAAAATCGAATTTGGAATACAATTTCTCACCCTGGTGTTATAATTCACTGGCGCATCGGAGGAAGCGAGGTTGTTTGCACAATGCACACGTGTTTCAATGTAAAACTCTCGCGCAGTGTGTTGCTTTCACTTCGCGCTCCGTGCTCTCTTCTTCTCCACAAGTTTCATCCATTGCTCTTCCTCGTTCTTGGCTTTTTATTATTTTCTTCTTCTTCCTTTTTTTCCTTTCTTTTTTTGGATTTTTTTTTTCCAACCCAACTCTTTGGGCAGTGTGTGGATAAATAAGTGCGAGTGCGGTGCGCACACGGAAACCACCGCGTGTGTCACGCTAACGTACACAGTACCCGTCCGTGTCCCTTTGTTTTCTGCGTCGTTAACTCGGAAACCTCGAAGTGCCAGAACGACGTATAGCCGGGTGGTAGAAAAGAAGAGAGAACGCCGCTGCCGTATGTGCATCCCTGAGCGAAGCGCTCGTGATTCGGATTCTCTTGTGTCGAATTCGCACGACCTTACCGCATGCGCGGTAAAGCTCGTTATTCTTCCGCCCCTATATACATGTATATATATAAAGGCGTATTGGTACGTATACGTGTGAATACGTGTGCAATTGTATATCAGAGAAGTATATACGAAGTAGAATGAGCGCGTGTCGGCACTCTCTGTATAACGAGAGAAGCGGAGAATCGCGAATGAGAAACGTTTGGCGTTCGTACGAAGAGAAAGAAACAAATCGCTCGTTTTTCAGGTCGTCTCTTAGTCACGGCTGATCGAGAGTTGTTTCGTTATGCATGTCGAAGATGAAACGCAAGAAACGTGTTTCTAGCGTACGTTTAAGAATAATTGAAAAGAAAAACAAAAATGACGAATAAGGACGAGTGCGAAAAGGTCCTTTTTTTCGCAATCAATTTCTAACGACACGATAATATCGTAATGGTCGAGGCACGTGATTATTCCGAAGAAGAATGATGATGTCAATGTCACTGTCGTAGATTTGAAACAAACAAAATTTCGGATTACGGTTAAGAATCTTCGATAAATCGTGATTCGTGCTCAAACATTACGGATATATTTGGAAGGCAGAACGCATACACGTATATAGACATTATAAAGAATGACCTATCTTCCCTCTGTGAATCCATTTCGTTGTTAACAACGAAGAGTAATTTCGTAATTACCAAATCAGTCGTGTATGCACGGACCAAATTGGGACATTGAAACCACAAAAGAGAATAATTGAGCGGAGGGCAAGGAGAATCCGTAGTACAGATCTTCCGTGATGAGTCCCAGACGGCAGCAACGACAAGCACAGGCCGGGGCAGGCCCCAGATACTCTTATATAGGTACACACTAGTGGCAAATATATATATGTGCATACAGAGAGAGAGAGAGAGAGAGAGAGAGAGAGAAAGAAAGAAAGAAAGAAAGAGAGGGAAGGAGAGAGAGAGAGAGAGAGAGAGAGATACCAAAGATGAGGGGTGGGGATGGCGAGAGGAGTGAAGGGATGTGTACCTGCCGGTGTGGTTGCAGCCTGCTGCCGCGTGTGGATCGGCGAGAGCGAGAAGCTCTCATCCTTGTCTTTTGCCCCGGGCGCTCGTCCGACGGCATTCCTTCTTCCCCAACCAACTCTCACAGCTCTCAGCTACTCGCCTCTTCATTCTTCTTATCGTGTCCTCTCGATCCCACTCGCTCTTTCGGGGGCCTGATGGGCGCTCCGGCTCTCCAACAAGTCTCCTCACTTGCTTTTCTTCCACTATATATATTATATATATATATATACATATAAGTCTGAGACTCTTCTGGCCTGCTTCTCTCGCTGGCCTACCAATTTTCGGCCCGTAGGATATCTAAACATCCGACTTTGTCACCTGTCCGAATGAAATCACGGAGGTGAGAGCACCGACGGAGTGTGTCCCTCCTTTACATTCATAGTCGCTTCCTTCTCCTTTTTACTTTCATGAATATTCTTTTGTATAGGCTAGAGTGGGGAAAATGACTGTCACTAAAAGTTGAGAATCGTATATCGGTAGGAATTATCCCAAAGGTTTCTCGGATGAAAAAAAAAACCTCACAAAACGACTTAATGTCTTTACTAAAAAATGTAGGAAGATCCTGAAGTGAAAGTGACCATATTTGAAGACAATCTTGATCATGCGGTAAAGAATCTTCACTTTCACTTCAAGATCTTCATTTACTAATGAAATACATTTTTTCGCTGACCGTCATTACTCTCTTACCTTGGGAATAAGCATCGGCAATTGTGCGGTACATTCGTTCGAGTCCAAATGCGAATTTAATACGTCTTTATAGATGGAATAGATAAATCACATTCCAAACTGTCGTTACGAAGTAACCGTTCGTTACCCACCAATCGACCGTAGAACAACTCCCACTTCGATTCCGCTTTTTGTTTTTGTTTTTGTTTGTTGCGATAACGGTAACCATCATTACCCGCGTTGACTCCCGTTGCCTCGTTCTTCCCTAGGGCACGCATGTAGTCTCATTTTTTTCACCCTTCCTTCACCCAACCCCCTTCGCTCTTTTCTCGGTCCACGCACACGCGGTCTCCGGCCTGTCCGGACATACGAAGCGTGTTTTTTTTCTTCTCCCTTTTGTAGAATCTACGCCGATCTCGCTCGCGTCTCTCGTACGAAACCGGCGGCGAAGGAACGAGAGGAGGAGCGGAGACACGATCGCGGCGACCGGGCGCCTTGTCGCGATAATCGTTCCCGATCGGTCGGTCCGAGAGAGCGAGCGCGCGCGCGCGCGCACAGCTCCTTCACCGTGCCTCGACCCCTTTTTGCCAATTGCTGCCGCGCGCGCAACTATGTCGCTCGAGGGTGAGAGACGGCCGAACGGTAATTGGCGATGAGCACGCGTGGGTCTCGTAGCGAACGAGAGAAGGATGAGAGCGCGAGGGGTATATTAGCCGTGGTGGAGTGCGAGAATGACAGGACGAAAGGAGAAGCCTCCGGACGAACAAGCAACAACAGCAACAACGAAAATGAAAGAACAACAAAAAAACATACTAAACGCGGGAATTTTTGCCGACTCACGACTGAGAAGAATCGTTTGCGTTGCGACAATAATGCGCTGTAATGCTTCTCTCGCGCCCTGCAAATTAACGAGAAAAGGGGTGATGATTCGTCGCGCGGGCTTCTTACGGCGACGTCTCTCGTTGATCTGTCCAGTTTGACGTTTCAAGAGGGTGGATGTAACTTTTTTTTTAAAACAATCATAATAAAAGAAGAGCGTCCGGATACTTAGCATGTAAAAAGAACGAGGCTCCGTTTTTACCCGAAATATCAACCGTATCGGAGAAAAAGAAACGTTACACCTACCCTCTCAACCGACCCCTGAAATAATCTTCGTTCCCACTTCCTCGAGTAATCCATCTTTGAGGTTCTTCCTCTAGACTTCGGAAACCTGAAATCCAAAAAGTAAACCCTTCGATTTATTTTTTCTGCAGGAAGGTAAGCACGTTCCGTCACTACGTTCGAGTCTCCGGGAGCCAAGCGATTTTCCTCGAGATTTTAATCGTTACAAAAATAATAAATTGTCGTTGCCCAGGTCATTTTGTGCCAACATATCGTATATAGATATATAGGTATATATGTGTATATATTGTATATATATATGTATACTTTCATGTCCATCGGTTATACGTAATGCGTTGTGCGAAGGGGATGGCGGTGGGGTTTGAGAGGGAATATAATCTGTGCATGGACAACCGTATCACGCAGCGGTAGCTGCGAAGGCTCCCGCTTTAGCCTACAATCTGTCTTACATATTCATTATAGCTCGAGGGCGAGCGGGTATTATCCAGGATGGTCGGTTTGGAACAACGTATAGCTTGTAATTTTCAGTGGTCCCCACCACCCCTCGCTCCGTTCTTTCTCCTTTTCTCTCTCATCAACCTTTCGTTCCCCCTTTCTTTACTCTTGTCCCTCTCAATCTCTTGTTCCATTCCCTTCTCGACTTCGATCCTTGCTTCACGCTTCTTATGCCCCTGGTGGATGGATCTTGTAACTCGCTTATAGAGACTCTTGCCCCTTTATAGTTCTCTCTTTCTCTCTCTTTCTCTCTCACTCTCTCAATCGAAAGAGAGAGAGTTCGCTCGATCATATTCTCTCTTTCTCTCAACTTTTGCTTTCTCTCGAGAGAGTCTCTCGTCGGCTCGATCTCGCATCGTCGAACATAATGACAGTTTTCTTACACCCCAAGGGTATGTATGGCCCTTCTATGCGCGCCTCTCTGTACACAGCGCACCTGATAATATCACCGGCGGCCACCGCTGCGTTCTCGTAATCGCCATTCGTTTTACTCTTCTTCGTACAAAATATACGCACTTATACCTCGAATACGTAGTGAATATATATATATATACGTATAAGCGAGACACTACATAAAGTGGTTTTATACGAAGGACCCTCCGATTCGCGGGAATTCCTGGTATTCTTGACGGCACCTTTGCCGTGTATAAGGACAATAACGGATCAATTATTCTTCAGGATCTTGCGGTCTGATTGGTACGCGCGATTTCCCCTGCAGCGAGAAATAAAAGATTATTTTAACCTACATAAACGCAATCGGAATGGAATAAAATTGATATAAGTATAATGGGCTTAATCAATACCCAGATTAAAAGAATCTGTCGTTGTATCCGATTCTCGTAATTATCTGCAAGACAAATTTGATTGACTTGCACTCTGATAATTTTTTAACCATTTTTTTATATCAACTGAAAAAAATATTTACGGAAGTTTATGAACGCCCCTTTTATCATCCTTGAATAAAAAGTAAATACGTTCGTATAATATTATATTTTCCGAGTGGGAACCAACGCCTCGAGGCTTTGGGGGGTCTGTAATATGTATAGAAATAAATTCGAACAAGCGGTAAATTTTGTTCCGTTATTGCCAGAAACGATGTTTTGTGGGAATTTCTTTATTCAGGAAATGATAAGAGAACACGATGTACCGGACATTGGATCGAGCTGTATTGGTAACGGAAGCGCCAAGGGTAGACGGGAGCAACAATAATCAATGGAGTTGCTGCATTGGGGTGTGGCGCGCGCTTACGGCACAGATGTTCACTCTCTATCTCTCTCTTTCGCGCTTTCTCTCTCTCTATCTCTCTCTGTCTCTCTCCCTCTCCTCTCTCTTTCTCTCTCGCTCTCTCTCTCTCTGTCTCTCCTGACTGTATCCTCTTCTGTGGGAGAGCTTCTCCATGCTGTCTGGCTACATACTTCGATCGCATCTCTGTACCTTTATCTCTCCTCCTTTCCCTTCCACCCTTTCTCGCTCTCTCTCTCTCTCTCTCTCTCTCTCTCTCTCTCTGTTTGGCTCTTTCTCTCTTGCCTCGACATTCGTTCCGCGCGCGCACTTCTCCTCTTCACTTGCTAAGGAGTGACTCGCTATACTCGCTACTATGTATTATATACACTCCACCTTCCACCTCGCATACTCTCCTTCTCTGTGTTCTCACTCTTCACCCGTCCACCCCGTACTACCCTTGGTCGCGTTTCTCGTCTCTCCGATTCTACGGCGTCCAACGAGAGTATCGACGAACCACCTTTCCCAAGCACACCCAATTCTGCATGCTGACTTCAAATGGAAAAGAGCATCCCCGGACTTCTAACCTTCGTGGCACGAGATATACCTACCCTCTATTAATCATTACATATACCTAGTAAGAATTTCAAATATATTTCTGCCATTTTACTAATTTATGTATAATGTGATATCGGCAAATATTCGCGAGAACCAATAGTCGAATATGCAAAAGAGAGGTTGTTCGACGTCGTGTATACACGCGCTCGCTTTGTTCCACGTCAACAATATTTCCATGCAGATATATGATGGCTTTTCGACGTTATCTTGCAAACTCGTCCCTCATATTGCAAGAGGCCCTGTCGACACTCGACCGCGGCTATCGTATCTTCCGCTATTCGGTGCGATCGGCGAATCTACGCATATCTTTCGAACAAGAGAAAGACATTCGCCACTCGTGCGTATACCTACACGTATCGAGATAATCTATCAACGTCTCGCGCGTTCCTATAATATACGAAAGAAACGAGTATATTAAACAAGTACTTATAAAGTAATATAATAATCTGATTGAAATAACTATGTATCGCTATACTGCTCGTGTACGAATTTCGTAACTCGTAATTAATCGTCACTACGTCTGTAAGCGATTGAATCGCTTCATGGGATATTGATAATAAGGCTATACTCGAGCAATATGTAGAAAATGTTTTTGATACGAGTGAAAAATATCGAGTGTTCGATACAGTATAATCCATTAATATAACGACATTTTCTAATCGAATGACAGCGTTTTTAAAATCGCGCGACAAATTCGCATCGATTTGCCATACGGCCGCTGAGAAACTAATTTTACTTTCGACCTATCCATTCCCGGTGTCTGTCGCTGAACGAAGGTGTATATACATATATATATTTAAGTGCATAGCGATATAGTACGGTAATCGTGGTGGGAGGGCTTGTGCAGTCGCCGTCGAAGAACTTGCGTTGCGCTGGTCAAGACACGCCCGGCTGCTCTCTCGCTGGCTTCCGGCGCGGCGCGCGCTCTTCGGGCTCTCTCTTCTCTCCCCGACACCTTCGTACGGTCTTTTACTACTCGTAAATTAGCTCGCTTCACGCTACCGTACTTTTTAGCTCGTCTCGTCTTGTAGAAGCCCTCTTTCTCTTTACCTCTGTCTGTCTCTCTCTCTCTCTCTCTCTCTCTCTCTCTCTCTCTCTCTCTTAGTCTGCCTTGCACTCTCTTCGAAGTCAACCAGGCGGCCCGAGAGAATGACGCGAAACGAGCTAACGCGAACGTAAACGTTTCGTTCGCATTCACTTATCTTAATTGTTTCGGCGGCGCTGACAGCACCCTTTTTCTCCATTCAATTTTTATCACGGTTTATTGGATATCTTTTTATGCTAGAAAAAAATTTCACCGTTCCGTCACTGTGTATGAGAATTAAAGGGGGTTGGTGCGTGACTGGCGCTCAATCCCCCTTACTATATAGGTATACATATATATATATATATATATATATATATATATATATATATATATATGTGTATGTATATGTTCGTATATATATATCGTTGATTTAGCACGACCACGTATGTATAAGTACGACCCATATGCGCGTCGATTAGTCACGCCTGAATGATTCGTTCATGATATTTACGGTGAGAAAAAGCTGGTTGGCGCAGCCAAGGGGCAACGGGCTTCATATGTTTTGGCCAGTCATCGTTTTCGTCCTCATCATTCACGATTTCAGGGGACTTCAGGTGGTCACGAACGGCCACGCACCACGCGTCGATATTTAAAGCAGCACTGTCATCCCTACCGAAAGAACACGCCGCGGGTGTAGTCGATAGTTCATTCATAACGAGAACCGTGAGAGGCTTTACGCTCATTCAAGTCGTATGGCTAACCGGCGAGTGTCCGATCACCGACTGCCGTTTCTACTAGATTTTGTAGTTATCTTTTTTTCTACCTCCCGCTCTCTCTTTAACCTCGGTGTCGAACCGGCCCAACCCTACGGAATATTCGCGGCTGTATCGCACGATTTTCTGGGATTCGAGGTATGTTTCATTCCCACGTGTCGAATGTTCGTGGCGCAAAATCCGAGAAACTTTTTTTTCCGATTCACGATGAATCGCTAACCGGAATGTTCTCCGTTGGATACGGAGTGCTTCGAGATACGTGCAAGAGCGAGAGAGATTCTCGGGCGTTGCCATTGTTGAAACTCATTGTGTAGAGTGAATAAAGAACATTTTTAGACACCACTTAAGATCTCGCTGTGCCACGGCAGTCTACTCCCTGCCTCTCTGTCTTTTTTTTCTCTCGTGGGGCGACACGGGACTACGACTCATCCTCCCTGTATCGTTTCTTTTATCTCATTCCCTATTCTCAAACGAGACACACGTCGATCGACTCCCACACAGCTTTTATTCCTCTTGTATTCGGACCGAGATGCTTTTAGTTCCCGTGACATTACGTGCATTCTAACTAACCAAATACATATATATATATATATATACTTACGTTCGTCTAGCTGCGATATATATATATATGTTTGTACACATAAATGGAGCAGCAAATAAATGTATCGAAATATCATCGAACCCTATCACGCGTAATGATCTCGCATATATTATAGGTGGCACAGCCTTTCGAACGTTCGAGTTTAATAAAAATAATATTATAATAATAAAGAACTATAAAATTAGATTCACAATGACATTTTAATCGCATCGTAAATGCAATGAATCGCGACGATACGAGAACGGAAAATTTATCACACCAGTGTTATTATATGCGTTAGATTACCTCGATGAATGAGCTTTTGTTCGGCAAAATGTAGAGTTGGCTAATGCCTGTTAATGGAGCCTACCCGCTCGATTGCAAGATAAACGCACTGTGGCTCGGTATCGTCGAATCTTAGATGCGAACATCGCGATACGCAATGATCGAAAAGGAGAATCGTAGCTGTGCAATTAGCGATTTTTCCAATCGTTTTTACAAATGTCAACACGTTTGTTAATATATCGTAGGGCAAGGTAGAGCTGATATCATCGTTGAGTGAGCATTAAATTTCTTGCCTTCGCTCTTACCGTGGCCTTATCGGTTAACCTATGTCTGTATATATATAGCCAAGTACGAGAGAGACTTTCGACTGGTAGCAGCCTCTGAAAAGCGACCATTTGTTTTATCGGCACGAGGATAAAGTAAAAAACAAAAGCAAATAGTACGGAAAAGATTGTTGTTGCCGGCAGGGTTAAAAGCGGCAGCAGCGAAGATTGCATAGAGAATCTCTGGACGCGGTGTGCGACGGAAGGCGAGAGAGGAGAGCATAGGGAGAGACGCCGGCTAAAACTTCGTTTAGCATCGCGCAGGGTGAAACACAAACCGGTCGCGTGCGTGTTCACTGCGTGCGACGAACGGGGCAGAGGGTCAATCTCCTCGCGCACGGCAGTCTCGCTCTCTCTTCCTCTATGTACATATATATATATATATATGTCTTTTTCCCTCTTTACTCTTTTTCTCGATCAAGCAGGACTCGCTCGTCCTCGTGCGTTTTTTTTTAAATCCTCTCTTTTCTTTGCTTTTCTTGTTTCGCGCTTCTTCTTGTTCTTCTCTCGCTCTTCCACCGCGCTTTTTTTTCCTTCTCCGCCTATCCGCGTCTCATTCGCGGCTCGAAGCTTCATTCCTAAAGCGACCTCGACGGATTATCAGTCTCATTGCTAGACGCGAATATTTTTCTCAATCGCTATTAATCTCGATATTTCGGGATAATAAATATAAATTTTTGTTTACACGTCGCGAATGCGAATCTGGTTATTATACTTCCGGTATAATTTTTATATAGAAAGCCACACTGTAATTCAGATCTTAATAAGTTTTTTCCACGTGTAGGTAAGCCGTTATGTCGTTAAAATAAGTGCCGTTCTCATGACGGTCGTCGCGAACCACCGCTCTCTTCGACAAGTACGAAATAACGAGAGCACCGAAAGATTTATTTGAGAACGGGGATTCGGTACAACGGCGATCAACACCGCCAATCTTATATACTTCTGTATATGTACGTATACGCGCTTGATGCGCTTTGCTATACCGGCGATGAGATCGAGGCGAGAGGAAAGCAAAAGTACGCGTACTTGCAGCTAGAAAGAACCGGGGAATCGAGGACCTTCGTTTTCTGTTCCTTTCTGGCGCTGTTGTGTGCGCCCTTTCGAACGAGAAACCAGTTCATCACTATTGAATGGTCGGCCTTGTCTAGATGCTTTATCTCTTTACGCATGGAACTTAGTAAGCCATTGTGATGCCATAGAAGAGCGGCGGTGATCTCGGCTCTGTTCCTTGTGCGCGTTCTCGCTCCGTTCTCTCTCTCTCTCCCTCTGTTTTCTCTCTCTTTCCCTTTTCCTTCTTACTCGCTCTCACCGCACCAAGCGTTCTCCCTCCGTGTGGTGAACCGAGTGAAATGCTCTCGTCTCGAAATCGCATGCGATTACATTTTGCGCGAGCGTTTTATGCGCACGGGAGAATCGCTCTCGTTTCATTCTCTTGGCGCAAGACCGTCGACTATCGCATTCGACTTTTTTACAATAATGCGCAAGTCGAAACAGCACGAGTAACGAAAAATACAGATTATCGATTTATATCGAAAACAAACTGTTTTACTGGATTTGAATAAATTTTAATGACATTGTTTATTATTACATTATAAATATTTATGGTTTATATCACAGTTTAATATCGCGTTCAATTATTTTCACAATTGATTAGGGCTCATCCTTGACCGTGAGATTATCTCTGTGCCCGTGAGAACGTACGTCGGGAATTCATCAAAGTATCGATGACCTTGATAAAACTACTTTCCCCCGGAATTAGCGTACGTTCACCATATAGAACCCCTCATGATCGCACGAATCTCGGTACGAGTAAAAAACATGGAGGATTTTAATAACGCGTCACACGTTTTACAACAACTTGTGGGCATCGCCCACTACTACATAGATACATATGTGTGTATGCGTATAAGTCAAGAAGTCGTAATTTAAATTGAGTTTCTCGCTTGTCGGGACATAATAGCTCCATTGCACGCTACTTGAGAGAGTTGTGCGAAGAGAGAACGCGTCGCGACTGCGAGAACGAGAGAGTACGAGTGGGTGTGAGAGATCTCTCGCCTGGCGTGTTGGCCGGTGGAGATCCGGACGGTTGTAGGGTGAGCTGATCTAATTGATCCATGCTCTGCCGTTCCGATATATATATATATGTATATATAGATACGAGGGAGAGACTCTCTGTGCCGGAGAGACCCGCGGAACCCAGGATATGACGCGAAAGCATTGTGGCCCATATTATTATAATGTATTATATGTGTATCCTCCGACACTGATAGGGTGAGTATGAGGCTTGAGCTAAGGTTTATATGTATATTATTTATACGTATATATATGTATAAACATGCATACGTGTATATGATAACGATAATACGAAGGAGAGGACCATGCTGCAGCTGTGACGAACGAGTCCACCACGTACGTGCTCTGATTTATATACGTACATATATATTGTGCATAAGTATATAAAATCGAGGGACATTGTTCGGTTCGAACGTTCGCAGCGGGGAGTCGCACGTTTCGTCAGTGAGAGTCCGACGGTTGTGCGAACTCATATAACGCTTTCGATAAGACACCATAGAGTTTGTAAAGAAATTTTCTAGCTCGACTTTATTACGGATGTGAGATAATAAAAATTGTCTTCACGCGCGATAATCAAATGTGCGGTGTGATCAAGGGTTGTACATGGGTGATCGACAAGAACAAATTTGTACCCGAATTTTTTAGTACTTTTCGTGTATTGAAAATTGTAGTCACGCTTTGACATTTGAATAATAACATTTTCGAATAAATAATTTATTAATTATAATTGGGATAATAATAAAATTTAGTGTTTAGTGTAAAATTAATGAATGCGAACGTATTGAGGTAATGTGACAATCTTGCGGTAACGCGTCGGACGAATCATCGATCGGCTATGGAAACTCTGCTTTATCGGTAAGTACATCGATACTTGTTTCATTATTATTATAAACAGTACTAAATATATCTAACGAACACTTTAATATCTTAACTGAATATCGTTAAAAAACATTCGTGCGCTGAATACAACGAATCATACGATGAAAAGGATGCACATGCACCTGTCGAATGCGTATTTCAAGAGTGGGCGATTGAAAGTGGAAAGAGGGTTTCGACGAGTGAGTACGTAATGTATGTTGTCCGCATTAAGATAGAGATAAAAAATATATTAAGGGCGATCAAGAGATAAAAACGAGATGGCGAGGTATCGACTTTAAGTGACGAAAAATATATACCTATAGTCGTTTGTCCGCATGCTGCGTAACGAGAAGAATACACGAGACGTATGAAGGGTAGATCCATGATATGCGGGAATTTTTAAACCGAAGCGAGAGAGATGGTAAGAAGAGAGGATTGCCGGCTCTGGGGCAAATGTACGTTGGATACTTAGGTTAAGATTCAAAGTGTTCGCTCTACCTCGTTTTCACGAGGAGTGCATCTCACACCGGTCTTTGACACATCATCATCCTCATCATCCTCATCGTCGTCGTCGTCGTCATCGTTGAGTCCGCTAACATCTAACGTTTAATTGCATCGGCTTTCGCGAACTCACCGGATACAAATTTAGAGCCCGGAAATTAACAGGCCTTTGAATATTTGCATCGAGAGCTACTGTGCCCCATGTCACGAGATATCATACACGCAGCTGGGAATTGAAAAAAAAAGACATATTCCCCCGGAAGCCTTCACCCGCCCATGCAGATCGACGAGAGACCTGACGATTCAGAACGCCCACGCGGACATATAGAGAGACAGTGAGACACGCATACCTTGATTACTAAATCTCTCAAATAAATCGTTATATCGATAATTGTTTCCTATCTCGTGGGATTAATTGAATCAATCGCGAGTAACATGGGTAGTAGGCAATGAGTAACTATGGATGTCTGATATACGAACGTATCTGTTTGCGTGTGTGTAATATATATGAGACTATCGGTGCTATCGTTATATATCGCTCGCCATCAACAAACATCGAAGCGCTTAACGAGCGAGTAATTTATATATATATATACATATACACGTATAGAGTTAAATCAAGGCAAATAAAAAAAGTATTTTCTCCCTTATTTCAGTTGTTACGTATACCATTTACAAAATAGATGATTCTCAAAGATTCCTCCCGCTTCTAATGGTTCCACTTTGCGTAGAATATTTTATACGGTGCAAAATACATGAGTATAGCGACCAGATACCAACATAGAGAGGCCGGTCTCAACGTTGGGTGTCCAAAGTGAAGGAGGATGGGCAAGAAAAAGGACGTGCGGATAAACGAAAGAGAAGGGTAGCAACCCACACTTATATATATATAGGTATATAAATAAATACATATGTACAGTGTGGTCCGGTAGTAGAGCTCGCGATTGTGTGTGAGTGCACGCGCGAACGATCGCCGGGGCGGCTACTTGGTACGCGAGACGTACGCGCACGTAATTGCGTGCCCGTCCTGAAATTATTCATCTCCCCGGCCAACGCGCGGGCCCCTGATCCGACAGGCAAGCCGGCCTCTGTACGGAGTGGCCAGAAGCAACATCAGCAGCACCGAGAGAGCGCGGTATGATAATGCATAGAAGTGCCAGTCATTATACCTACGTACTCGGTATCCCCCCCCCCCCCCACACACACACTGTCCAATCGTCGCTCTTTCTCTCTCACTCGTTCTTTATAGCCCACATCTTCTTCCTCTTCTTCATCTTTTCTTTCTCTCCTTCGTTGCTGGGTACGTAGATTGCGCCACCCCGTATGCCCTCCTGCCTTTCTCACTCATTCTTCTTGTTTTTTTTCTTCGCCTTCTCTCGAGCTCTCGTTCTTTCCGTTGGTTGGTATCCGTGATGTCTCTCACGGGGCGAGAAAGCTCGCGATACTTATATAGTGCAGCTTCCATCTTTTAACCATCGACTATGTGCAAGTATGTGTTGCGATGCGCGATCTCAAAACTCTGTTTTCTGACCGGGAGATAGACGTGCGTGTACTTCGACTTCCTCTCTCTTCACAGAGAGAACGAAGGATGCTGCAACCCCTTCTCCCGACATCCGTACACATCAAGACTAAAGCGTATATTTATATATCCCAGTGAGTAGAGTATCGAGCTCGTCTCCTCTCTAAAGGATGTCTGATACACTCGATGTTATAGTGGCTATTCACCCTGACCATGGTCATCCTGGACCGCCCGAATTATATGTCCACTACCGTAGACGAAGAAAAACATTTCTTTCCAAAAATCTCGATTTTTGGGGATCCCTACGTTGGACCGTATACGATCAAAAAATGGAACGAGAAAGAAAAAAAGATCGCGCGAATTTTTCGTTGCGCTCGATATATCAAAGCCGAAGCCGAGAATTTTGCGGTCGGGAGGGGCACGAAAAAAATTACTTAGCGTGGCATTTTATCGGGACGAAGAATCAGATCGTTGCTTCAGATATGAACGAGTAAATTGTTGTTCTTTTTTTCAGTGATTTACTTCATTTCTTTTAACTCCATTTTTTCGTACTCACCCTCCCTCACTCTTTCTCTCTTCTTCCGAAAGAGGCAAGGAGTGTGCCGGGACGCTGGACGGTATAAGTATATAATGCATGATATAAAAAAACGAGGGGAGTGATGGTCGCTGTGATCAACTGGCAAATTTGAGGAGATGCAAGCAGGACGCTGATCCCGAGTATATTTTGCGGTGTACAGTGTATCAACCTCTCTCTCTCTCTCTCTCTTTCACGTTGGAGACCTTTTCGGCAGGTGGATATATATAATATGCGCGACGACGAAAGGGCCGTACTATATACGTATACGCTCATCTTCAAGTCGTTAAAACTCACTTAGTTTAATATCCGGCTGAGTTTGACTCTCTCCTTGTCTATCACGTGACTTTCGGTGAGCTTTTCTCGTTCGGAGAGCAATTTATCTCCTATTTTCGCGAGTGAATTCGACCGCCATTATACATATACGTTTTGTGTGTATGTGTGTACAGATATATTTATATACAGAACACTTCACCCCACCTTCCTTCGCCTCTTTATCGCCCCCTTTTTCCCTCCCTCTCTCTCTTTCTCTCTTCCTCTCTCTCACTCTGTATCTCTCTGTTGCTTCGGAGGCTCGCGCGCAGTTTCTCCTCGTCGTTTCGGAAGCGACTTTTAAAGTATATCCATTTTACGATCTCTTGTCGGGACCCCCGAGAGACGTGCGTGCGCCTTCGGCCAAACTTTTCTACCCACCGCAGAGAGTCTTGATCTCTGATGATCGGAATAATTATTTTACCCTGCAGTTAAAGTTTGACTCGAATTCGCATGGCTCGCTTCAAAGAGATATACATCTTCTCGCAGTCTCCCCGTCTTTTCGAACGTGTTTGCACACACACATATATATATATATATATATATATATATATATACGTAATAAAAAGTATTCGTGTAGTAACGAAATATTCGAAATTATACTTAAAATTTAAACTTCGATGTCTAATGAATAACAAATAATTAAGAGCCTACAAATACGAGTGCATTGTACACGCACTCTCTCTCTCTCTTTTCTCTCCCCCCGCCCCCTCTCACTCTCTCTCTGTATGTTTTCTTTTACTCGGCTCATTTTTAGCTCCTCCGCAAGCCTTTGTTTTTGGCCCCCAGAAGATAATGAATGCAATTACGCTTTTTGTTGTTGAAATTACAGTGGTGTGCAGATGCGTGTCTGGGGCTGATTGCCGGGGCTCCGGGTAGTACCGAGAGAGCGTCGTGCTCACTCTCTCCCTCTCCCACTCTAGCTCAGCGCGAGCTGCTCGCAGAATTTCCTTGTATATACTATACGTAATATGTGTGTGCCTGTGTCGTTGCATGTGTGCAAGGTTGTAGTCACTGTCCGTCGTCTTCTTCACCGGCGAGCGAGCGAGAGATAAAGACGAAGGGAATGGGAAGGACATAGAATAAAAGAGGGAGCCCGAGAGAAAATGGAGACCGAGAGATCCTGCAAATGGTCGTGACGACTTTGCATGCGAGACCTTGTTTATACAGCATTATACACACCATTGTAGAATCTAGGATCACGATGGTATGGGCTAAGAGTGTGTACAGATATAATGCGTGTCGAGGTATATAGCGTAATACATACGTTTATACACATATATATATGACGAACATTGCGTGTCCATGGCTGTGTGGACGGTGGAGGAGGAGAAACACGCCGTGGAGGAACGAGGACACTCCGAGTTACCGTGTATGGTATTGAAGTGAGAGGAAGAGACAGAGTGAGAGGGAGGATGAGGGAAGCAAAGGGCAAAGGAGAGAAGGTAGAAAAGGTAAAAGGGACACGGAGTGAGCTCTAATTGCATTCAATAAAGCAAATAATAGCAAGCTCATTAGAGCCGGAGAGTAGCTGGCGAGTTGACCGCGGCTCTGCTGCCGCTGCTGCTGCTGCTCTTGCTCCTGCTCTTGCTCCTGCTCGTATATGCCAACCTGCCTACGCGAGCGATCACGAATACTCGAGAACGAAGCGAAGAAGGCAAACCGGCAGCAGCGCTGGCCAAGAGGGGATACGAGGAAGAGGGAGAGACTTGCTTGGAGATGGGGAGTGAAGAAGACACAGCGATAAAGGAGTGAAAGAAAGACGAGATGGACGAGGAGAAAGGGAGAGAGAGAGAGAGAGTAAGAAGGAGAATGGAGCGAACAAAGCAAACAAAGAAGAAGAAGAAGAAGAAGAAGAGAGAGAGCGAAGGGACGACGGAGAAGGAGCAAAGGATCAAAAGTGGGAAAATGCAGCAGGGAGATAGTGATTAACCACGAGGGGGCGCTCTTGACGGCGAGAAACGGAATCGCCGTCTCGCGCGAGCGCGCTCTATTGCTCGTCTTCTGTACTACGTGGATGGCGAGCTCCGACTTCTCAATGTAAAAAAATCTGTCTTGCGGTAAAATTTACACAAAATTGCCGAGGTAAGGGCCGCCTTCGTGTTTCGTTCGTCATCCCTGGAATATTTTTTGTCCATCGGTACCAATTCCCGCAGGGACCGCATATGGAAACAAACATGAACGTAGATGCGGTTGCTCCGAACCGTTATGGAAGCAGGTAGCCGTGCAATAATCTAACGAATTTAAAGATCGGAACAAGTGGAGCAGGCACTAACGGGGCTGATTCCGTACGGCGCATACGAAATCAGCGTCGTTTATGGCCAATTTGAGGTACATATTTTCTATCCATGACCAATGGACGTGTACACTTGCACACAGATACGTATATATCCATATGTATGAATATAATTCCATATGCAAGTATATCTTCTCAGTTAGTTAGCCGGCTTATGTATCGCCACGCATCGCTCGCCATTGTCTCGTGTTTAACGCGCATATTTTATTAAACTGACAAGCGATTGTAACTCTAATATGGTAAGTCGATTTGTCACTGACAAACGAGCCGCTTCCGGGTCGTGGGTATACCAATTACCAGTTCTGTTATACTACCGTGGTAACACACATAGTGGAAGCGAAACGCGACGCGACGAGAGGAGACGAACGGAGGATTGAGAGAGAGAGAGAGAGTCGCGCACGCGTGGCATTGTCTGTCGAGAACGTTAATATCGCGGCAGATTTAGTGTTATAAGCGAATGTGTACCGAGTATTTATATATGTATGATACGCGCGCAACTACATTCATGCGCGCACTCATCGAGTCTGCTCATCGAGTCTCTTATTATTATCGTATACCGCAAATGTTCGGCAACTCGTAGACATATATTTGGATCGCGGACCAATTATTGCGAGCGTCTCGCGGTCTCGAATTATTGCGATACGAAAAACTAATCTTTTCGTCTGAACGTTATATCCCGAAACGCATTTTGGTCGAATATTGGCCACAACTTTGCTCGTGACGACCTCATATACGGAGGGTTAAGAAACCCGCTGTTTTTAATTCGAACAAGTCCGTGGAAGAAAACGCATTCATCGACAGCTCACGGCAATTCGGGTTGCGCATCCCTCTCGCATACTTATATACGCGTATATGTATATGACGAGGAGAGAATTTCTTCGCTGTCGAATAATTATGGACGGCGTCCCGGGACCCGGGTGCTTACAATAATAATCGCGAGTACGGGAGTCCCGCGAGACGCGAGGCAATAATAAGGGAATAAAACGTTTTGTGCACGTAACGAATGTCGAGATTGCGTGGCGTTGGGCCATTCGTAATCCCGCGCGAAGCTACCAGACTCTTCGAGCCCTATATCAATCGCGCGAGTAATGGTATACGAAGAACCGCGAGCGTATGAGAGAATAAGTGAAAAAAATATAAAAAAAAGGAACAAAAATTAAAAAAGCGAAACATGACCAGGGAGCGCGCGATACAACGCCTCGCCGTCCCTGGGACATCGAGGAGATATCGTCGGCGTGTGGCGTGCTCGCGCCTGCTGATATCTACCTAGCTCTCTTGCGTGCGGAGTAATCGGTGAATTCTCAATCTCGTTGTCAACCCTATCGGCAACTCCGAGACAAGGGAGTCTCGTTCTTCTCAATAAATGAGATAAGCTTATGCTACATCGTTATCGAGACGATCTATATATGGATATATCGACGGGACTAGAGGCGTCTCGGCACTCAGTATACGCATATACGTATACCAACATACATATATCGTCTATGAGCGAGGGAACGATGTAATCAAAGCGTGGAACATAGCTTATTCAAGGCATGCGCATTCAGTGTTAAAATAATAATTCGCGACAGTAATAACGAAGATCCTTTCTTGATTTCCCTCACGGTTTCGACCGTGGACGAGCTATAGGGTGGTTCAGCGAGAACGCACTTTTATAAGTACTTTTTACGATACTCGGGCTATCCATTGGAGGAGAGCAACAGCCAGATTCCTATATGTACCTGCGTATGTGTACGTGCAATTGCCTCCGAGAAAAATGACTCGTGCCTTGCCCAATAGCTAGTTAACCGCAGAAGCGGGAGTGAAAGTGAGGAGTCACTGTTGATTCGAACAAATTGATTCGAAGATTATGGGAGCCGGATAAATTTATACGTAAAATAATGTTCAATTGTGCAAATTGCACGCTGTCCAATTATCTGCTCGATACATTTCGTGAGATTTGAATAAAATTGATTCGAATCAATCGATGTCTATTTTCCTATGTGCATATATGCGTTCGTAACTTTAATGATATTTATACATCGTATTCATGCCATATACACAGTGACTATATTCTCTTGCCGAAAGTATAAGAAATACTATTTCAAAGTATTTCGACTAATTTGTTTATAACTCATATTGTCGATTTTCTAATCAAGGACCGATTCAAAGATGATCCCAGGATGCATCGTGGTATCGACCTTGAATAAAGAATCGGGTTTTATATCAATTGTCACGAAGTTTAACGTTGTCGATCGATAGAAAATAGGAAAAAAAATCAGTCCATCGCGATAAAGAAGAGAAAGAAATCGCGCGAACACGAAGCGAGGAGATATTGGAAGTAAACGTGCGAGAATACGAGCATATAGAAAGGTAGGAAAAAGAGCCCGGTGTATAAGAATCGCTCGATTTCACGGGCTAATGTATTCCACGGATGTATGCTCATTATTCAGCGATAATTAATTGACCGCTATAAATAACCAGTGGTCCGTAGCATAAATAAATGGTTCGCGTGAAACGAAATGGTAATGGTGACTTTGACGGACCGTTTAAACTGGAATAAAGCGAGAGAGAGGTACACTCTCGTTCCCCAGGGTTCTCCGGGCCGGGCTCTCCTCTCTCTTTTCTTCCCTCCCATGGCAAAGCCGATAAACGTATATAACTCACCTGCACCAGCAGTTGCGAAGGAGCACGATGGGACCAGCACCACGGCCAGAGTTGTCAGGGGCGAGCGCGGCCTGTGCCTATGGTTTTCATCTGGCGCTTTGCTAATTTCGAACCCAGGTATGCCTCGGCACGGATATTCGTTAGGCTCGTCTACGAGCTGAAACATAACTGTTATTACGTTGTTAATTATTATTAACATGCGGGGAAACCACCCTTCGTCATATCGAACCGATCTTTCTCTTTCTGTCTCTGTCTCTCTCTCTCTTTCTCTCATTCGATAATGGTTAGACGTCACGTTACACAGTGCGGTAAGTGGTTGGGATTAAATCGAAGTAGAAACATCGATCGGGTAGAATACGTATTAAAATCTCTCCGGCGCTAGGAGGATCCTGCGAGCGAATAGTTGCGTATATAAATGGAAGACTCGAGGACTATCGCAAGTGTGCGAAGAACTCTCGACTTCTATCCTCCGCGCCGAGTATATTCCGATCGCGCGACATCCCGAGAAAGAGAGAAAAAGCGGTTTTATTTCTCTCTTTATTCCGTTAATGTACCGTATATGCATAGTGTGGCGCTTATACGATTCGTTCGATAGAATGCCAAGATAATCCTACTACTAACGCATCCGATAATTCCATCGTACATGTACGGTGGATATGCCACGATACATAGCTCTCGCGATCGTGAAAGAGAAAGAGAGAGAGAAAGAGAGAGAGTAAGAGAGAGAGAGAGAGAGCCGGCTTATCATGCGCGTCCGCTTCGTATAATACGCACACGCTACCGCACAATCTCACACCGTTCGCATTGGCTCGCGCATCTAATAGGTGGATTTCGCGGATGGTCGATGGTACAGCCATCGACTCTTTGAATTTAAATAATTCTGACATAATCGTTTCTGGATAATTAATAAAAAAAACACAGGCAAAGTTATAATGCTTTTCGTGTGATACAGAACGTGAATAGATAGGATAGTTAGGTGGGTGATTGTACGAGTAGCTGCGTGAGGTCCGAGGCTATATATACGCGTACTTTATTACTTTGAGAATCTTTCGCTATTATTCATCATTAATTGTATATTTTTTTAATCTCTTCCCATTTCTCTCCGTCCAACTCGCTTCGCGGTTCGTGCGCCATCGTAGGATAGAGAATACGTGCGCTACGAACTGGAATCGTCTTCCTCGGAGTTTTCTTTGGGTCTGTCGATTGTCAGATCGGCGTGTCTGCGCGAAGGGGAGAACGAGAGAAAGAGAATTCTATATATCTGCGTACATATAGAGAGAATAAAAGGTGAGAAGATCTTGGCTACAAGTGAGATAGGATATATACCCTTGGCCGTGTATCACGTCATCTCGCCCGCGTGAGCGATAGTGAACATGAATGGCGACTCTCTCGTCGGCGCGTCCGCGAAAGGATCATTCTCTCCCCTTGGCCACCCCGGCACATAGCACGCCCCGCAACATATTTCACTCGCACATACGTGATAGTTCTCTCTCTCTCTCTCTCTCTCTCTCTCTCTCTCTCTCTGTAGGTATATATATGTATATATATGCATATACGTGTGATACGTGAACAACACGCGAGACTGCGTTGCCGCTATGCAAAAGAGTACAGATAACGATTTCTTGCCAACAGAAACAATCAGACGAATACGAAAGGCGATATTATCGCATGTACGGTACGCACCAGTGTTAAATCCGTGAAAGATAATTATACTTTAGCAGTACGCCAGAATGCACCGATAAAAAGGACTTGAATAGATTTCGTCCACTGGTTATATCGTACGTTATAATCCATTCGACGATGCAACGAACCAGTCATATCTCGTGAAACAAGCTTCGAATGTGAAAAAAAAACAAATTTATTATATTCAAATCGACTATATATAAATGATACGAATTTTATGTCAATGAAAGAACGTTCATTAAACGAAAATAAATGTTTTTCATTTGAAAACGATTATCTAGGATTAATTAAGGGTGTATCGAGATTTATCTGAGTGAGTGGAAATGAGGTTGATGATAATAGGAAAATTGATAATTCGGCCATTGATGTAAAACGCGTAGCGCGAAAAAAGTGTTGGGAGGAAATAACCTGGATCGAGAAAAAGAAAAAATCGATATATTTGTCCTTTAATCGATCAACATTGTTATGGAAGTCATTAAAAGCGGCGATCTGCCCAAAAGCCGCGGTGATTGTCGCGAGCGAGTCGCACGGACAACACACGCATTCTCGTTGGTGTTTAACGGCCCTGAGAGAACCGTTTCTCTCTCTCTCTCTCTTTTCCCCTTTTCCTCTCTCGTTCTGGCAAGAGTTTCATCGTAACACTCATTCTCATCTCTCTGCTTCTCTCTCTCTCTCTCTCTCTCTCTCTCTCTCTTTATGTCTCCGTATCATCGTCGTATACTCCCTCGCGCCTCATCGCACTCACGGCCCCCTTTTTCTTTTCGTTTCTCCTCTCCGGTAGACTTGAAAATCCGGTCGCATTAAGATATCTATCAGAACAACGGATGTGCGCCATTAAACTTTTACTTTATTTAACGCTCCTGCGAGGACTCGGCAGCCTGGAGAGAGCGAAGAAATTTTCTGACTACAGCGAAGGAGCGCAACGACTGGAGAAGCGCAATGTGTTATATCCCTTGACTACGCCACCGGTGCACCTACTCGACACTGACACACCCGGCAGAAGCGCAAGACGAGTCTTTTAAGATTGCGCATATAAATGTATATCTATATATAAAATCTCGCATAATATCACCTAGCATAAACATATATAGATGACACTGCAAAGAGAACCGAAGCGAAATATTTTATACGAACAGGCTCGCGATTGTTCGCCGACGTGTAATTATTATTTACGTTTGTGCTTAATGACCAACTGTTACATGCAACCGTCTAGAATTGCTAATGACCAGGTTAACTTATATACACACACACACACACACACACAGAGAGACACACATATACATATATATAAATACATAGGTACTCGAGCTCACCCTGGCACAGCCAGAATCTCGACGCAATGTCAATTGGTATATAACTGAAACTCATTACCCCGAAGGGACCAACTAATTAGACAGAGACGAGAGAGATTACCTCAATGAAATTCACCGGGTACCATGGCAGCCTCGATACGTACGCAATTCGACTTTTTTAGATGGTGTAAATTATTTGTTGGTTGATTTTTATCATTGTAATAACCGCCAGGAAAAAAATAATCCCGATGCGTCGCGGCGGTGATAAAAATGGTTACAACGGTTCAACGGCCGGTTGAATAAATGGCTATATATCCAATCGCAACTTCAATTATCGATACGCGAGTGTTAGCAGGCGGTTTCGCCGTTGCCGATGAAGAAACGAGCTTCTTCACTCATCGACGGGACACGCCTCCCTCTCGTTGCGAACGTAACTGGCTGTCCCGTGTGCACGCACTCGTGAAAGTTACGACGTTCGAGCTTCGTTACGCATGCATAGATGTGCTGGGCGTAATATACACACACATATATACCTATAGACTCTATATATATATATAGATTTTACGGTGTATATATATAATATATACACCGTTCTCTCTTTGTCTTCGGCAATGATCTTTTCAGTGTTTGCCATGCACAAAGAAGCCACATCGACGCGGCAATACACATGGGAAAGTTATTAATTTTCTGAATTTACCATCGCGGACGATTGCGTAAGATTAAACGTCTCTCATCTAGGGTTAACGAGAGGGTCATCATGACGGTGCTAGCACCTGGATTGAGATATTTTCATCGCACGTATCGTTCGAAACAAGAGAACGCACTTTTTCAGCGAGTCCCGAGAGAAACAATTGATGCATCTGCTTTGAAATTCCACGATCGAACCTCGTGCGCGGCGTGTGTTATTTCTCACGGGGAAGCAAAAGAACACGGGCGATCGAGTTTTTACGCCCTCGGACGACGATCGGGAATATCCCTTCGCCCGCGCCGTTTGGTCCCGTGAGAGACGCGCGCGCGCGAAGAGGCAGAGAAAAGAGGCCTCTTTCTCGTTAGCCGCCGACATTATATTACCCATCGACGTGCATACATCATATACCCATACCCTCGGCCACTTACAAGTAGAATATCTATAACAGGCATGAGAAACATTTGCAGCTCGCATTTATTTTGCGTACATACGTATATATATATATGAGAAGAGCTATATCGCTATAGATATATAGGTATATGTATATATTTATCGTGCGAGAAGACCGAGACCAGAGAGGACCGCGACGCGCCGAAGCACCGGGAGTGAGAGAGGGAGAGAGTGAACGCGCAGCGCGATCGGCGTGGGCAGCACCCCAAGAGCTCTCGGCATCTCACGCGAGAAGAATTGATGTAGTGCATCTGGCGAACAATGAACGCTCGCCTATATGCATATACAGCTTTTGTATTATATATCACATATATATATATATATTATATATTATACGTTGTTTTGTCGTATTATACTTCGCTTCAAATGCATCATGGCCAGTTGCATTTTTGCATGCCCACACGTTGATGCACACGTGTGTCCCGATGTGTGCAAAAAGATTGGATGGAAAATCGTGGGTCGACCGGAAACTCCTCGACGGGAAAATGATTTTACGATTATTCGAGAACGGTGAAATTGCGGTTGGTTTTATCCTCCATGGTTTTATCGTAACGAAGCTGGGAGTGAAATGAAAGTAGAGTCGTTGGTATGGTTTTTTTTTCATCAACATCGGCAGTAAATTATCGAGGCTTATCGCCATTCATTTATAAAGTTTAAATATGCCTTTAGAGCAAACTCTTTCTTAACGTTTTCTTCAGAAGCGATTTGTTTATTTGGGCCACGATTGCAATCACACGTACTTTTGAACGTAAATCATAATCATTGGCAAATGGAGTAATGCGCGTTTATTATCGTTAAAATGCATGGACCACGACGATAATTAAACAGGCAAACCATTTTAAATGCACGTTCGACTTATTGGTTGAATAATTAGTTGATAATGCTAATGTAGGCTCGTGATTAGTGTTATTAACGCTACAATATTCAATACGGTATATGTTATTCGGTAATATTTGTTTCCTTCGCAATTGGAGATTATACGTGCATTTATTGTGTTTATGAATAAGACATGGATTACAACTAATAATTTTATTTTCATAGAAAATGTGTGGAGCTCATTTTGACTTTATCGATACAAAAAATTACAGCAACTAATCGGTGATCACCATTACCCCCATTTTTATCCGCAACCCTTAAAACAAAGTCAATTTATTAGTATTTGGCAATCGTTTCTCCTAGGAACGATTAATCATCTGGACTTCGTTGTCTCGAGGTAAAAAGATGATACCGAGATTTGTTGTTTGGCACATAATACGCCCGAAGGGACGAAACATTTACCGCGCTGTCAGGAGACACGAGAGAGAGGGAGTGAGAGAGAGTGAGAGAAAGAGAGAGCGAGAGGAAGGGAGGGAGAGACTGGAGAAGAGAAGCGGCAAGCTCGCGCGATATAACCTGCCCGGGCGAGAGATGCATCGGTCCAGGCAGTCTCGCATTGTTGTACGGCTCTCGATCCTATCTCACTCTGGACGTTGTCGTGAATCGTAAGACACGCATGGCTCCGGTCTGGGTAACGGGGCGCGAGAGCAGGAATAGAGGTGGACACGGAGTTAAAGAGGGATGGAGAATAAGGGGAAAAGAGGACAAGCAGAAAAAAGACAGGGTTAAAAGGAATTGCCATGGAAATTCTTGACACTGTCAATTTATTCAAACAAAATCTTCTCGACCGATTTCTCTAACTTTTCACGCGATGATTCTCAATTCTAGCAGATTAAATTGTTACCAATTTCACTGAAACGTATATAAAAAATGACAATGGTAAAAGAAGGCAAAATTCTGTTCTTGCGAAGTACAAATTGTCCTCGTGCGAATAGCGCACGAAAAAAAATATCCTCGTATATATTTTATCACAGAGTCGCGGACTCGCGCGAAGTCTCTCTCCATTCCTTTATTCTCGAATCTCCCGGACGAAAATAGCTCAACTGATTTCCCTAAAAGCCAATTAAACAATCTCCTTTCCCCGTCTCTCGTTCGACCGACTCTTTCGAATCTTTTTGCAGTCCTTCCCCCCCCCCCCCTTTCCATGTCTTTAAAGGAGCGAAAGAACAGAGAGAGTGAGAGAGAGAACACAAAGCACAAACACTCACACACGCAACAAATGGTCCACGTGTTGAATGGGCGACCCTTAAAGGACACGATCGTATGGGATCGGGTGAGTTCCCATTTGGTGGAATCTTGGAGCGTGGAGCTCGTCGTCGTTGTCGTAGTCGCCGTCCTGTGAAAGGATGTTTGGATCCTCGGTAGTGCCGGACAAGGCGAGAGGGAGAGCGAGGAACGAGCATGCACGCACCACGATCGCGCGAGAGGGTCGGGACCGAGGACAACGAAATAAAACGAGCCCGAGAGAGAAAAAGGTCCGGGTAGCAAGTGAGAAGGCGCGACTGCGATGGAACAAAACACACAATGTATAAATGTGAGAGCGAAAGAAGGACAACGGGGACGAGAGAAAAAAAAGCGGGAGTGGGATAAAAAGAAACGAGAGGGATGGAAGCTATGGTCAAAAAAAAGAAACGAGAAAGACAACGACGGAGAGAAGTGGGTAAAAAAATCAAGCGAGTGACAGAGAACCAGTGGGTAAAAAGGAGATGGAGGAAGGGGGTGAGAAAAATGGAGGGACGAGAGAGAAGTTACGAGAGATTCCCGATTCGCTTGACAGTGAGGTGTCGGGTGGTCGGAGCACGGCTTGCTGTCAGCTTGTCAGGCTGTCAGCCCACGCACGTTGGCACTGCGCTCCTTTTCTCTCCGACTGACTCGACCACTCTTCGTCCTCTCTCTTCATGCACCGGTCCACCAGATTCACGAACGCGGCACTCTCAACTCCCATGCACACGGTCAAACAAACTTGAGGTTCTCACACTTGTTTGCTTGCTTATACGTATATCCTGACATATATAACATGATACTCGGTAAACGAGGAAAGGCAAAATTGTAGAGAACCTCTTACATTGTTTCGTTCACGTAGGATCTGCAGCCATGCTACAGCTGACAACACATATACTTCTCTACACGCTCCCTGCATGTACCTGGTATTAAGGGTAGGAAAATAGGGATCACCTTTTAAAGGGTTCATTTTTTTTCAATTCAGGTCTCACAGAGTAATTTTCTTAATAGATCTTCGTCGTGAGACAAAAAACAACCCGCGGTCAGCCCGCGGTTCTTCTGTAGTAGTATGATGCGTTGTGCTACCTATTGTGGTGTCCGTTGAAGCGCTCGTGGGCTTCTTACCTCACGGGGAGTCGAACCGATTAAATCGCTCGGTGGCCCCTCCTCCTCATTCGTTCCGGTGAGGAGCTAGAGGGAGAGCCACAGATCCTGGCCGGATCCGAGCCGGGAACGGGTATATGATAATTTAGTGGGTAACCAAAGCCGAACAGCGTAAGAGAGAGAGGGAGAGAGAAAGGCCGGTCAATGGTCGCGCACCTGTTTCTCTAAACCTCGCTCTCGGGTCAAGGCACGTCTAGGTTGTTGGGAGGCCATTACCCCGATATTCTTGGCTACCACCAACCGATTCTACACATCCTCTCCTCTTCGGTCTCTCGACGCGTATGGGCCGTATACGCAACTAGCCGTTACAGATGGAACTGGTCTGGTTGCAACCTTTACAATTTTTCCTTTGATTATTATAATCTCTGTTTGATTCAAATATAACACTCGTTCGAACTCGACCTTTTCGTGTTGTTGCCAATTAATTAACAGGTGTCGAAAGTGACATGTGCCGGAACGATCAATGATTACGTGATATACATTTTGCAAGTTTTCGTCCACTCGTTCCAAGCTCAAAATATTATTTGACTATTTTCACATCACTGACTCGCGATCGATTCAACACGGTCGAGCGTTGGGTCACATTCTCGTTGTTGTGCGTTTGTTTTTTCATTTTTCTTTATCGCCGTTATCGTCAGCCTGAAGAATCGTATTCTGGTCCACGCACGAAAACCGGTGACGCCAATAATGAATAGCCCCCCGCTCTAGTCATTAGTGCGTACACGAAGTTGCATTATGCTCGTTAATATTCATGAGACCATGTATTACGTCGCCGAAGGAAGATTGCAATAACGATTCGCTCGTGTGGCGCGAGATCGTCTCCATAATTTTGATCATAAAATCAAGATAAAAAAAAGAAGAGAAAAGAAATATTATTTGCTTCGTTCTCGTCGTGATTATAGTAAAGAGAGAGAGAGAGAGAGAGACGAAGCGTAACCTTTCCAGAGAATCGGGATGATGTTAATCGGATTCGTCGAATGGAATTCGAGAGGAGCAATGAGGCGAGCGCGCAGCCTCGTCTCTCGGCGGAGAGCTCCGGCACGCCGAGAAGAGTTGTCACCGACGAGGCTGTGACGCGACCATCACGCACCGGGAGAGCACTCTTTGAGGCGCTTACGCGCCGATGTTTGACGCGATCTCACCATACAACATATAGACATGGTTCTATCTATACACGCATGAACCAATGAATTATAACACACTTTCGCATAATCTGCCCCCCCCCTCCCCCACATTGGCACATTCTATAATGGTGTTAGTTGGTATTTTATTTATGACGTACGCATCGATGGGTTCATGTTTTCTATAATATACAATCATTCCTAATCGTACTTTTGTCGAGAAGCCCAAAAAACGTGTAAATTAAAAAAGGTGAAAGTAAAAAAATTTCTGGCGATCATCGCGAATTTTATACGAATTCGAGTATATTATTGAGTTTGTTGAGACACGCATATCAATGCGTGCCACTTTCCCACTTCTTCAATCTTCATTTTTGCCATTGTGGTAAAAGCAGAGAAAATTAATAAATGTTAAAGGCTCAATAATATTTCTTATCGATTTTTAGGAAAGCTTTAGAAATGTTTGAGCTATCGTTTATTTTCCATTCTATTTTCAGCTGTAAATAAAATACGATGTGAAGCGATTGTATTGAAAAATAAGAAACGTAAGTATAAAGTTGATCCTTTACAGAAAATATCTTGACAATTTCGTTCGTTATTTCGTTAAGTACTTCATACATATTTATATCTTTCTACCTATCATTGTAATATTCCATTGATCAGGAAGTTTTTATTCAAACTAGCAACAAGCACGTGTGTTGTTATACGTCATGGGTTAACGCTATTAGAAACGATAATGGAGCTATCGACCCCGTGACACAGTTCGACACCCACGGATCGAGCTTTCGAAAGGAAGGTCGAGAACGTATCGTGAGACTAGACCGAGAATAACAAGAGAGCCCACATGCGCGCCTCTTACTCATGCAATCGGCGATCGTTAATTAATAATAGAAAATTGACAAGCGATTGATTAAGGACGTCAGTCGTACTTAATCCAGACACACGCGAAGATACATCGAAGGACGATATTATTTACACGAAGGTATATAAAAAACAAGCTATATATGCGATCCGATTGCTAATACAGTCAGCCCATAACTCGAGCACGTATCGACCATACGTGTATACAAAACCTGTATTAGAGGGGAGCCCGAGCGACACGTGATTGAAAAAAGTAGTGTATCGTCTGTCGGAGCAAAAATCACACGAGCAATAATTAACCGGGGTGATTATTACCAACGATAAATAACCGAATCGACGTATCGCAAGTGCGCGACTCCATGAAATACGCTCGATACAATGTACATGTATATATATATATATACAGCAAATCTGGTATGTACGAGTCGAATAAGGCCAAAGGGTTGAAAAAAGTGCGATCTTTTTCAGTCTCTTTATTCGGTAGCCCCTCGCATGCATGCAGGACGATGCCTCGAGTGCCCGGTACATGCGATCGAAACGAATCGAGCATACACCTTTACATATCTATATCGATACTTGTATGCACGTATAAGCCATATATATACCAATATACCGCAGGTAGAGCACGCACGAATATATTGGCGCGCGTGTGTACAAGGGAAGCCCCAATTTGTACGTGCGTGCCGAGGGTATCGAGTGCACACACAACGAGTCTATACGCTATACACCGTACCTACCTTATACTACAAAAGTTAAACACGCGTGCATGATCGTATACAGGCATGCATGCTGAAACGGCGGGCTCTTCGGTTGAGATGTGTGGCCGAAGAGCCGATGGCTCGGTGGCCAAGGGGGATGAGACGAGAGAGGGAAGAGGAAGAATAAGGAACGGGGGCCCTCTCGTTGTACTCGAGGAGCTACAGAAACCCGCGTGCGTTATAATCTCGATATCCCATATATCCATGTACAAGACGTGCCTCTCCCTGCCCCCTCCATTTTAAATATAGCATCGTGTAATTCATAATAAATGACTTATAAATGCAATGTAACATCGCATTTTTTTTTTCTTTTGCTAAAGAACCTTCTCTTCCACCAGCGCGGGTATGCATGTCTCGTTCGCGATATGTATTCGAATTGTAAGTGTTGTGTGTAAGCACACGTGCGTGTGCGAATGCGTGTGAGAACATCCTCGGCGTTGTTGGCTCTCTATTACGTGTGCGTGTGCGCGCTATTTTCAAACCCTCCGCAGCTATTGCGTGTGTGCATTACTTGCAATTTCCGACCCAACGTGTATACCGTACTTATAGCGCGTATAAGCATGAAAGCCGATAGCTTATTTTTTGGAGAAAAATAGCCGGTTGCCATTTTTACACAAATAATCATTTGCTTTGTTTGCTTCTCGATGAATCTCCTACAACACAAATTTATTCTCACTTTTGTTCGGTACTGACATGGTTTTTTTTTTAATACTGTGGACTACAAATTAGAGTGAAATCTTAATAATAAAAAAAAGCTTAACGTAAATCCAAGTGGGGTGGGAGGACTTTGCGAAGGGCGAAAGGATATTGAACTTTTTACTTTGTACGTTCTTCGACCTTTTTTACGCGTCTTTTTCTCTCTTTCTGGTCGCATCCTATCAACCTTCCACCGCAATACTTTTTCTCCCTCTGGGACCGTATGTTACGTAGCAGTTTTATGAACACGACTGTGTGCAACTTTCCGGTTGAATTCTGAATATATGCCGCCGACACCATATCACGCGCCAGGCGGACTCTCGCACTTGGCGGCCCCGTTTGTTTGTTGCTTTATTATTATGTATAACACACGGTATTACAATTTCCTTTTTGCACGCCGTTTCTTCTTATCCCTCTCGCTTCCCTCTCCGTCTCACCTTTTTCTCTTGAAATGGCTTCGATGATTTAGATAAATTGACGATACCCGCGTGCGCGCGCAGAGTGCATTGATCGCTCTCTCTCTCTCTCTCTCTCTCTCTCTCCCTCTCTCTCTCTGTATGTTGAAGCAGAGAAATCTCTTCGGACCGTTGTGCGAGAATACCGCATGGTTCACGGTTCATGGCGATATGCGTGATGCGTGTTATAACTCTGCAAGCCTTATTCTCGAAGTGTCAGTTCGTAAATTCTCGGAATTGCCGTGCTGCAATATATCGTTTCCTCGCCAACTGTACAGTTCTCTATCGATATCGGGTGTATGCATTAGGGTTCTTAAATAATTATCGAAAATAACAATTTTTTTTTACATCGTCTTATTCATCGAAAATCTTACAATCTTTGCTTCGAAATGAAAAGTATTTCAATCGAGAAAAAACCTACTTTTTGTTATTACCCCCACCCACAAAACGAACCCCTCCCACAACCTACAATCTGCCGGTGAATGCAATTTCGACAATTTCGGATAAATGTTCATGCGTTCCAATGAAATTTTGTGCAAATAAAAAAAAACCATCTTTCTCTCGCGTTTACGTGACCGCGAGCTATTCACGAGAATGCGAAAGATAGGGGAAGGAATGAGTGAATACTGTACGCTCGCACATATACGTAAGCACAAAGACGGGTACGAGGACTCGGGAGTTATAAGTTTGAACTTCGGAATGATACAAGCTTGGCTCGCACGTCGGTGCAATACGCACACGACCGAGCGAGCTTCGTATACGCCGCGCACGTTGTATTATACTTGGGAAAGAGATTCCACATCTTTCGCAGCGGGGTGCCTCGCTAAATAATGCAATAACAGAAGAATTATGGCAACTTAATGATACTTTATGTATAATTATATGAGCGGAGCTCCGAGTTTTTGCGCATCGGGCTACGCTGGCGAACGTATGCGAACGCGCTTCAGCCCTTGTAACGTGCCCGGCAATGAGCAGTCCACCGCCGATTCGGTATGTACGTTTGTAAGATATACGCATACCCTTGTGTATTTAACTATACTCGAATCTCGAGTTGAATAAGTGTAATACAATTGGTATTCCTTATCTCCGAGGGTGAGTGCAACACGATGAACTCGGTTGGAAATTTTAATCCGCTTCGCGCGCATTTAGGCACAGGGGTGAGCGATAATTCACCGTGTCCATTGTCTCGAGACGCACGCGATCTTATTAATGAACGAAGAAAGAAAAAGATGTGTGCGGCTATACACTGTGTGTAAGAATTTTAAGGAAGTAGAGGCGGAACATCAGGATTGAATCGCGAAGAAACATCTTCGTCGATTTCTTCTCACGATTTTTTCTCTACTTGGGGCTTCGTATAGAAACATGCGTATGTTGAATAAACGCTACATTATGTACAAAGATCCGCGACGATACGCCGACAAATTACAGGATGATCTGATTGAATTGAAATTTATTTCGATTGATAAAAAGATAACTATGGATGCCGAAAGAAATTTAGTCGCCTTCTTTGTTCGGATTAAAATTCTATTCTGCGTTTTCTCAACTAATTTTTCTCAATGCAAATAGTATTCTTTTTATTCGTACTAAATTTATTTCAATTTTGGGATTCAACGATATGTTATATATTTTTTTAATTTAAAATTCCCCGTGGCTCATGTGGGTTCTAACATGTATGAAAATAATTATCAATATATATATATATATGGATGTATCGATGATTATTTTCGAATATACGTCGAGCCGATATCGAGTAAAATGACAAAAATGAAAGTTGGTAAAGTTGTACTACAGGTACAAGGAGCCTTACTTCCTTACTTGGATCGAGTATACGGTATACATACGAGAGAAGAGTAGATAATTTATAAGCGTAATATGTAAAGTGGTAATGGAGAGCGTTGGTGTTGCGATCTCGCGTCGCTGGCTCTCACTGTCTCCCTCTCTCTCTCGCAATTTTGCACACGCGGAGAATCCTGCATGAAGGAACGGAAAATCAGAAGCAGGACGACACCGCAAGTGCAAAAGAACCGATAGATCGCCCCGGACACACTCGTGTGAGAGACGAGAGAGAGAAAGAGGATACCGCGGGCTCCCGCCGACTTTTGCTCTCGCTTATATAGTCGCGGTGCACGTGAGCAGTGCCAGGCAAGAGCGGCGTGCAGAATCAGAGAGCGAAAGAGAAAAGGTCGGATGGATTGAAAAAGTACGGAGACCTCGCCTCTCGAATTGCAATTCGATGGTGGAGACGTTTCAGGTTGTGGCGGTTCTGGTGGAAACTTGGGTTCGATGACTCCATCTATAATTATAAAAAAAAAATAGATAAAAAAAATGATATGAAAATTATTTCGAGATTATTGTCATAAACGATTAATGACTCGGGGTTAAAGTAAGAAAGAGAATCGAGAGATCGGCAACTTGAACACTTACGCTCTATACGTTGTTCAAGAGTTAGGGCGGAAGATGAGATTCAGAGAGCGAAAGAGAGAGAGGGAGAGAGAGAGAGAGAGAGAGCGTGAGAGAGGAGTGAAGGAAGAAGTCCAAGTACGAAGGGGGATGCGTTCCTGATGGTGCAGCTTCGCTGTGGTGGATTCTACGCCGCGCCACACCGTACCACTCTTCATGCTGCTGCTGATGCTGCTGTGTTGGGTGCTTGCGTGTCGACTCTTAATGAATGCAAGCCACGATCCGGAGGCAGAACCCGGGACCGTCTACCTGTTGTTTTCCAGACCAGATAGCCTATAATTTTTATTGTCACGGGAGGAATAGCGAGAGGGCTTCATGATTGAGGCACACCGGAGCTTATCTCGGCAAGATTCTTCGTTTTGTTATTTCGTCCTCTCCTCGCGCACATCGCCATTAGCGAAAGAGCGGTATAAGGGGATGCGAAAAATCGAACAGTATAAGAGCTGGATGGAAGGGAAGAGTCTCCGATGGTGGTATAGTTGTTTCGTCCGCCTGTTTCGATCTCCGGCATTTTTAATCCTCGTTCCTCTCGCCGTCTCTACTCTCCTTCGTCGAAATTTTGCCTTTTGTCCTTTTTCATTCTCGTTCTTTATTTCTTCCTCTCGCTCTCTCATGCTCCCCGAACATATTTGTCCTTCATTTATCGACCGTCCTCTCTCGTTCGCGTATTTATTCCCCGTTCTTTCGCCGTTAAAATTGTAGCCATTTTACATCGTTGACCAATTTTTCTTTGATAGCCCTTAATTTAGGGATCCAATGGAGCGCTGGACACATACGCGTCTTCGAACCTTAATCGATGAAGTACACCGCAATTTATTCAAGCTTCTGTGTTCAGTCCCGACTTTCAATAACCGAATACAACGATCACATCGTTGCAGATGATAATTGCCAAAAATGTATACCTACTCGGACGACGACGAGAAGTTAAAACTTGCGAAACAAGGAATCATAATATCTTTCAAACACATATTTACAATATTACAGCGTAAAATATACGCATTATCGACTACCCCGCGAGTACCTTTTTGTGAAGTGACGCGTTACTTTGTGAGATCTTCGACTGTACCTACGTAGTCATTTTATCCACTCCACTTGTGGTATCTGTACCCAACGTGTATGCGACATATCAAACGCGAAACGAGGCATTTTACAGAGTCGTCTCATTCGTTCCCATCTTGTTTGCCATTTTTCTGTTTTTCCCAGCTCCGTAAGAGCCAACAGCAGCATATCGCGAGTCTGTGTACGGAAGGTATCCCAAGAGAAGTGACACTATCTCGCAATATCCGACACTCTGGGTGTATCGAGCGTATAACCAGCTCAACGCTCGAGTGTGCGCCTCTCTTTTCTCCTACGTATATACGTATATATTTATACATACATCGAGCGGGCTACCGTGTACATAGATGCCAGCTATTTTTCGCTATCCCAGCAAAATGGATTCTTCTATCTTCTCGCATGCATACGGGTACACATATCCGTCGTAATATACGCATGCGTGTTAAGAGATGGAATGTGGTAAAGGAGATTCAGAACTCCATCCACGTGGGACCGAGATAGAGTAAGAGAGAGAAAATTCCAACGGTAAACGGTTGCGAGCGAAGAGACCGCAGGGCAATCACGGGAGTTAACAATGTTTTATTGTTGCATTAGGATTCTCTACCGACGTTTCGTACACCCCCTGTGAGTCGACCACTACTGCATCTCCGAGCCATTATGCCCACGGGCAAAACGAATATATGCATTAAGCTTATCATAACGGTATTCGTGTATATAGCCAGAACGACGCTCCGAGTCCGGGGAGTTTAACGCGAGAAGTATCGACTGTCAGATCTCACGGATTGGAACCTGAGAGTAGTTGTACATGTATACATATATGGTGACTAACAATGAGCTCAGGCTGGTGCGAAGTTGCGCAGAGCCCCGTCAGAAGAGTTGGAAGAGCAGTTGTTCCTGTTCAGTTACCCCTCTCCTTCCCCTCGACGCTCACCGTCGTCTTTTTCTCTCATTTTCTACTTCTTCGCCCTGTCGTCGACCTCTTAATTTTTATACAGCTTCCCTTATACCTTTTCTCGTATAGTTGGATCGTACATAATATACTATAGGTATGTGTGATTAGGTGAAAGGTTAGGAGAAAAAGTTGAAAGAGACACGTGGATGGAGAGAGAATGGAAGAGAGACAGAGAGAGAGAGAGAGAGAGAACATACACGTACGTGTGGGATTGGGGTGCACGTAACGGGAACCCCGCTGATCTACGTATTCATCACGCAGGACCTTAAACGATGAACGTATATGAATAAAACTGGGAGAGTAAAAAAAAAGTGAAAAAAATTGTGAACATAAAGGTACGGGATACGAAGTCGAGAAAGAGAGGAGAAAAACGTGACAACCAATTTATAACCGGGATAATTACAATATCAAGCGATGGGGCGGTATTTAATATTTATACGGTCGATAACGATAAAGTGCGCCGCGAGAAAATGCGATAGGCCGCCGAGACCACCGTATATCCCCATACTCTCGATAATAATTCCAATAATAATCATTGAGGCGAGATAATTGTTCCAGTAAAAATATACTCTTTTTGCCCATTTATTTATCGTTTGCCAAACGAACAACCGTACACATACGCTTGTATATCGTACATTATCGAGGTATACTTTCTTCGATACGTGTACGTAGCGTTTCTCTTACGGAGTATGTATTATGTATATGCATGCGCATAAACCTACCTACCTTCTGTATCCCGTTTAATTATACCTATTATATACAATGCAATTTAACCGGCGTCGTTCAACAGCACGTCGAAAACTGGGATGGCCGATGTGGAAAATAAACACATTCAACATTATGGTATGTTTATAGTATGCTATATTTCTTTTTTAATACTTAAAAACTATTTGATGTTATACGATTTTGAATGGAAAATAAATTTATGAAATATTTACATAAACTGTCGTTAACCAGTTATTGAGTTATTATGATTTTTTTATTAATTCGACATGTTTTATAATTCCTTTCATTTTCGACCGAGACACTTTTTATAACGTTTAACACATTGTGATATTGGGACCAGTCGATTCCAGCGGCACAGGCTGATCTAAAATAGCGATCAACAATACATCGGGCATTGGGTTTCATCGTACTGGATGAATCACGAGGGTGGTAGCTTGCACTTTGTGCTGTCGAAACGGAGAGAGAGAGAGAGAGGGAGACCTAATCGACAAACATTGACGAAACGTTAGCAGTAAGCATACCGCTGTGGTCAAGTGCCAAGTGAAATGGTCTTTGTTTACCCGACTGGTCCTTCGCGTCGCACCTCGACAGAACGGGCTTAGGGCTTCTCTCGCGAGACCCCACTCGACGAGCCTTCCGGTCCATTTCTCCTCTTGGCCCTACGCTCTGTTCATCATCCTCTTATCACCTTGTCGTGTGATGTACAGGTAGGTAGGTTAAGCTTTGGCGAAGAGACATTAACAATGCTCGTCTCGCACCGACTTTGTTTACATCGTACCTAACTGCTACGAATCGTGGCCAATGATATAAGAATCTGTATATCGATAAAAAATTATAAGTTCAACGATTTATTACGCGAATTGGAAAAATTCAATTGAATTCCTAATGAAACTCCTACGTTCTTCGTAATCGAGATATACATGGACGAGTAACGGGGAAGGTTTTAAATCGTGCGACATTAGTAAGCGAACAAAAATCTCGTCGGCAAGAGCAAATAACTTTTATCTCGAGCTTGGCGTACAACGAGCGACGATACCGTATATAACGTATACGAGTTGTGGAGAATCGTTGATAAAACACGGGGTTGACTCGCGTCTCTCGTTTTAGATCTCATCGATGGAGGAACGACGAAAAGATAGAACGGGACGTGCTTCCCCGACGATGAGGGCTCAATGGGCGCGTCGGCGTACGTTGAAAAAGTATTTATTCCCATCGTGTCAAAGAAACGACCTCTCTCGCTCTCATCTCGAGGCGGGTCTCGCCTCGCATGTTTTCGCCTGGGCAAAGGATTCCCCGGGTAATCTCATGCAAATTGTTAAAGTTCTGCAACGGGCGGTGGATGGAGAGAAAACTAATGTGATTTGTTTTCGGCGCGTTCGTCGACGGGTGAATATAATATTGATGGGTTTGACATGGGCTTATACACACACACACACACACACACACACACACACACACACACACACACATATATATATATATATGACGAGAGTATACAAATCCCTCGTGCGTTAACGCGAGATGTTGACGATCGAGGGTGCGGTATAGAAAAAGACATCGAATCCTCATCCATTCGATTTACGTACCGGTTGGGTTTAAGAGAAAGTGTAACCCCAGCTACTGCGATAAAGAGACAGTAGCAAATTTTCTAGACGATTGTTTTCCGGCTAAATATTTTCCAACAAAGGCCAAGTATTATGGGACGCGAATATATATTTTATCAAGAATATAATATTTTCTCGATATCGTCACGAGCCCTACGAAACATTAGCTCTCTATGCACATTTATTTTCAATTCTAAATCGAATCATTTTCATCATTCGTTTCAAAGCGAGGATTCGGTAGTCAATTTCTTTCCAAGTATGCAACTTTCGTCGTACGCTCGCGTATCGTATATCTCACTTGGACTATGGAAGACGATGCGTGGCCCAAACCTATCGCGCGCCTCGGCCACGTGATTAATCACTCGTTTTAATTGCCGGACAAATGGAGGTATTAAGCGGGCGCCTGGGCGTATATTCCGGCGTATATCTAGCGAGAGATGGAGAAGATATAAATAGTCGTCGTACGTGTACCTGTTCTCTCTGGCTGGCCCGGCGCTTAGTATTCTATTAGCTCGGGACATGGACCAGCTCGCGTCAGTTCTGTCATGGTGCGGCAAGGGACGGCTGGGGGGCAGGGAGGGTGGACGGGGGTTAGCCCGCGTGCGGCTTTCTCGTCTTGTCTCATCAGGCCGAAACTCAACCACACACTCTTCTCTCGAGACGTCAGTCTTGCGCAATCGCGTATCGGTCTGTAAAAAAGTCAGGAGAATACAATACTCCCGGACTGTGAAATTTTCGTTTTTTGTTCTCTCCTTTGCCGACAAAGCATCGGAGACTCCTCGAATTTAGGATTTGTTTTTTACATAAAAGAAATAAACGATCTACCATCGAGCATCTGCGCCCGGTTAAAGTTATACGTAATAACGAACGCACGAGCGACGTTCGAGTTGAGTTCCACGCGCGCGGAATGGCATTCATAATTATGCAGTTACAACATAATAGACGGCAAAACGGGCTTTATTTGTTCCGTATATTGTAATGAGATATGTGTAGAGAGTTTGCAAAGCGTACGAGTATTGTGGCCGAACGAAGCGTCACCGTCGATACGTCGACGTCGACGATAAGGCAAGAGAGACAGTGAGAGATACATTATTGTAAGAATAAAGTATAAGAATTTAAATTATTGCTTATTAACCGAAGCGTAGAGCGACCCTCGTGAAATAATTCAATGACATATACGTGGTTGAACTGTTCACGAGCGGCGTGTATCGATGACTGTCGTCCCCCTTTCCGGTTGTAGCTCACAGTCGTCTGTGTATATCGTAAACGAGAAGAACCATTAATGTACGTTGATGAAGAATTTTTCGTATAAACGAGCAACAGGACTATAAAAAGAAGTTTCGGAGAGTCTCGGGATAATATACGAGAGATCCGCGAATGATTTAGGACCTTATTTATTTATTGTAATTTCCGTGACTCTTCGGACGATACCTATTGCTTAAAGATCAATGATTAGTCATCGTGACGTGTTACATTATCGGAAATCGTTGAGGTATTGCCGAAACCTCGATGTCCATTTTCGATGGAACGTTTCATCAAAAATGCGGTCTGTTATAATTCGTTAATTAAGAACGTTAAATGAGCGATAACTAAAAATTTCAGATTTGAAAAATGAAACGATCGATTTTGCAAAGAATAATGCGGTTTTGTCAACCGGTGAGCCCAGTTTCTCGATGATTTTCGAATACGGAAGAGAGAGACTAAGATTTAGTGACGCGATGGCTATAGTTTAGTCGTCGAGCCTGGATCTGTAGCTGGAAAAAAAGGGAATAGAAAAATAAGAAGAAAAGAAAACTCGGGAGTTTTTGTCGTTCCATTGTGGCAGTACGCTGCCTTTTCTTCTATTGTGCGCATTCATCAGCGTATTCATTCATTCAATCCGGCCTGCATTGTCTCTCACAGAGACGTCCTCCCTCGCCTAAGATCGCCTCTTCGTTCCACGAGACCAAGTCTATTTTGCAAACATAGATGTATGACATATTATTGTTTAAAGCTGTGAGCCATTTTTTAAGAGCCGAGTCGAAATTAAGTAAAAATATCTTTCGTCTGAAAATTCTTTTAAAAACGATTATTTTTTTCGGCGATTAATTTTCGATAATACCGTAATATCACAATTTTATCCAGGATAGTGAGTAAAAGCGTTCCATTATATTCTGCAAACGATTTATAATCTGGAAGTTATATGCCATTTGAATTCTCTCACAAATTTTCTTCACGCGTCGAGGCGAGGCGAGAGCCACAATAGCCCACCCCCGTCCCTCGCAAATGTATATATGTTATACAAAGTGCAATATATAATACCAATGCATCACTTTTTCCATTTCCTCTCTCTCTCTCCCTCTCTTTCTCCCTCTTTTGCCGCGCGCGAAAGCGCATTATATTCCGCATTAGTAGCGCCCCATAAATAAATATATGCGTGAGTGTACATAGTTATTTTAATATTTTTATCTCGTAGTCTTTCGTTGACCATAAATTCGCCTTCCCTCCTTCTTCCTCATATATACGTATGTCTACATGCATATACATGCACATATGTACCTACTTCTCTCTTTCCGTCTCTCCCTCTCCCTTTCATTATGTCGCCTCTCATCGTTCTCTCTTGCCGATATTACTCGAACGTACGTTCATTGTATCATTTTGTGCCTCATCAACATCCTGTCTATTTATCCATAATATTTATTTACATTTGACATATTTTTTATCGTAATTTTTATGTAAGCGCGAGTTCAATTTTTTTTCTACAGGAATGACTGAGTCGGCGGGCATTCAGCTTCATCTCGGAGCGTAAATTATAGTTCGCTGATCTTGCGTCCGACATATTTATGAGTATCGATCAATCCTCAATTCCGGTTACCCGAGGTGTGTGTCTTTTTAGTAGATATAATTCTAGACGCAAATATCAGACGACTCGTTCGATCACAATTTAGCAGCTACCACGCACGGGTGGCAATAAAGGAGCGAATACGCTTTTTGCTATACCGGTCTTGTTTAGTATAGCCAACGCGTGCGAGAGGATTCCAAGATTCTGATTCCGCCATCAGTAAAACCCGATCATCTGGAATACACCAGTATATACCTATATTTATATATCGAAGAATTATCGATAGGCCTTGTGGCATCTCGATTTTATAACGGCGATCGGAGCGATCGCCTCATGATCAGGTGCTACTTATTTTTTTGTATTTTTATTGTTATTTTTATTTGTATTCGAGATGATGTTTTTATATCTTGAATAAGCGGGTTAAAAGGCGTGGAGACGATTGATACGCGCGTTTCTTAAGAAAACTGTTACCAGAACGAACTGGAGTCCTCGCAGCCGGTTTTATATTAACTCTATTTCAATACTTATTCCAGGTGTTATAAACACTTCGTTTTCTGGAATTCGCATCGCGGTTCACGAAGCATTCAAGAGCATTAAACTCGTTATTATACTCGTGAAATATATCCACGCGACAAATAGTCCTGCCTCGCGGAACGGCTATTCTGTTAAGCAAGCCTCGAGAACGTATTTTAGATCTGACAGATATTTACATACTCTTACTGTGCGAAAAACTATCGTTACCATAATGAAAAATTAACATAAAACCTGAAAATTACATTGCAATTATTAATTACTACACACGAAATTAAAAATGACACGTATAGTTAATGGCTCAACGACCATAGGTTTTTGTTATCGTTATCAACAATTTTTATCAAGAAACTGCGCTTTAGTTCAGCTTCGGCAAGAGAGATGAAACGTTACGTAGAGGCAAGCGTAAATTCGATTTGTCGATTTAATATTGTTTATTTAACCAAATATCCTGTCGTCAGTTTATACAATCAAGCGTCATTACGTCGACATCTCTCTCTCTTGCTCCTTTTCCACCCCTTTCCATCCCCCTCTTTCCATACCGTGTTCCTTTTCGTTCTATCCCCGTTTCTCGCGCGTACAAACGTTATTCCGTCGTTGTGGCTGTAATTGTATTTCCATGCTTGGTAAAACGCGTCACTGGTGAGGGGTTGAACGCGAGAACAACCCTCGCGTCCGCTACAACACCGTAGAAACCATCGCTCGACTTCGCCTAGGATGATACACACCTCTGCAAGCGCCGGAGAGAATTCCGGCGAAACGAGAATGTTCTGCGATAGACTGATGACTGACTCCTCCACAATAATTCTCGATTTGTCTTTTAGCGTTGCATACGTTAACTGCGGTACGGAATGGTTCGCTCAAAACAACAATAATCCCCTCGAATCCGATTCTCCCTCGTTCTATCGTACAGCACCCCGGCGTTCTCCACCCCCGGAACGAAGCTCAACAGAGCAACCGCATTGGCAGTCATACGTCGCGGCATGTAGCTGAACTAGAATAGCTCAGCAGCACAATCCTGTTTAGAGAATTTACGTCTTTGTATATCCACGTCCTGCATACATAGACTTGTGTTTATAGAGACATTTGTATATATATATATATATAGGGGTTGCGAGACGTCTATACACTACTTTGGGGTGACTTCAACCCCTGAACCGGAACTCGATGTTTCGCAAAACAATATCCGTGCCGATATTGAATGGGTTCCCGGCAGTAATTCGTTCGGGAAATACGATTGTTTCCCGCGCACCCTGACAAATGCGTGTGTTACTCTCTTCCCGTGTGGTCTCTCCACTCCATACCGAAATAGTAAGGCTGCTCTCGTACAACTCTCCGTCTCGCTCGAAGATTGGGACCCGCGAAACTAACTTATCCCTCATCGTCAAGGAAGTCACCGGAAACTTCGCTCTCTCTCTTCTACCTCTTTCCATCGGTCTTCGGTATTTCATCGTTCGATCGCGAGTGTGTTTATTTTTCCATCTACTGTCGCGTGCCCGAAGGCTTTTGACTATGGAGTTTCATTTTGACGCCATGAACATTTTTCGACTGGGAATTCTGTGAAAATAAAAAGATAATTTAAAAGGAGTTCAAAAAATACGATATTAATTCAAGGTGAACATTGAAAATGAAATTCGCATAAAATTAATGCATTTTATTCCATGTGTCGCTTTTACGGATACAAGAAGAATGCGAACTTTGTACCGAGTTATGAAAAATCAACGAGAATGTAACGATTGCATTTTTCACAAGACTCGCGCTAATTACCTTGTTAATGCGTCGATGATTCAATGACTTTATAAATTCTTATCAATCGCGACACGTATTACCAGCATGGTGCACGAGATTGAGTTCCTATTTGCATATCGTGCGTACAATTTTGTACCGAGTGTAACGAACCAGCATGTCCGAGATATAATTACCCGCGTATTATTCGTGTACGCAAACATTTGTGCGAACAGTCTCCCGCAAATTAATTCAAACGTATCCGCGAAATATTTTCACACACATTCGAGACAATCCGCGAGCATGGCGAGGATCGTTCGGCAAGTTAACGGGATTAAATGTCCAAAGCATTTGACGGTGATTGAGTTAGAAAGGGCGCCAATCCGTTCGACAGTTAAGATAAGATGTTCGATCGTTCACATGCGAAATATATCGATGGACGGAGTGAAATGTGAGAAAGAGAAAGAGAGATAGAGAGAGAGAGAGAAGGAGAAACGCTTATTTACGCCTATCGACGGGAAATCGGCCGACGATCTTACGAGATACGGGGTGGTAAGGATACGTATGTAATACGCGTGAATATTGGTGAAACACACGCAATCCGGTGTCCAACGAGAGATACACGTACATACCGACAATCCGCGCGATCGACAGTTATTTATCGAGTGGCTCGTTACTCTCGCGTCGCGTCATTGCGAGTGCGCGCCGGTGTTTGCGCGTGTACGTATCACGGGCGACGTAGTCACTTATATAGCCCGCCAACTTTTCTCCACCTCTCGATAAGCACGAGAGACACGGAGACTGCGAAAATGAGACAGTTAGATAGATGAAATTTGCGTAGGATGGCGCGTGTCGTTCGTCCTCTCGAGCTCGGTGTGTATCGTTCGTCGATATATAAGCATTTTGCGAGAATCAACGACGCGATAATACCTCTTCAACGACCCTCTCGTTTCTCGCAGTCATTAGTCGCGACGAGAGTGTCTCTCATGGGCGCGACACCGGAAAAATATATATAGCCTGGACATGCGAGCGCGAAAAATTAAAAAATGCGATAATGACAATGTTCCGGTTTGCTTTCTTGATTCCGCGCATGGAGAATGCGTGTGTTGAAATGTATGTATATATTTATAGAAAGAGATAAAGCGAGAGAGGAAAGAGGCTGAGTTATTTTTCTCATCGCTTCTCTCCTTCAACGTCGGACCATCGAGATGCAGAAAAGAGAAAAAAAAAACGTCGACTCGTCTGTATGCTCGCTGTTCTAGCGCCGGGGCTATGCCGAGAGGGAAGCATCGCGAAAACTCGAAGGCAATCTTAGTTTCCAAAGTAAAGATATTACGTCTGCCATTGCGCCCTGTCGCGAATCGTCCACGCGAGACCGATTGAATGGCAGAACTCGATTTTACTTCCTGTAACCACCAGGCATGCGAAGTCTCACGATCATACTCCCTCCCTCCGTCCCTCTCGCACACGCTCACCAAATATATCCTTCGTGATCGGCATATGCTTATATATTGTAAATGTATAATATAGGTTATACGCCGCGTGGCATGTCGCATGATAAAAAGTTGCCTCTCTTTTTACTAGTTAGATTGGCATGTGCGCGCGCGCGGAGAAAACTAATAACCACCGGTTAAAGCGAGGGACCATTTCCATCCTATATCCTGGGACGTCACAGACAGCCTCGGAACGAGGCACAGTCGTCGCGCGTTCCTTCTCGAGAGTTTTTCAGGAAGGATTTATCATTATTATTACAATATTATCCCCCCCCCCCCCCCCCCCCTCGATTTCGCCATCGCCAACCTACACCGTGGATCCCGAAATCGCGAAGGACTTTTCTCGATCGGGCCGAGAGAATGAGAAAAATTGGCTCGATGAATCGTTGAGAGTTCGCTCGCTCTCTCTAATCGCGACGGATCGTACGACAAGCGCAAATTTATTCGCGAAAAAAGATACGCATTTACAAGGAGTATGTCTGGGGTGGTTGGCCCCTGAGATGGGACGCGTTATATGCGAGAGAGGCGAAACCGAGGGTAAAGAAAATTCGTGATCAAATTATATTTTGCATCGAGGATGCCCGAGAGGGACGCGGCTCATGTCGCTGCTCTGTACTATGCTCCTGGTTGTTGATGCTCTCGGTCTGCAGAAACTCGGCCGGTTCCGATCAATCGCCATCTCTCCCGTTGGCCGTACGTTCCCGTAGATATATATATACATACTCGGAAGACTCTCATAATTCGCGGATGCCCACACGGAGTATATTATTTTCGCGTGGACCCCGCGAGGACCTTGTGATTACGAAACCATACGAAAAAAGAAACGAGGAAGAAACGAGAAAAAAGAAAGAAACGAGGTGAACGTAAAATGAACGAAATAACACGTGGAATGGGAGACGAGGACGACGACGATGACGACGAGGAAGAGGAAGGCTTCGGGAGAGAAACGAGAACGAGGGAGAGGACCGAGAGATAACCCATCATTTACTCGTTCCCGCTCTCGTCGTAAGTGGATATATACCACCAGGCTTTTTGGTAACGGTCCTCTTCTCCTGCGCGCCTCCTCGCCTGCATCACAATAAGATTCGAAGAGTTCTTCGACCGAACGAAACATCCGCGTTTTACGAGGGACCTAGGGCGGAGAAGGGTTTCATATAAATTTGAAAGTGTACAAGTTCTAGCAGAACCAATTTAAAATTAACTATCAAATCGAAATGTCAATGTATAGATTGGAAAAATAGAAATATTATTATTGTCCCTATGATAAACTCGCCTACCTTCCGCATAATTAACCACACAATATTTCCATAATTATCGACATAATTATTAGTCCGCTCGCGTAAGAGCAAGATTCAGTTTCAATGCTACTTCGCTCATCTCACCCTCTCTTTCTCTCTCTCTCTCTTGTTTCCATGGCTGTCGTAGTTGCAGCATGGGAATTTCGATGTAAATGTTGGGGGACGTTGGACTCCGGGGGTCGTTCTTCCTGCATACATCAGGGTGGTTTCCAGTTCTCTCGATTTGTAGTCAACGCTATGTGACAAAGTGAACATATTACAGTCTAGAATGAATATATATATATGTGTGTGTGTGTGTGTGTGTGTGTGTGTGTGTACATAGCAAGGCACGGGTTATGAAGCAAGCTCGAAGGAGCTGGAGGCTTCCAGAGAGAGACTTGTCGAGAGGTTGCCAATTGGTAGCTATGTAGACGGTCTCGCATTATGTCTCCGTCCGCCTTGCATCAGCAGCTCTCGCTGCTGTGACGTGACGTGAGTGTTCCAGACAACCTAATTATATCACAACATAGCACGTCGGCCTAGCTACCCCTTACAACGAGGAGACCGGGTGCCTCTTGCTTCTGATGCAATGCTTTCACTCCTTCGTTCCTCCTTCCTTTGGCCTCTCGCTACCGCCACCTCTCCTTGCTGTCCTTTGGCAACCCATTTCACCAAGGCGCAGACTTTACACATCCATACAACCGAATACTTCACGACGTAGACGATCTTCCGTTGCAGCGGAACACACCATCGCCGAATTCCAATAAGACTTCGTTGCAAAGACGAGATGCTATAACTAGGTGTGATCTATACAGAATTTCATGGTAAAGTTGGACCGATTTCGGTCCAATCGTGAGTAATTCGCCATTTCTCCAAATCGAAAATGTATTATATAATTCACGATATAAGGTAATGTTAGTTTTTTAAATCATCATTAGTTGCAAGATGAAGAATAGGAATTGAAAATTGTGGAACGCGTCCCAAGGCGGCGAATTTTCAGATTTTGGTCGAGTTGACGTCGAATGCTCCATATACGATTTCACTGATATTTATGAACTGGTTGGGGGTTACGTCAGTGACACGATGTAGCCAGGATTATATATTGCCAATGATTACTCATCGATGCTCGATGCCGGAGAGCATCGGGGAATTACAAAGGTTAACGATTATAAGTAAGAGACACCGCGGGCGGGAGCAGTGCACGTATCAATCACACGCCCAGCACGGGGTCGAGAATTTATGTATGATATTAATGTACGGGGCATCTATGTCTAAACATTAGGGCGATCCCACGAGAGAATTCGTCCGCTTTCTACGAGTTACCTTGTTAGAGCTGGTCGACGTGTTTCTAGTTCCGTCTTCATTTGCTCATCGACTGTACGACTTACAATCAGTGTGTAAAAATATTCAGGTTCGGCCATGAGAAGTGAATAATTAGTTTTTTAAACAATAGAAATCAGAAAAACGCCTATTAATCTGTCTTCTCTCCCAGATGTCAGTTTGACGGTCAAATATAAACTCGATGTTTACTATTTTTATTGATTCGGTAATTGAATTCAATGTCTCGGGATATTGATCACTCGAAATGTCATTAGTTTGGCAGATGATGATTCTTTTAAATCACCGTTCTTTTGCAAAAGTCAAGTGTCATAAAATATTTATGAATTCCAAGTCTAAACGGGCGTAATTCATGAGGGTGTATTTAGAAAAATATCTTAAAATTTTTTTATAAAAGGATAAAAGTTTTACAGGAATACCGTCAAACGGGGTTACTTTAAACAGGTTTTGGAAGTCTTTTGTAGGTAACTTGTTTTTAACATCCTAAGTTCCAACTTTTTTGTTTCAATAGAACAATTCGCGTTACGCGGGGAATTTACGATTCCATAAACCCCCTAAAAAGTTTTTTTGGGCGAAAAAAAATGTTGACCCCTCCTGACCCCCCAAAGTATAATTTTGTTTTCCTCCAAAAAAGCTTTAATTGGTGTTTACGGAATCGGAAATTTCCCGCGCAACACGAATATCACAATTACTATCTCGATATTTTATAATTTACGGAAATATTCGACCTTTTCACCAATTCTGTTAAAGTAGCCCCCAAAACTGTCAAAGTTACCCGTAATGTTAATGTAAACCCGTTTTACGGTATTCTTTTTGATATTGAATAAAAATGATATTGATCTTTCATCAATTATTTCATCGTGAAATCATCTTAAATAGCCCAAACTGTTGACAATATCAATAAAAAACGTTTATACGTGAGACAGGTACATATGTACGAATGGTCCTTTCGCTTCCCAGGCTTTTACCCCGATCCTCTCCTGCATATAAGAGATCTCATAGTCTCCGTGCGTATTCCTTTTGCTCGTAGACTCTTGTCATGTCGAGAACGAACGATCGTTCGATTCCGCCGGTCAACGCATAAGAATTCAAGTTTGCAGTTAGATTTTCCCAACTATAGCTCGGTCACAATTACGGTCTCTCCTCTCGACTTACGCATTTTTCGCCCGCTAGTCCGCCAATCGAACGAGCCGAGTGAACGAACGCTCGAGAGATCCCACGGGGAAACGCGCTCGCCGAGTCTCTCCTCTCTCTCTCTCTCTCTCTCTCTCTCTCTCTCTCTCTCTCTCTCTCTTGCTCTCTGCATGATAAAACTGCCCTCTCTCGTCTCGTTCGCCTTTTAATTCCCGTGGCCGACTCTACACACGGGTCGCCTCTCTGGCTCAATGCAGCTGCAATACACACACGTTTGATGCTCGATGCGGCGCACAACTAGTATTATAAACCTAGAAAGTAAATTCGCGATAAATTTCGTACTGGCCTAACCACGAGCGATACTTGGATACGTAATATTATCTTGAAGTTCTCTCGAGATGGTACTTTAGGTATGGTCTCCCGCTATCTCGACCTCGCTGAGTTCTTCGAGATTTCCAGAAGAAACGAAATTTATGGTTTTTAGCACATTGGCGCATACAGAGACGAAGTCTCAACGGGCGGAGAGGCGAACGGTTGCTTATCCTTTGATGATTATTATTATTTTCATTACGAAGAGAAATCTTTTTTTTACCCTCGCACAAAAACACGAATAAGTAACAATGAATAAGTTGACACGACAAGCACATTGTACCTTATACTTTCGAGCAGTAAGATATATTTTTATTTTATCATTACCAATTTACTTTTTTAATTGCAAAATAATTATCGTTTCGTTAGGATGAATTTTATAAAATTTTTTTGCTAATTCCAGTAGGAACGCGCGCTCTCGGTTATGCGCGAGGTTGCTCGCGAATCAGCATAACTATTCGATTCGATTCCGCTATAGAAATTTCAATCGGTATAACACTGAGCGCTTGTTCTCTCGTAGAAATTCCGAGTTCGTGAAGTTTCCTTATGCAACGACGATAAATATCGGAACTTTATGACACGCGGAGTTGGATAAAATATCAACGAGCAAGGATTATGACGACGAGTTCCTGCTCATAAGGAGGCCGCGCGCTGAAGTCTCTCCACGATCTTTGATATCGTAGAGGAGCTACTCTCTCGCCGCACGATCGAGTCGAATGGTGCGACCGCGAGCCCGCAGGAGATATCCTTTTAACACCGGCGATCCTCGATGCCACGAATGCATGGACGTACAATCGTTGCGCATCGCATTTGCAATGATTCCAAATCAAAGTTTAAGACCGCTTATCGGTGAAGGGGATTTTATCGGATATCGAAACCTCGTCTCGTTTGTTGGACGGACGAGCTACCGGGTCGCCTTCGAGAATTTCAATATCATACGCACGAACGAAATTGTAGAAAGAGATTGGTGGAGAAAGAATCGGGGATTATCCTGATTCACGTACGAAAAATCGTTCGAAGCTTCATTTTTTTTGAACGAGAAATAAATTGATTACACGTTATTTGATAGCAAAATAATAATAACATGCTTATTAACTTTTAAGCGAGTTATATTAAAACTCGTTACATATTTAGGTATAATTATTGCTCGAATCGATTATGATCGATTAATTATTACTGGATTAGGAGTTATTTGCATAAAGTTCTTATCAACTATTAAAATATTGTTCGTACTGGATATGACAAAAATTATAATTTTTATCAGAGCGACGTAAATAAAGAACGAATATAAAATGTAACGAGTAATTTGTACGAATCTCATCTCGTTCGTTACAATCGTCCGAGTAGGTCGAAAGGATTAAGCGTCTCGAGAAATAACGACAACACGCGCGGTTCTTTTTGTTGGTCCATAATTGCGAGTTCCAGTTTCACGGAAATATTTCGTGTGTCTGGCCGCTTCCGGCGGCAAGCGAGAAATATAACTGGGCGTCGGAGCCGCCGTTATACGCACGCGCAAACGCGAGGGGCTATGGGTCGTTAATAAAGAAGTTATGCGCCGGGGCAAGTGGCCGCGTCCGAATAAGTCGCTTAATTTGCAGCAAGTAAATCCGCGCGATATATATCGAGACGACTATTATCGTTAAGACCGTTCTGTGGAGCAAAATTCAATACGCTGCCACGCGCTGCGTGCCGCTGCTTTTCTCGATGTGTTTTGATGCTTGTGCGTCCCGGAGAGTCGCCAAAGCCGTGAGAGACAGAGAGAGAGAGGGAATGAGTGGGGGGGAGAGAGAGGCGATGATCGATCGACTCGAATGAATGGATCGAACGTATTTCCGAAGTACACCAATCTTTCTCTCTCTCTCGTTCTCTCATTCCCTCCTCCTCCTCTCTCGTTCTCTCTGATCTGGTAATGGATTGAGAGAGAAATCTCGCGACCATAGCTGGTCAGGTGCGCGCAAACGTTCGCCATCGATCGATACATCATTAATTCCACGATGCTAGAAAATATTTCAAAATAATCACAGAATCCTTTATCTCGCTCTATCCTTCGTTCGTTCCCGCCTGTCTCAATATTTTCGACTGTTGTGTTTTTTTTCTTCTTCCGTCTCAACGTCTATGAAATACGGCTGCACTTTGAATGCATATTAAATATCCCGTAAAAACTATTCCTCCTCTTTCCCTTTCTCTCTTTCTCTCTCCCCCCTCTCTCCATTTTACCTCGGCGCGTATACCACCCTTCGAGAATTCCGCAACTCCATAATCTTCACCCGTCGTCCTCGTCGTCGTCGTCGTCGTCGTCGTCGTCGTCGCCGGCTTCGTCGTTGCTCGACAACTAAACACAATTTTCCAGTTCTCTGTGCTCGAGGCAACATCGGCTATGCCCCGAGACTAAGAGAGCCAGGAGGTAGGATGACGAAAAGAAAAAAAAACAGCAGCAAGGGGAAGAAAAAAACGGAACGTTCGAGAGAAAAAAATTCTGTAATCAGGTAAAAGTGTATGAGTGGCGAGGCGGATCCTAATAAGGCGGTGCACGAGCCCGTTACCCTCGGGCCTTTTCCCGATTGGGCATATCTTCGTATACGTCACATACCTTTCAACCGTATATGCACACTTTGTTACATTTCACGATGTATAGCGTACGATACGTACCCTTTGCCATTGTAGATCACACGAGAGAGCTTCGCTTTACACACGCATTCTGTATTTTCTATCCCTCTTACTTCCTTCCTTCGTCGTATAAGTGAATTCTATGTGTTTGTTCCGAGACATTTTATAACACGTGTAACTGCAACATCTATCTCTATTTTTCCCTCTCCCTCTCTCTTTATCTCTACTAGTCCGCAAAACGCACACGCAAGGGATCGTCAATTGGCTCTGTGATGTCGGCCGGTGTAAGAAATCGTCGTTCTCCTCCGACTCTCTCTCTCTCTTTCTCTCTTTCCCCCACTGACTCTCCTGATACCATTCCTGAATCGGAACGTCAGCTCTATAGAGGCAGAGAGAAACAGCGAGAGAAGGACCTGGCGGGGACCAGCGGCACACACGGGAGCCGCATCCTCGACAACTTGATTAATAGCCTTAATTAAGATATTTAATTGCTCTTATTTTTATTTTTATCCCGCGGCTCGGTTATAATGGCGAGACATATACGAGTCTCGTCGTTCAAGAGCAACCGTACATACTTATATATACTTATATGTACTCGAGATGCTTTTGCCATCTCGCTCCCCCGCGATAATATAGCAACATCGAAAGAGCGAGAGCGACGAACAGAAGGGACGCTGCGGCGATGGCGGCAAGAGTGCAACACTGTCTATATACATATACATACATCCCTCTTAAGCACTGACATATTCTGCTTGCATCCGTGAGGCGCCTGAGGTAGGCGCACTTAAGAACACGTCATAATCTACCTCTCGTCTAAGTACTAGTAGGTACATCTCGCTATATATATATATGTAGCCACATGTATATAAATCGGTCCGAATCTCCGTTTCGCACACTGGATATACGCCATGGATCTACCTACCTTGTATATGCAGCTATGATCCATGCATTATACACGTATTTATATGGCAAGTGTGGTATATACGTCCGTACAACGCCAGGTACGATTAACGACGCTCCCCGATGCGACCAGTGTTTATGACCCATCGGCTTTTCAACCTTCTTTTCGACGTTCAATCGCGCACCCTTTTAATCAGCCTACATTATTCATGAAGGCTTCCACACACGATACACTCTATTCAGCGCGCACGATACGTAATACAAGTACGCGTGCACGATTAAACAAAAATAACAACGTGAATTATTACGTGAAAAAGAGTAAAAGGTATATGAAAAAAAAAACGAATATATTTCGCATTATATATTCTTAATGTTTATATAGACGCGAATGTCCGGAACATGTCGATGTAACAACCCTCTCGTGCACGGTAGCTGTCAACGTCCAGTCTACACCGACTGTGACGACGTGGTCACGGCTTCGAGTTTGACAAATAACGAAGAAGAGGTACGTGCCGTCGAGCATTATTTTTTCGCCAGAGGGTGAACACGACTCAATTTATATTACGCAAATTTAATCTCTTTGCGAGGAGTATCGAGCGTTACGTTTAAATGTTTTAAATGTTAATGCGCGTATTTATATACGCACATCGATGCGATCGCATGCAGCGTTTAAGAGAGTAGCGACTGAAGATACGTGCACGGCTCTCGTGTCTCGAATGCCGCTGCGGAGTAATTACTATACAACGGCCGAGAGAATAACGTATGAATGCATATACATATTACAACCATACTTTGTTTTCTATATGCAAGGGGTCTTTATCTTCGGGCGATCGATCGCATGTACCTAATATACCCGGTTGCGTTTGCCGTCGCCGTTGATCGTTGCCCTGACACGTTGTCTGTCTTTATTTTTTTCGCGGCTCTTATCGTACACCTCCCTTCTTTCGCCGTCATGATTCACGAATACGAGAGAATCCCAATCTCTCGTGGGATTTGTACATTGTGTCGATGGCTCGCGCGCAAGATCGCTCTTGTTGCGTGCCGCCATCGAACGATCTTACGTATATAACATGTTCGAAAAAAAGAAGAATATGTTAAAGCATCCTCGCAGTTGTCCAACAGCATCGAGATCCATTCAACATTGACTGCTGTTGAGACGCGGCGTATAGCACAAAGGACGCAGTTTTAAGGAAAGAGAGAGAAAGAGAGCAACGCCGTTCGCTTCACCAAGAATGGTTTGAAAACGATTGGCGTTTTATGAAATTCTCAACGGCCCTTTTCGCCGTTCCCGAGGCAGTCGGGAATGGGTACGACCCGTTGCATGATTCTAGCTACTTCGGCGCTTCTTAAGCCGTCAATCATGTAATTTCAACTTCCTTATACAAGCTGCACACTTTGTAACACAAAATTCTATACAAAATGACCGAGTATTTTGCATACTCGCCGAGAAGGCCTGTCACGGCATTTCTTTTACAATGTTGCCAACTCGTATTTGCCGCTTTCAAGACCTAATGATACGTGGATACTCGTACTCAGTGGCTCGTTGAGAGCTGCACCGTATAGGAAATACAATCGTATCAAAGTTAACGCCTGACACGATCAAATCTTATAAAATCGTTCGGTGAAAACGAGAGGGAAATATATTTTAGGCCGCGAGGAAGAAAACTAGCCAACTCGGGCATCGCATCTACCACCGGCGCATCGTGCCTGATGGGACGGCAGCGCGCAACATCTTGAAAGGGCTTCCGGGTGAACCGAGTGTGTGAAACCCTGCGAGGTTGTGGAATGGGCTAGAGGAGAAAGAGGAGGAGGGTGAGATAAACTGCTCGCGTTCCATTGTCTGACGAGTCGCGGCAGACAATACGGGCAATCACACACGAGAGTGATGGGGGAGCTGAGCGGGGCTCGCGTTGATTGTTTCGTTTTTATCCAACACCCTGGACACGTATTCATCAAAGGTTTTATCAAGAGCCTCGCGTCTCTAGACAAGTGCGTTTACGAGTCTCACCGACCGATATCTGACACAATGATCTGACAACCCGATGAAAAATACTTCCACGATCTTGGTGGGGTGGGTCAGGAGGAAGGGGGGGGGGGTGTCGATTATTAGTTTAAACCATCGTGATTAGTTTGATTAAGTGACCTTTTACTTTAAATCTAAATTTCTCAACGAAAAACCACTTGCTTTTTAAGAATTTATGACCACGTACGGGCCACCCTACGCCTAATTGGGTACGTTCGTCACGGTTATTTTATAAGATTTTTCAATTTCCCGTTTTTCAAGCCTCTTGACGTTCGAAAGAAGCCAACAAGCTTACACGACGGCAATCAACGCGAAAGATCTTGGTGTGTTAATGTTGACGAGAACGGATGGCTATAAAAGCGAGAAGATCCATTGTCCAGCGGCCAACTCTATATCGTTCCCGTTGATCCGCGATCCAAACAATACAGCCAATCATGCACCCAAGGAATCGTCGATTGTTTCCGTTTCTCGGCTTCTCGCTCTCGTCCAAAATCGGGGTCTTTCTCGCAAAAGGATCCAGAGTTATATACGAACAGAAAGCAGAACGAGAGAGAGAGAACACTTTTTCTGTCTCTCTCGACCATTTTCCCATTCCATTCTCGTGTTCCACACCGGGTCTTCGGAATTCCGGACGTGCTGTGGACACTGTGGTCATTCCGGAGATTCTGTGACCATGAAGGCACGACAGGAATGAGAGGTCCACGATGTTGCCGTATAACGTAGCACGCACCGGACGAGAGAAAGGGCGTTGAGGTGCTGCTAGGTGGTAAATGTTTGCAAGGGTCCATCTCGACCCACCAGTCTCTCACGGACGAGTGTGTATAGGTGGCTTTTGCTTGTTCGCGCGGTGGAGTTACTACATTTGAAGATAAGTTGAGACAGTGGGGAGGACGAAGAGGGTAGTAACGGGTCGAGGTGAGAATGTGTGAAAGCAAAGAGAGAGAGAGAGAGAGAGAGAGAGAGAGAGAGCGAGCGAGAAGAGTTGCGGAGGGGTGGGGGGATAGACCCGTGTGAGTAACCAAGGCAGCTAGAGGGTATATAAAGGAAGGGGAATGCTGCGGAGCAGCAGCAACCACGGCAGCTCTCAGAATGGAACAATCAGTCGAGAATCAAGCGACCACTTGTTCCATATGCGCGGGGACATAGAAGGCCGGCGACGGACGCTATGTCCGTTGATACTTCTCCTCAAAGTACCGTACCGTACACGGTATCTCGTAACTCCTCCAACCACCCTGGCTTTCCTTCCTCCCTTTTCCGTTCTGCCACCACGGGGCTGTGAACAATCGTCTCGTCGACAATTATTGCAATTATTGGCCCTCGGCAAGGACATTGTGAATTTTCTCTCGTACGTGTCCTTCCCATGCAAATATGTTTTTCAAACCCCTTTCTGTTCGTACACACGCATGAACACAGGTGTGTGGGTGTGAACAAATTCGAAACGACGATGTGTCTATACACGCATTTTTTAATCCTTTAAAGAACCTTATCCTTAAAGGTTGAGCGTTGGACCGAAATAATATGAATTATTGTTTAATGTTACGCAGTCGGTAGTTTAAATTCAGCGAAAGTATGGAACCAAAGATCTTATTTCATTCGAAAATAAAATTCATTCAATGTCGAACGTATTGATTTTTCTTTGGGTACGTACCGATGGAGAATTGAAACAAATGTTAGGTACGAAAAGCGCCGAAAGAATGAAAAGGAAGAGTCGAAACGAGAACACGTGGAAGTGGAGGTAAAACAATGAGGGGAGGGACGGGACGGTTGGGAGCGAGAAAAACGAATTTCTAAAGAACTCGAGACAAAAACAGACCGGGAATGAGAAATGGAGGGTGAGAAGAGACAGGCTATAGGTGGAAGAACGTTCGTATAATATTATGCGATACATCCTCGTCGTTGTGGTCGTCGTCAACGTCGTCGTCGTCATCGTCGTCGTCGTCGTCGTCGTTGTCGTCCGTACACTGCGAGATTCTTCATACTGTATATACCGGCGTTAGTAACACTCCACACCAGGGCTAACGATGGATGGGGTGGAAAGCGCGGGAGCGTGTATCGCAGGACAAATGACAATGCACAGACTGCCGGTTGAGCTGATGAAGTGTCGTCTGTGTTTCTCTGCCCCCGCTCTATTCCTGTCCTCATCACCACTACCGGTGACTCTCTTCATCGTTCGACTGTTTCTCATTCTCGGTTCTTCTCCGGCATCGCCCGATGTCTCCATAAGAGAGGACAAAGAGGCGTGGAGTGGGAAGGAAAACGAGGGCGATGAAATGAGAGGGAAGATAACCACAATGACAGGGCGAGAGAGGGACGCAAGTCGCAAGTGAGGCTACAATCCTTCATACCTATATACACAAAGGGGGTAACAAGGCAACATCCCCCAGATTGCGAATATCATCCTCAAATATATACAAACCTCTCTTGGCGTCTCGACCTCGCACTTTTTTCGCGATTATTTCCATTCCGTTACTCCAGCTACATAAACGCCTGCGTACCATAAACATTGCTTCTATTTCAAAAATGTAAATTTATTAGTATGTCCTATTGGACATACTAAGATTCATTGTTTTGAAACTATACAAAAAATAAAAATAAAGATATCGTTGATTAGAAAATCTATCTTTTTTGTTGTTGTTTTTTTGTTCTTTTTCGTGTTTTTTGAAATATACTTCGACGAAAAAGTTTGATTTAATTTGTTCTACTGATTCCAAGTGACAAAATATCAATACGCCGTTATAGGGTCGTCGTGTCGTTTCTCCCCCATTGATTTTGGGATAATTGCTTTTGCGCGTTGTCGCGCATTCTCCCAGAGACCCAGTGACATCGTGGTGTTGCAATCGACCATGACTCTTCTATTCTGCTCGGCTATGTTTTATACTAACCCCTTCGATTATTTAACTCGCAACCCTGTGGTGCATACCTATTATTTTTATCGTAGTTCAACCGTAACTATTTCATTGGCGAGATATGATTTAGAAATCGGTCAGCTTTTCGAGTGTTTTCGAACTATAAAAGTAGAAATAAATATTTGCCAGAAACGAAACAATAATTTAATTTTTCGAAAACTAAAAAGTGTCGAGTAAGAGCTGAACAAAATTGCTCTATGTGCCATGTGATTAATTCCTGTGCAACGATCGTGGAAAATACCAAGTTAATAATTGCGAATATGACGAACAATTTTCACGTTTTTCATCGCCACCGACGTGATGAGCCGACTATTAATTTTGTTTTTACGACGATAACCGTATAAATTATCGTCCCTGAAACGTAATAAATCATCGGATAAATGTTTTTGTTTTTCGATTGCATGCGCATACAATCTTTCGTACCTGTGATTGACGTGTTATTATGTCGCTGTGAATTCTCACTCCTACCTAACATAGTACGAGCGTATACATTTGTATACTCGCGACCACTGTTTGGCGCGGAAAGATTACACAATATTAATGTCGCCAGATGCTAGACACGCCACACCGTCTATGCGTAGCTCGAAACGGTAACTGACGATCAAAACACGTTTCACGCGTGATAATGAGCCCAAAATATTAATTTCGTTATAGCTACGTTTCGAACGGAACAAGCTGAGAAACCGTATCGACATGAGATCCTAAATTCTGTGATACTGACGATATCGTTCCTTTTTTTCGGACCTATTTTCGAGTGGGTATCCTTATCCAACGATGATCTGAGACATAGATGAAAATACTGTGCGAGAGCTCCCCTCGGACTTTATAACAGTAATACAGATATAACTCTTTTCTTGTTGCCTTTCTCTCTCTCTCTCTCGCGTCTTCTCTCTCTCTCTCTCTCTCACACACACACACACACCTTTTCTCTATACGCACACATCAAGCCACGTTTGCTGCTCAACGACACGGTAATTGATTAGAGACGCCCGGCGTTGTGCACTGGTCTCTCTACGTAATATATGAAACTTTCTAAATCCTTTCTAAACCGTACAGTTGTACCGGTATATAAATATATATATAAGACCGATACAAAGCAGTGGTAGAATAGCTATAACACAGTCGTTCTGCCGTAGTATGGTACACATAACTAAGAATACAAGAGACCAAAGACTTTTACGAATCTCGCGTTAATTGTGATCCGGTGGAAAAGACCTCGTCAAACCTCGCGTGCGTATATGTTAAAGTCCGCATATATAAATGTAGGTATATATGTAAAACGTTTAGCACGAATAATCCAAGAGAGAAGCTACCGAATCAAAAATAAGATTGTCGAACGAGTGAAAAAAGGTTTAGTATAGTAAGTTGCAAACGGAGCTTCTCTTCCGGAAGGAAAAGAGAATAATCGTCAGCGTCCAGAACACGTGGACGAGACTCTTCTCTCGAACGAGGAAGCTTATGTTTTGTACTCGTATGTGTCTACTGCATGTATATCTATAAATACATACGCGTATCGTCCATTCTTCGCTTCTGGCTCGGAATATACTCGTCGCTCTTGAATATTGAAAAGACGCTGACGCAACCATTCTTTCTTTGTTCAATCCATTCGTGAAGTGTCGATAAGTACTTTTTTTTGCACCGACGCACGTATGAATGCTCGTGTGTAATTTACGTATTTATATAGGTGTATATGTGTACATGTGTGTGTATATGCGGATACCATTGTCAATGGTTCGCGTTTATTCAATTAGGAAACGGGAAGCATTGATAGAGGCACAGTAAGAAAAAAGAGAAAGAGAACGGAGAAGGAAGTTTGGTCCTCATAGTTCTCGGTATTATCAGCAGCTTGGAGGTTTCCGAGTCATGAAATATTTGACGCGACCTTGTTTAAAGCGAGAGCGAGTTTTCGTATGACCATTCGGATCCAACGAAGACCCGACGCGTTTCTCCGAATACGAAATGGGTATTTTTATATGTGTTGCATGTTACGTATATTTATCTCATAAGAGAATAACATTGTTGAGGGAAGATTGGTGAACAAATTACTCAATTAATGTATATGAAAATAATTGAATTATTATGTGTATTTTTCTCTCTCGCGTTTCTCGTTCGCAATATTTTTCTATTGCCACGACTACGTTGTCGGGCAGGAAGCAATCTCGCCGCGAGGAAATTGACTCGATAATTTCATTCAACGAATAATAATATAAATACAAAAAACGCCAGAGCGGCGGCTTGTTTCTTGAATCGGTGACAAATATTTTGCTTATCTCCCCCTCCTCCCGACGATTCTTGTAATTCTTGATTCAACTTTCGATAAACGATGCAAATCTTTGGAATTAAACAGAAAAATATTAATACGAAAAGACGCTTTATTCAGGATTTTGTCGAATTGTTTTTAAGAATGTTGAGCGATCTGATTGCAGAAGAGAGAATGATGCGAATGCGAACACAGAGGGAAGTCGTGGAAACGAGAAGCTTAAACGGAGAAACGGGAAGAGAGACACGTATCTCTGGTGCGCGTCCCAGCGGGCAGCATCCAGCAAACAGCTCGTTAGTCGCGAAATACTCTCGCGGAGTATGTATTGGATGTACAGTAGGCGACGCGAACGAGACTCGCGGAGGATCACGAATCGCGGACGACTGTATGCTACGGTGAAACGTGAGGAACAGGAGAGAAAATCGAAAGATATACGTAGAAAGAAGAAGAATAAAATTGAATACGCGGCACGTAGCGAGCGTACAAATTAACTAATGGTTATCGTCCCATAGGTATCGGGGTGGCTAAAACGTGTCTGCGTTTCGAATATAAACGCAGAAACGTATATCCATTTATTATAATCAGAACCCGATTATTTTTTGCCCAAACCAACATGTTCGTCTCGAACATTTTGCACGAAAAGTTATTACGATTATAGAACAGTGCTATTATCATCTATACCACCTTTGTGAAGTTGGACGTTTTAAACGATTTTTAGGCAATCGGGAGTTTACAACGTGAAAGAGCTCTTGAGACGAAATATTTAGTGCACTTCTTAATTTCCTAGAGTCTATTTCCTTTGTAGCAGCCAAGCCACCACCCTTCATATGATGCCAACGTGCACGCCGGGTTTGATGTTATCGAGGACCCTCCTCAACCTGCTTTCGATTCTGAGTTTGAAAAATACGAACCTGTGGAGCCCTTTAGTTCTGTAAATCATGATTTTCAAAGTGTCGTGAACGGAGAAATATGAGGTGGAAACACGTGAAATTTTAGTTCTTCCAGATTTTGACCGTCAGATTGCACCAAACCAACATTGAGATTGTGATTGTCATGCTATACTCAAATTTTCCGATTCAACAAACCTCCCGTATAGTTTTTATGGATGATACAAATTTGGAGCCTTTAAAATGTCCATGGTCTAAAGTTGTGATCCACTTTCGGGACGTACAGTAAATCGAGGGGATGAAATGTTTTATTCGTCTAAAAACAGTTCACACGAAAGTTTGTGAATTAAAAATCTACCTGACACTACGAATGTCACATTCTTGTTCCGGGTTTGTCGCAATTTGTCGGTCGAAAGGTGGTGAAAACTTAGTTTTTTAGCTTTTTAGCAAAAAAATTCGACATACCGAGAATAAAAATGTGAAATGTAATGTCTCATGAATGAAACGTGAAATCTGAAAATGGGGCGATGAAGAATGCGTCGAGGCGCGTATACATATATTATGCACATATGGATTTAAGTACGTATATATGTGCCCTTAAGACATTTTAGTACAAGGAAAGAAGTACATGCAGGGGTATGTGTATACACCCGCGCTCTCGCCTTCATCCTCCAAGCCCTCTGACTTGGCGCATTGTTCTCCGGGTGCGCCGCTAATTGCGCGCATTGTATAGCATTGTTGGCCCCGCCAGGGAGAGACAGCAGCAGCAGCAGCATGCCGCCCGCCGGTTAAACTGCTCCTATCGACCTGCTATCTTTATATAAAGTAACAAAACAACGTAATTAATTACCAGTCTTCCACGCATTGTTAGACGATAAATAACGCGAGCAGCGGAGGTACCATCAGGTTTTCTACCATCCAATTAAAATATTCAGCAAGACAAACAACAATGGACGATGGGAGGGGAGAAAACGCGCGCGCGCACGTCTCCCGTTTCAACCATCTTATTTCTCCCTCTCTCGGTTCCTCTCATCTTTCCCTTATACATTTATACCTCGTTCTCTTTTACCTGTTTTCCTTTCTCTCTCTCTCTCTCTCTCTCTCTCTCTCTCTCTCTCTCTCCCATATCCTCCGTATCTTCTTCCCATTCCCCGAGTATCCGTCCTTTTTATTCCTTTTTCAATGGTGTCCAGAGATACAAGGCCACAGGAGAGTGTCCCTGTTCTGCAGCGGGCATTGCGCACACGCGGGGACCCCTCCGATGACCATTCTCAGGGTCACACGCGCACAGGTGGAACCAGGTGCGCGCACATGGTCCGCCTCAGCCACCTTATAATACCATACGTATGGGTTACCTGGAATAATGGACCGCTGACTTCATATAGGGACGAGACAATCGAGACCATTTTACTGCTACGGCAATACGCTCGACTCGCAATCGTTGACCTCATCCTTTCCAACTTACCCGTAATCGTAAAACGGTACATACGTGGTTCGTATCGATATTCTCGTCGTGATGGAATATTAAAGTATCATAAGCGCGTGTATACGCGATGCTTCCATGCTTGTATAAATTATAAGAAAATAGCTGGACTTTGAATATTCCCACAAACGCTCGCACGAAAAAGAGTGCCCATTTTTGATGCTCATACACCCAGAGGTGTCTGGCGCGTACACTCAATAAAAAAAGATAAGAAACGATACAATCGTTCGGTATCGTCTTCTTCTTACGATCCCCCACGTTGTCTCGCGCGTCATTGTTCTCGTCTCCGTACATAGCGTGAGACCCCCGAGGCGGACACGCGGCAGTAAGAGAGAATCGATCGAGATATTTGTTTTAGAAATTGACAGGTGAACGTGCCACCGCTGGAGACCATCGGTGTCTCGTGTTTAGCCGCAGCTGTATATAAGCCGTATGTAAGTATACGTTTATATTATATACACGTTGTACAATTCTGTATTATATTCACCATACTATACCCCAAGTTTCTATATACATTAACGCCCGCAGAGTTAAAAGAAAGAAAGAAATTTAAAAAAAAGAACCAAAGTACTCGGTACGAACAGTCGTGAGCGCGTTGCGCAATATCTCCCCGCGGTCCATAACGGTGCGTGTACACTCACACACGAAAGAGCATCGCGCACACACCGATCCGCGTCGCTCTCGTGCGTACGTACACGCGCTCGCGCGTACCCCGTGCTGACCGCTGTCTTCTTATCGCCTCGAGTTTCACGCTGACCTGAAAGGCACCGTATACATCCACGAAACGAAAAGAAGCGCGCGGTATATAAAATAAGAACCGTGAAACAACGTTAAAAATGACAACGGTGAAGGTATTATCCGACGAGGAAGAGGATCGGAGGATTTTGCGATGATGAAATCCTCGATGCTGCATTAGAAAGTGGGCAGTGCGCGCCGGAGAAGACTTTTGCGCTGTGTGCGAACGGACAGCCGGTAATTAAGACGTCGACTCTACCGCGAGTGAGCGAGAGGTAAGCGCGGAGTCTCTCGAGCGAGTCTCGCAGAGATCGCGTATTTACTACAATGCGAAAAACCAAGGGGAAGAGAGCGAGGAGAGATCGTGCCACGCAAAAAGTTCGTACGCTCAACGTCCAGCATGTGGATGTGTCTTACGTCTGTCTGTTGCGAACTCGGTTGTCTCCGCTACATTTCCGCAATTTCGAGTCAAGTTCCTCTTACTTCTGCGAACGCGATGAGTCTTTCTGTCGTGTCAGTCGCCTGCGTGATTAAAAAAGAAACATCGATCATTTCGACTCGAGACTATTTGTAAATTCGTTCAAAAAAATGCAAAACGTGTCAAATATTTTTTAAATAATAATATGAATTATTGTTGTTTTTGTTCCCCTCGAACCATATTCATCGATGATATATTCTTCGTTCACACGGTGTTCATCCTTTTCTTTCATGCTCCACCTCATCTCGTTCTCTCGTATCTAGTTTCACGTCCAGTTACACTAGTACACGCGTCAAGAGAGGTAGATCTCGCCTCTCGCGTTTTCGAGGGGCAGAGAGAGGCAGAGAAAGAGCGTGAGAGTGAGAGTGAGAGGGGGGGGGGGCGGGAGAGAGAGGTTGATGGTCATAGTCGAGGATAATGTAAATCATCCTGTGCTCTGCACACTCTTTTTTAACATTGTAACACGTCTTGTGTACGCTCGCCGCGCAAAAGCGCAAGCCGCAAATGCGACTCTCGCGCATGCACACAATCAGACTCATGCTTTGTATGCACACCCTCGCACACTCTCGCAAACGCACACTTTTGTCCAGCAAACTCCATATGCGGATGTATATTGTTCAGTGATTTCAACATTTTGTATGGAGTGTACGTCTTCTGCGTTATTACGCGCTGGCGGATATATATGCGTATGTGTGACTGTGTGTGAGTATGTGTGTATACTATACCGTAGATATATGAGAGAAGTATGTAAGAGTACAGAGTATACATAGTAAGGTAGTTTACACGCGCATGTGGCACGTCTCGAATCATGGTGTACGAGCACGTTATATACCTAACTCCTTCTACGTCCTTATTCGTATCTCCTCTTTCTCCTCTCTGTCTCTCTCTCTCTCTGTTCCATCTTTCCTGGCATCCTCATTCTTCTGCCGCTTCTATCGTCCATCGCTGACTCTCATCATCATCTCCTTCTTCTTCTTTTGCTACTTCTTCTTCTTCTTCTTCTTCTTCTTCTTTTTCTTCATCATCGTCATCTTCTTCTTCTTCTTCTCCTTCTTCTTCTTCTTCTTCCTCTTTTTCACCTTTTACCTGCGCCTCAGCTCCTTCTTCGCGTCTTGTTCTCTTCCCCGTTCGTCTTCATCCCCCTGCTGCCTGTTCCTTGCTCATTCTTCTTCTATTTCTTCTTTCTTATTCCACTGGTGTACTCGCAGAATATCTTCTCGTCTGTCCACCTCGGTCTTCGTCTTCTCCGATCGTCCTTTCTCGCTCCTCTAATACATTTCTCTCTGGCCTAGCTCAGGCGTTCTTCTCACTCACCTCTTAGCGAACGAGCGTGAACGCGCGCGCGGCTCGTTCATCGTCCATTCCCTTATTTCTCGGGCGACCGCGTTATTTATCGCTAGCGCACAGCGCACCACAACCCGACGGTGTGCTGCAAAACTCGCGAGCTCATATGTACGCTTCTCTCCCTCCAGCGACATCCTCGTCGTCGTTCTCCTCCTCGTCGGCGGCGGCGGCGGCAGTACCCTAAGGCTTTTCTCCACCGAGACGATGTGCTGTGCGTCTTGTTTTTACACACAACCGGGCATTACAATGCTCGCGGCATGTTAGACTTACACGAGAGACTTCGCGTGAGTATTCTCGCTCTCTTATACATGATATACACATATATATATAGTGTACATAAGGGAGTGAGAATAGCTGTATATAACAGTTATTATTATTATTTTTGTTATAAATATATTTATAAATATATATATATATAGTCAAGAGTATGAGATGAATCATCGCTGACCAGTACCCCTCGCTCACCTCTCCAGCCATCTCGTTTCTCTTCCGCGAGAAAATGCGAGAATCCACATAATTGCGCAAGACTTATGAGAACCTTTCGCGAGCGAGTGCCGATGACCGTGCATATTTTTTGAAAAATATATCATCGTCGATTTAGAGAATTTCATCGCGTGCGTGTGCAAGGCAGATATTGTTTTCGCGTACTACAATAAATAATCGTTATCGATCGCGATTCCCCCATAGATCGCGTACTTGTCCGTGGTCGTCGCACGAGATTCGAGACAAGAGAACTTTTGGACTCGGTGTTCGCGTATCACAGGCAAAAATATTTATGCGTCCCGTGCCGAATCGGCGGTATCACAGCCGGTAGCACAGGGCTCGAGCAAAATGAAGTTGCATTAACGAAACAGTATGGCGCACAAGGGGTATCATTTGTCACCTATCTCTCCTGGGTCCCTCGCGAAGTTATCGGACCGGCTCATCTCTCCGGGACCGAGCTCGTGCGCTCGTTCGCAATGCTGCAAACACCGCTAGAGAGACTCGCCCCGAGAGTTGTAAATCATGCGACACCCGACAACAGATCGAATATCTAATTCCCTTTCACTGACTCGTTACTGCCGTGGTACGCCCGCGCACGTCCCCGAGCTTAACCGAGAGAGAGAGAGAGAGAGAGAGAGAGAGAGAGAGAGAGAGAGAGAGAGAGAGAGAGAGAGACAGAGAGACAGAGAGAGGGACGGTAAAACGGGACGGGTGGTGTAGTGGGAACAGATGGAACCGGCACAGGAAATCCTCTCCCTCTCGTCTCGCGAACCTGTGCGTAACTCCTCCACTGTGGAATTTCTTTTTTTTTCGCGTACGGCACCCGAGAAAGAGAGAAGGGCATCGTCGGATTTCTTCGTCGATAAAGCGTTCCACGCGGTTATTGTTATTATTATGAATCGAGTCTCCATTCGGTATATCACGAACACCGTGGACGAGACTCTTCACCACCGGATGGACAATCGTCAACCAATTAACGACCATTAAAATCCCTCGTTAATCATCGCGGAACAAGCCTGTCCGAGAAGCCCGGAGCCTCCGCAAGTCCATTGAGGCCCACGGTGAGAAATGTATAATGCTGGCCTCGATGATGTTTGATATATCGGCGGAACATCGTACGATATATATTCCGTATACTTTTATAAACGTTGCCTCATCGTAGCGACCTCTGTATACTGCCGGAAAAGAAGCTTTGCCTATATCAACGATTATTCTGGTTCACGCATTCTGCACAGCGGGGAGTTTCGAGTTTCACAATTGCATGTGTATACTACTCACCGACTTGCATACATATTTATATATACGCATGTAGATAGATAGATGTATATATATATAGGTAGACATATACGTGTATTTATAACCATCGTTTCGTCACATGTTACTTCGACAATAAACCGCCATAGCCGGTAACTTTCCCCAGTGGAGCGAGCGCGAGCCCGAGCTCGTTTCACCCGACGATCCTGCTGGGTAAGGAAAATGATGGGCGAATCGTTTACGGTTCGTTTCATTACAGCCTGGAGATTCGATCGAGCACCTGTCCAGCCCGTAGAATCTTGTTCTACCATAATACCACTCTAGTCTCTCTGGTCTCTCGATAGGACATAGGGACAAAGCCAAAGGTGGAGTTCCCATCGTTTAATCCACACGCGGTCGGACGAAGAAAAAATCTCGGAATGTACCGGTGTCCGTAAGCTTCTTTCGTTTCACCATCTCTCGTTCTCATCGTTGCGATCGACGCGCGCGGGCTACATAAAAAAGAAAAATCATCGAATAATTTCAAACCACGGGTCGTTGACCAATGTCACCTTCTGACCTGCTCGAATAAAACCGGTGTTTGCCGAGAATCGGGATTGCATTTACATATATCTAGCTGCAGCTATCGACAAATTTCCAAAAAATCTCACCAGTTTTTGAAACCTCTCCGAATTCCTCGCACCACTTAAGATAAGAAACTAGCTGGTGGTGAAATCGTTTCATCTCGCAACAGAAATAACAATCATAAACTATCTTGTAAATTACAAATCCGAGCACTTCCTCTCGTTTCACCGTCGCCTCGAGGACAAGTCGTCACAGCCAGCTAATGTTTGTCAGGTCATCATCAGTGCTTCATCGTACCAGTCGAACGTTGTAAACTGGGCCCGGTTTTGCAGGTATTTGCGGGATCGATGCAAATATGCCGATACCCACCATTACTATATTTGCATGTACGTGTATATAACGAGCCTAACTGCAAACAGGCGCTCCGTGCGTGTGCCAGACAACATATCCCAAGTCACCGAGCGGGAACGTGATAATTAGATACTTATACTATGTTACAATTTCCGCGGTCGTTCCCTTTCATCTGGCATGGGCGCGTATGGCCAGTTGCTGTTCTCGCTTCCAAGCTCCGTGCCTTCTCTTCGTACGATATCCAGCTTGCTCTCGATTTCTCTCACTGTCTCTGCATGATCTCTTGTATTTTCATGCGTAGATCGCTCGGTAGACCTGGCATGTGAGCGATCTAATCCCCACCCTCAATTCGCTGGTCCCCTAAGGCCGACTCCAACTTCACCACGGTGCGCACATGCTGCAAGGTATGTATTTAGCTTATATACAGGCTATATACCAAGATATACGCGCACTGCACCAGACACTGGTTAAGTACTGGAGTCTCCGATCTCGTCTAGGCTCGGCTAGGCCAGAGTCCAGTCTGGCCTACGGGCCATCGGCATTGCAGTCAGGTGCCGCTAGTTACACAACCGGTAGATTCCTTCGAGCTCCACGAGAATGTTCTCTGTGTATGTGTCTGTCTACTACCTCTCTATCTTTATCTCTGTCTCCTTCTCTTGGGTAGAGCTATCGGGGTATTACCACGTCTGTTCCGTGCGTGCTACGTGAAGCTGAACGGTTTGTAACGATTTGCGGAAGAGCTCCGCGTCAGAAACTGTAGCAGATCGATCAGTTTTACCCAACCGTGTAGAGATCGCAGTACCGGAGAGAAAGAGACTGAGAGAAGGAGAGGGCGATAGGAGAAAGAGTGAGATCGGGAACAGCCAGAAGGCTCGTACATACAGAAGTAACGTCGGATGAAACGTGGTACACGCGCATTCTGAGCGAACCGTAAACGAAAACAGAACGTCTTCAAGGAGAGAGAAAGAAAGAGCGAGAGAGAGAGGGGGAGAGGAGATGCCCCGCCGGCTGAGAAACCATCACCACACCGGACATGGCAACCGTAGCTTTCAGTATGCATAGCCATCAAGAAGCTCCATCAGAAACGCGTGCGCTTAACGCTCGTTTTCTATTTTCTATCATCTTTCCGCGATGCACAACGAACTAGTACATACACCAATACTTCGTATCAGCCGTAACGCGTCTAGCGTGTAGGTACGTGAAACGGGCCGGATTTCATCCGACCGAGCGCGTAGAAAACAGCCAAGACAGGTCTACGCGCGGCTTCTATGCGAATGTCGATTTATAGTATCGTGCGCCATTAGAGATAATTGTTAGGGCAAGAATCCCCCTTCGTCGCAGGCCATATGCCTATGCCGTATGTACGCGCGCTGCCGTAGCATGATGTAAAGTTGTTTTTCCGCGGTCACGCACACGCATATAAGCGCGCACGCACACCGGGTCCACCCTGTCCGCGGTACTCTTACGCGTGTGCGTATACGAGAGAACACAAGTTGCGGCCCCGAAGTAGCTTAGGATTTACTCGCGCACTCTGGAATGGGAAAACCGCGTGAGATGGAGAAGGAACGAACGAACGTGCTACTCTCGACGATGTATCGGTGCATCGTGATAGGATCGTGAGGAGAACGAAGCCATCCCAACGGTGCGGAAAGTGTAGATACGTGTAATACTCACGCACGTGCACACTCGCTTCGGCGTACATCGGGAAGAGGACGACGGGCTCTGCCCCGTTTGTTTTATTATGTGCGAAATTTTTCTCTTTCTCGTTATATCGGGTATATTTCGCTGTCTCGCTCGCTCGTTTCTCTTCTCGATTTTCTCGACTCTCCCTTATGTACGTGAGTTGGCTCTCTCGGTCTTTCTCTCTTCGTTGTCTCAGTCGTCGTCGCCCATTTGAACAAGCTAGTTTTATAGCGCGCAATAAACATGCCTTTCGCTTATAGCAGCGGCTCCGTGATGCTCGTCGCGATGACGGTAGTGGTGATGGTGATGGTGATGGTCGTCGCTGTGCCGTACACGCGCGCCGGTAGACCCACATGGCGGGTTAATTGGAATGTTGCTCCGTTCGATTAAACTATTAAATGAGAAGGCCTCTTAACTCGGTGCGGCACGCCGCTTTCGTACCCCCGTCTTCACTCTTCTCATTCCGTCCTGCCCCTCCCTCCAGCAGTAAATCGTACCTACCGCTTCTCCTTACCACGATCTCGCGCTCTTTCTATTCCGTTGGAACCGATCTTGCCTCTTTCTCTCTACTTGTTTTGTGTGTGTCGTGCGACTAGTTTCTGATTCCAGTATGCACACACGATCGCAGGTTTTCCTCGATGTCGCTGATGGTGCCCGAGCACGGGTACTGCATGCTTCTTGTTCAACCGCGACGGTCTCATCGATGTGACGACGACAGCGATACGAGAAACTGAGATCTTGTGATTTCGTATTCGGGAACTTGATCGTGTCACGGTAGGTACGTGTAAGCTATGTACAGTCGTGGAATTGAACAATCGTGAAAATACTCGGGGAAGAAACGATGTTCGTTCGAACTTACTTGGTCGATCTACGAAGATACCAGTGTCCTTTTACATCGAGTGATTTACATCAGATGTTTTTCACGAAACTTGAAGGAATTTACGATTTTCCAGTTTTCGCAAATCTTTTAGCGTTCCATAGTACTTGCATCTCGATTTAAGAAAGATCGAAGTATTATGAATTTTTCCAGGATTCGGCTGTTTCTTTGAAGTATCTCGAGTTCTCGAACGAAAGCTAAAAAATCATTCGCATGTTGGCGCGATGCGTAAAATCCGCAAAAATGACGCGAATGCGTGGATCTTACCAAGGCATCGACGGTTAAGCCAGATTTACCGCGAAAGCTCACGAGGGAGTCGAGTTTGACGTGGGAAAGAGATAGAGAGAGAGAGAGAGAGCCACGTGGTAATTTTAGCTTAACAATTCTCGCTGGAGAGGGAGAGGAGGCGGAGTGGCGCTCGCGGTACACCACACGCTCTCGCGGTGAGCCTCCGCCGAGCTCGTAAAGGAGCGCCGATTGATTGATATCCATGCAGCGGTGTCGGTGAAACGTATATCTATCGGCGGGCCAAGAGAGAGAGAGAGGGAGATAGAACATTGAGACAAGAAGAGGAAAAAACCGAAAGACGCCAGGCGCTTGGCAATCTTTCTCCACTTAAAGATTGTCTTCATACGAATAAAAACTGCTCTGTATCGTATTTTTCTCGTCGCCGCTTATACGCGACACGTGATTACAAAATTATTTACGTTTTTTTGCCACTCCTAGCGGATCGTGTTTTTCCGTGCAAAAGAATTCGATTTAGCGATAACGACAAGACTCGTTCCGGAATTCCTCGATCGCTCCCGATCAATCGATCGACGATCGGTCTCCATTCGGGGAATCGATCAAGTGACTCATTAAAGATACGGGCAATGTGTCGTCGTTGCGGCGTGCGTCGGCATCGAAACCCGGTCATAGAGAGAATGATTCGATAAGGAAATCGACATATTTGATGGCGAATAAGGAGAATCGTGTAACGATCGTTACAACGCTCGAAGCTATCATGGCTAAATTCCGGTCAGTTTGTCGGTATCGATCACTAGTCGATTTTCTGTCCCTATTCTCCATTATTCAGCGTACCCAGGCTTATACTCGCTCCGGTAATCTCGGGGTCCGAACCTAATGCTGCGGCGAGATGCTACGCCATTGCGAACGAAGACCGACGCATAGACAGAGCAGCCTCTTCGGAGTGAGTTATACGCGATGGCGGAAAGAGTCGTAAGAGCGCGCGAAGGATATCTGGCACGCACGTTTCCACACGGCCCAGCATCCATCCAACGGCAGCAGTTAAACCGACCAACAGTGGCGCACCAAAGTAAATGTTATAACAAACATCGTCACGGGGGCCTTACGAGCAGAGTTCTCTCGCGCGACGCCCCGCTATTTAACATTATTTAGTTTGCTTTGTGAACGTTTAAACAGTGCCCACCTCCTTTTTCTTCCTCTTCTTCTTCGTCTTCTTCTTCTGACTCCTCTCATCATCATCCTCCGACTCTCGCTTCCACGTCTCCCTTCCTTTCTTATAACCTCTCGCTCTTCGTCAACATACAAGGTTTCAGCATGGATATTTGATGTACCATCGCTACTACCTAGGAACTCTACCGTCTCATCGCGCGCCGCGTATAGACCGAAAAATCTCCGGCATATGTTTGTTTTCTAGGTGCTAGACGCGTGGTGTTGCTCGATGGGATCGTCGTCCATCAACTTTTCTTGATGTACGCACGTAAATTCAACTACGTAGGTATTGGCCACGCGTGACGTATCACATGCGTCAGTAAAAAACATTATACTCTTATCTTGTTTCATTGTCAATAGTAAATTGACGTTTTCACTTGCGCATCATAATAAATAATTAAAAAACGTTCGAAAATCAACAGATCCATCGTTATTAAATTTGAATAAAAATCAAAGAGTCTTTAAAACCATAAATATATTTTCAAAGTATGAAAGTACGATTCGATGACAATATTGTACGACCCTACCGCTCGATCGTTCATATGATTTCTGTCGCGTCAAGTCGAAAACATAATAAGACACTATTTACGTTAATGACGCGCGTCAACGATTATCCCGTCGTATATGGCCGTTGCGCGGGTTAACGTCACGCGGTTGGAATACGGCTAAAAACAGTTTGAGGATAAAAAGAGAAGTGACAAGGCGAGGGGCTAGGAGGAGAAGGAGAGGGACCTACTTTCTATCGTAGTTAGCCTACTGTCGAGCGGTTGCCGGAGCGTTCGAGCATCCGGCATCGCTCCGGGCGTCCACTCTCACTGTCTCTATGCACACTCCGTCGTGTACGTGATGCTGTTGATCCGGCTGCGTCTAACCCGAGTAGATACTTCGATCTATCCAGCTGCCACCCCCCCCCCCTCTCCAGCCTACCCCTTCGATTCGACTTCGATTCTACACTGTTCTCTTTCTACAGTCGATTTACTTTTAGCTCTCGTTTGAAACATTCCGAAAGGTAGAGGTTCTATCGAAGTGTGCCTGCACGACGGGTCTCCTCTGCCCGTGACTCGAGAATGAATGATATCACGTGAGATTAGACCGCGAGATACTTCGGGAGATAGAGTGTATAGGGTGGATTGGTCTCGATGCGAAACAAACCATTGTAATAGTATTGGTTGAAAAAAATCATCGTACACGATAAAATAAAAATTATCTTTGATCTATCGTGCGTTAATTTTGTTATCGTTCGTTTGGACACGTTCTTAAGATCATCACTTCACAACGCGTACAGTCTACGATCGTTGATTTTGAATCGTTGGATATTTTCACCCCGTATAAGCCAAGCGAAGGCAAGCATGCGCGAGATCCCCACAACGTATCGAGGCATTCCCGTACTGGTAGGATTCCCGATTTACGCCGTCGCTTCTAGGGACAAGAGCTAGAACAACACGAGTTTAACATCGAGGCAATCCGTTGTTTGCGGTCCCTCGGTGCTTTGTGTGACACTGCCGCTGCCTGCGTCGTTGTAGTATTTTCTATCTTTCGTCTCGCTCTCTCCCTATTCCTCTTTCTCAGTCTCTCTCACTCTCTCTCAGCATGTGTGTATCGTTTTTACGTGTACGAGATCAGGTCAGAACGACGCGTACTCACGAGAGAGTACGAGAGGTACGAACGTAAATCGAGTCGTCGCGAGGAAACTCTCGAGGCAGCATCCCAACTCGTGTAACCGGCGCGACCCGAAGAGCACTGAATCGTACACGTGGATGTACGCGCGTTCTTCTATCTGGTAATACGAGCGTTAACACTCGCGGAAATTCTTCGAATAAACGAGCTGACTCTTATAGGTCTGCTGGAAATCTTTAGCCGGTTAAGGGTCTTCGATCCATACCGAGTATCGATTATTGAATCGACAGAAAAAATTTCTTATCGCTGCACGAACGATAAAAAAACGTCGAACGTCACCGTTTATCGTTAGAATTACAAAGCCTAAGAACTTTCTAAGACATTTTCGAAACTCCCTAACTCCTAAAGTTTTTCTAATTGTAAGGTCGTTACGTTGCCGTGTAATTATTACAAAGTCTTCGGTGTGCATTATGTACCAGAGTCATCGCGAAGATATAATTATAGTAACGAGAGATCGTCCGCGGCGCACGAGTTTATCCGTCTAAGGGCATTTTACGAACGGGTTTATCAGGCATCGATACAGTCTCATCGATCGAACCAGCATGCATCGCGCATTTATATTTCTTCAACTGCATAAACACACTGCCGTCGAACGTGTGCGAAAAACATTATTCTCTCGAAGTACCCTCGCGTATACACATTTGTGCGACATGCGTCCAGCCCCTTCGGTCTGTGTTTATCCCTTGTTTTACGTCGACTCGTCGAAAGTACGAACAGTCCGCGAGAATCATCGATGTTAAGTGCAGCCGGGATGGACTTTCGATGTGAATGTGTACTACCTATATCTATATATATATACACGCGTACGAGATGAATAAACGCATCTTATCCCATTTTTTATGTTCGTTAATCTCACTACTTCTGATGGATATGCCAGTCCGCGAAACCAGCCACAAAGCCCATTCCCGCAACCGCAATACTCGTTGAAAAATGCATCAGGCATGCATACGCGTATGTAACGGATCGGGAATGGTGAATATGATCACTTTAATACAAGTTACAATGGCACAGCCTAAAGAATATTTCAATACACCGCTCTTCTTCATGTACACACAACGTGACGGGTATATGAATTCTGCGGCGTTATATCAATGTGTGTTTCCGTATCCTGTCATCGTACGAGAACGGTGACAAGAGAAAACAAGGGAAGAAGATGGGAGCCTCGTACAAAATGGTGCTTACCACGAAATCGCTAAGCCGGTACACATCGTACGCTCCGAGGGAAAGTTTCCTCGTAACCGCACTTATTAAGACGTCATGTCATTGCCACGAGGGAATTTGAAGTATGGGAGAACGAGCAAGATTTCCACTCGAGCGAGAGACGTTCTACAATGTATCGTCATCCACGCGAATCGCAATGACACATATGCAGAGGTAAAATAATTTAAGAGCCGTTGCTGCTAGTGTTTTTGCAGTATCGGACATCAACCGTTGCGTCGAGAGTGAATACCGCGGGTACAAGGACTATAACGACAGGATGCAACGTCGAAAAACGAATTTTCTCACATCACGAAGATTCAGGAGAGAGACATATTGCGAAGTTACAGCTCACGAGACTCGGAATGTTTCTTCAGATTCGTTTTACATAATCGTGTTACGTGTATAATAAAGTATTCGCGATCGTCGTCCAAGCTTTATCGATGAGTTTCCACCAAGGCATCGATGATTTACGTATCTCGTGTATCCGATCGATTCTGGGTAACTATTTGTGATTTTTCTTTACTATCTGCGGAGTTATCGGTAAGTCGATGAGGGAGATAAGATCTACACTCATCGTCGTGTACCAACGTTGCAAGAAACTCGATGCATCATCGCCTTCCGATATTTATTGTGTGTGTGGTGCGTTTTTTACGGAAATCTATAGAGTTCCGGTCTTTTCGAAGATGTTGATGGAAATATCTACACGCGCGATAGATATATACGCAGCTTCGTTTTTCACAGGAACCAATCGAGGAAGGGTGCGATGCCAAAACGTCGTTTCCTCCTCGAGGCTCGAATCACGTTATCCTTCTTCCGCTCGTCGGTTCACATAAAAATCACGTGAATTCGATAAAACGTAAGGAACTCTGTCTCGGGAATAAAGTGTTTTCATTTTAACGTTTCGTCTAAACGATTTTAGCCAATCAACTAATTTTAAATTTCCGTCGTGATATCCTTTATACACAGGAGCCAATCAATTTTTGTCATTTCTAAAATTTAATTTCGATATATAGATATATCTTGGTCGTCCGCGTTATTTTCCAATGAATCGTTTAGTCAATCGCGAAACGGCACATACGAGAAATAAAATAAAGACGGGGTGGAAAGAAAAGTGATTGAAACCTGTAAAGCTGCTTTCCTGCAGTACACACCAGAAATTCCCCGGGTGTGTTGCCGGAGAGTACGGAGTTTCTGTATTACCGGAAACAAACAGTGAAGTAGCACAAGGAGGAAAAGAGACAGCGAGACGAGAGAGAAAGGGGGGCGGCTGGGAGTTCAAGGGGATTCAGCGCTACTTCGCGATGCGGCATACGAAGACATAAAATGGAACAGCAGCGGAGAAAACGCAGTCGGGGAAACACGGAGGATAGTAAAAGAGGATAGGTGGAAAGGGTGCACACCCTCCAAAGCCTGCTTTCGTGTAGGAATGCACAGGGAGCCTGTCTCGGGTCTTCGTATGGTTTATCTTTCTTTATCCTTCTCAAGTTTACGTCAATGTTCTATCTCTCCGTCTAGCTCACTTTGTCTATCTCTTCTTCTCTCATTATATATGTATATAACGATACCCCGAGCAACTAGATATAGAACACGGGATTGAGAACTGAAAAGGTGGCAGTAGGGGGAAGGGGTGTAGTACGCCGGTTGAAGTTGTTGGAGGTGGAAAGCGGGAGAAGCACGAGCGCAGTCAACAGGGATGGGCGGAAGGAAGGAAGGAAGGAAGAGAGCATTTGGGAGTAGTGACGAGAGGGAACGGCGGGTGGGTTGGAGAAACGAAGCACGCCGGGGTACGGGCAAAGCGCTTCTCGGCAGCTCACATCAAAGAGTTGGGTTAATAGAAAGCCTTAGAGGCGTTTGTTCGAATCTCCTCATCTGACTAAATATTCTTGGCTGATGTACCTGTGAGGCAGAATGAGACAGATTTAGAAGGTGGAAGGAAGCTGCGATAGGGGCAGGGACGAGAAAAAAGGGATTTGAGAAACGGTGGTTACTACTGAACGTCGCTGAAGGTGTGCAATGACATGGAAGGTGCCGGTAAAGATGGAAGAGAGAAACTCGAAGCTTGACGACGATATCGATGAGCCAAGATACACTAAAGGACAAAGGATGCGAAGTTCAGGGTTTTATACTATTTTACTTGTCTCCTGCTACCGGTAGGTATTGCAGCATGCTGCAGACGCTGCAATTTAGTACATAGCCAGGTAGCTTACGACGGAGGAGGGAAATGAAATGGACCATGGGGGAATTGCAAGATGCGGGACTATAACTATACCACTGCATAGATATATGCAGGGGGTGCACGTTTTCGATATACCAGAGTATAGCATGATGTATAAAGGAGATGATGAACGTCGTACCACTCGTGCCTCCTGGGCTGATGTAGGTATAGTTCAATGTCTTACGATTCCCTCATGGTAACGCCAAGTTGCATCGCAGCGCGCGATTGCCGAGAGAGGGAGAGATGGTTCTAATCTCCCCATGTCTGTCCTCTCTAATCGTGGCTTCCTGTATGTACACCGGACTATACCTTAGCTTTGAGATGACAGAATCTATATGTACGTATGCCCGAAGGATAATTACGACGGCGAGTTTGGTGGTCGATCTCGTCAGCATCGGTTCCAGCTTCTCTCTTTCTCTGCCTCTCTCTCTCTCTCTCTCTCTCTCTCTCTTTCTACCTCGACACATCCTTACTCGAACCACCGAAGGTATCATTTCGTCTTCTATTGGTAGATATGCTATCGATTTCGAGCGAGGTGGTTGGATCTCGAACATCTATCACTTTCAGAAGGGACCACCAGCGAAACTACGGTCCAACCTACCTAACGGTAGTAACTTATCTCCCAAGAGTTTATTGCAGAAACGGTGTGTGTACGAGAGACATAACGTAGTTGCATGTAAACGCCCAGAATCGAAGGTTTATACCTCCCACCACGTGAGTATGCCTGCAGCTTTGCCGTTCGACAGACACACGAAGAAGAATCCCGAGGCGCTTCGGGTTAAGCTCATCGCATCTGTATGTCTAACTATAACACATACATACATAGATATGAGTATGTGCGTATGTGTGTGTGTGTGTGTAGGTGCGTGTCTGTATATATAAGTAAACTATGTACTCTATTACCGGTACGACGGTGGGGCCCTAGGGGTGACTAGGCTTTGCTTCGGAAACTCCGACAAATTCGACTAATTAATATCTCTGTTGACGCTACGAAATGTCGGCCCCTAGATTTCCTTCGGTAGCGCACTCGTGGAAACTTGAAACGAGCGCGAACTTCGAGGCATTTCTGCTCATTCCAGTCAGCCTCGGCGATCCCCTACGGTTCGTCGTCTCGATAATCAAATCGGCTTCGACGTCTCATCGTTATATTTATACCACGGGCGTTATTTTTACCTCGTTATATTCCATTTCATCTTCTCTCTCGTTCGATCGTAGCGATAAATCAATATCCTTTGCATTATACCGGGAAATATATGAATTTTGTGATATACGTATCGTCCTCACGGATATGGGTTTTCATTTTCATCCGTTCGTCTGTCGTGTATCGGCCGACATGCGGGGGATCGTTAGCGCTGTAACGCCGTCGCTGTTGTGGTGGTCGTTGTACAGTATGGTGTTTACCAAAGCCGCGATTAATACCCGCGAATCTGCCTACGAGGCCGGACGCTTTTGATTGATTTTGAGCAGCGCCAACACACCCCTTATACCGTACGACAGATACAAATGAATCGAATGCGCGGCCCCGGAAGCTTTGGCTCTCTCTCTCTCCCGCTCTCTTTTACTCCCCCTCTCGCTCTCTTTCGCTCCCTCTATATCTACCGTCTATCTGTCTTTCTATCTCTCTGTCTCTGTTTCTCTGTAATAGACGACGGGCTCACCAGGATCGTCGCTGCCGCGGTCGGTGAGCTCTCTATAGACGTAATCCTTTAAAGGGATATTTTGCCTGTGTTTCGCTCCGGTTAAGCTATATAAATAGACTTGGAACGTTCGCAATCAGTGTTGGTAAGTCTCGCACATCAGTATGGATAATTGGAGGGGGGATATTCCGGTTGGCCGTCATTTAGAAATGAGTCGAACTACCCCGCCAGTTGGCGCTTCGACGTTCTCTGTGCGCCCTGGAGGATATCCAGAGACGAGTGGTGTGTGCCGCTCCTCCTCCTCTCTTTCTCTCTCTCACTCTCTCTGATACTCTTTCTCCCTCTGCCTCTCGCGGGATCCACCCCTTCACCGACGTATCACGATCTCTCTCCGCGTCGACATACTGCCATTGTAATGGCGCAAGCAGACCTCTCTCGCGATTGCGCTCATTGCCATTCGAGTTAACGAGGGAGGGATATAATAGCTCCAACCCTCACTCATCCATCGCGATATATATTCGACAAACCAAAACCAACTACCCCTTCTGCAACGATACAGATACTTCGTCGATGCTTTAAAAAAATGCTACTCGAGTTTTATCCATAGAGACAATGTTCCATTGGTAAACAAGGAAAATTGATATACGTGAAGGAAGGTCCGCGAATATATATATTTTTAAGCACAATATAAACTATTATTGCCATCCATCTTCGGTTATAGTTTCGAGTGCTAAATCTCACGCGAAATGTAAGAATCGTGTAATTTCCGAATTTTTACATACGTTGCATTTGGTTTTCTCACTGGTTAGCCGAATACTTTTACTCCTTATGCTTTCAACTCGCTAATTACTTTCTCATTATCTCTTCCGCGTAGAGCGAAACCTTTTAATTTAAATACATTCCGGAATCCCCCGAACCATTGGAGGAGAGATATTATGCCCAACAATTATTCGGGCAAACGAAGGCAAGACGGTTGGGTAGAAACAGATGATATTCGCAAAGAACAGAACGTTGGAGGGGTTGAGAAAAAAGGGGTGGGGTGCGGACGGTGAGTTTAGCTCGTGAATTAACAAGATCTATCAGACCTGGTTCTGGCCAGTAAAGACAGAGAGACGCAGGCAAAGAGAAAGAGAGAGAGAGAGAGAGAGAATGAAAGGGAGAGAGATGGTCCACGGACCAACACAGTATCCAAGGAATATCATTTCGACCAGCCTCGGCATAAACGCAGTCTTCGTTTGTTTGTGGAGCCGCTTACTCGACTCTCACTCTTCTTTCCTACACGCCCCCTTCATCATTCGTTTTCGTCAATACACGCTTTATATACGTATATCTCCACGCTCTTTCTCTCCCTCACTCACTTTCTCGCGGCTTACGATCTTTCTCCATTGTTTAAATACAATTTTGTCGTTTACTAATTAATGCGCTACCGACATCAAAGAAGTTGTTTATTGGTTCATGTGATACTAAAGAGACGGTAACGAAGAGGTAACTCGCTAAGGGAGCGGTTGAAGTAGGAACGACGAAGCGAAGCGGGGGAGGACGCGTCGAGGGGGGCGAAGGAGTCGAGAGAAATGGTGGACGAGTTGAGAGAAGGAGGGTCGATGCGCGCGGGCCACTGCTCTCCGGTGAGGGGTGGCGAACAACCACCCCATCCTGAAATATCTATGTAGAAGCGAAACGGGAGATACTCCTCGCACTTTCTATTTGGCGTGCGCTTTCTCTCGCTATGTTCTCTCTTGTGCTTCCATCATCCATTTGTAGGTATACATCTCATATATATATATATATAGGTATAGCAACCTCCACCTTTCTCATCGTCGACACGGAGGAACCGGCTGAGAAAGGAAGACAGCGAGAAATCCCCTTGAAATATCCTTCTTGCTTGCGTTGTACCGAGGTTCTCTCTCCTCGCTCTCTCTCTCTCTCTCTCTCTCTCTGAACTATATCAACCCCACGTTGTATGTGTCCTCTCGGTGTACACCCCTCCGTGAGCTCAACGGATATAGTATTGCGACGGTGGATTGAGGGGTGGGAGATACGAGGGAATAGATATCAGAGACAGAGCAGACGACAACCTCCCACAGACTCATCAACTAACTTTGTTCCCCGGAGCAGATTTCGCAGGACTCTTGGCTATACTGAGTATCACGCCGCCAAATCAGTCACAGTTAGCTACGTAGTTTCGCCATCAAACGGTAAACGGGAGATACAAACATCGTCACAGAAGCTGGTTGGCGCAAACGGTGTGACGATGCCTGTCTGGCTAGCTCTCGTTCTGGAAGGCGAGGACGACGACGGCGATGTGTATCATAGTCGTTATAAGCGATATGTTTCCATGTATGTATAAGAAGAATGTTCGCACGTTACCAACGTACAAGTAAACAGTGGTTACCGAAACACGGGGGGATAAAGTTAACACGAGGCAAAGGGTGGAATGTGTCGCGGGGGTGAGAAACTGAGTCGTCGGAAGATTTTGACAGGAGCCGGTTGACATCGAGTCCTCCGAGTCCAGGAGTGACTCGAGTCACTTTATTCTTCGAAACTGACTTTGAGGACAGCACCGTCTAATGCAGATCGGGCATGCGCATGCGTGGAATAAGAAAATAGAGGTTCAACAAAACACAATCTTCGCTAATGGCGCCCTTTTCGTATGCATAATCGCACAGAGTACGAAGTAAGGGGACGAAAAGATGGAAATCATTAGCTACATAGATGCATACACTTGTCAATAACGAATGAGCGAGATCGAAGCGGCCCAACGTGTCTCCGCCGCAAGGATAGAGCGGAACAGGGGAGCACGTTTGGGATGCGAACGCGTGTGCTATGGGGTCTCGAACAAAAGCGTTAACTTACTCACGCCATGATTCTCCATATACCATGGGGTAAAACTTGGGTGATTGATCGCTGGGACTCTCCTAGATGGAGCCTGTTGATACTGCTTACCGAGTCCCGGTTCAACATATCCCTTTTACCCAACTCTCTATTTCCTGAAACGTACCGTAGGACAGGGGTGTGTAGGGCCCAGGACCCGAATGATCCGGGCCACGATCATGGTGGCGAGGAACAGAAAAAAACGAGAAACTAGGGGGTTCGGATGATAGAGCAGAGAGTCAAAGGAAAAGGGACATCGAAACGATATGGACAAAGTCCAGTTCGTCTTACCGTCTCTTTCGTCTATATTATTCATGCCCTTGCGTCTATGCGGCCTGTGCCTTCGTAAGCATTCGGATCAGTCGGACAATCGTGTTCGCTAGACCATAGAGGAAACTACTTCGGTACGATCGAGCTCGCACTGTACTCAGCGCCCTTCGCATTATGCTCGGAGGGTCGTAGTAACGGTGGTCGACGCAACGGGGTGGTCGACGTAGAAGTGGACGTTAGAGAGAGTCTTTTCGAGATGGAGAAAGTGGGATAGATAGATACTGTTCTCTATTACAAATCCCAGCTAAAACGAGAGCGAGAGAGGTAACGTCGATGTCCCGAAAACCCACCCCCGTGCGCCCTTCCTGTGTCAATAGGCTCGATTTCCCTTTCAAGTTGTCAACTCTTTTTGTGTGCCCGGCAAATTGTCGGGTGAGACGGAGATACTGCTAGACAGGCTCGGGGTGGGGGGATAGCAGGGAGAAGTTAAATTAACATTATTGTTGTGACAAAGATAGGGAGGAGGAGGGGTTGCCTCGGGACCGCCAGAGTCACGAAATATATATAGCGAGTGATGTTATATCGTTGTCGAGGCAGAAAACTAAATCCGCGAACCCTCGGGAGTGGAAAGGAAGGCGGAGAAACGTTGGGTAAACAATTCCTCTTGATGATGGTGGGCTTTCTCGTTTGATGTCGCCTGATTACCCATCGTAAACAATCGTTGATTCACTACACGGTACATTTTTCTCGTACCTCGATGGCTCTCGTATACGCACCCAGATACATACGCGTCTTTTACACACGTATACGAAACTCTTACACGCACCGGTAATATCGCGTACTATTGATTGGTAAAATTGTTTGACGCTTATTAAGTCTGATCAGGACGAGAGAGAAAGAGAGAGAGAGTGTCTCGATTATTCCAGCTGAATACTTATTTTCTTCCCAGCGTATAAACGCATACCGTACTTATGCCTTGCCGTTGCTCCCATAATCTTATCCACTGGCGTGTAATCATTGATTGATTATCCGGCGTGTAGCCAGATCGCCAGTCTGTTACGTGAAACGTCTTTTATCCATCGGTCTCGGACAGTTGAGAAACCGTTGAGAGAAAAATTTGCGACAAGCGTATAGTCTTGTTAATCCGGTATAGGCTGACTGCTGCCCTCCTCCCCCTCCTATCTCCTCTTCGCCCTCTCCTGCCCTCCTTCTGGTCTGTGTACTGCTATATCGTTTAATTTTTGTTCCTCGTCGTATTTTTCTCATCGTGTTGTGTTATCCGACTGCATCGAGCGTAAGCACGTTTCACCGTCGCTCGGTTATTACTAGGCTCGGGGGATAAAGCGATCGGTACCGGTATACGCAGTTGCGACAGAAGAAATATCTGGTCGTGGATATCGGGAAGGCAGGACGCGAGCTTGCGTGCATGTTGTGTTAGCTTCGGCGGTATCCGCGGACGTAGGGGGCTGTTTCTTTTGAAAAATAAAAGCTTTCATCGCGAAGCAACCCGTCCCGGAGAGAGAACCTGTTTCCCTATGTCAGTCGGTTGATCAATCTTGTTAATTAACACTCGCGAACCTCGATCGTTCTCGTCGTCGCGTGTTTATACATATATTTATATACATATATATATATATATATATATATATATATGAGAATGAAAGAGCACCATGGAATTTTCATTGCCTCTCATCATTCATCCGCGAGCGGACGCGTTTCAACCTGGTAACGCGTGCATCCGTGGATCCGTGTATGTGTGTGTGTGTGTGTGTGTGTGTGTGTGTGTGTATCTCAACGTTCATCGATGCAATGTCCCTTCGACAAACAAACAACGAACGGTGATCAATTCATTCTTCTGCGAGCAGCACACAACTTTGAGTGTTCGACGGTATGGGAGGAGGGCGCTTAAATGCATGACAGCAAGAAAATTATCGCGAACAAAAAATCTGAAATAACTGCAGGAGCACGAAGCGTACGGTGATAATTTAAAAGGATCAAAAAGTATTAATCAATAATGTCATAAAATTTTTATCGATAATTATGATGTTACGTTGATGTTAATTGTAATTTCAATTAAAATTGAAACGATCGATCGTTATTTGAAAAAAAGACACTCGTTATAGAAGTAAAGTACGAAAGCCTAATTGCACAAAACCCTCGACGAAATTGGCGATCGGCCTCCTTAGAGTTATTGACGCAAGCGAATGGGGGGGGGGGGATCCTTCGAGGGGGAAGATGCGATAAATTCCCCATACTTTCTCCCTCTTTCGTCTCCCTGGCACATTCTCGTACGGTCGTGTACGGGACAAGGCCTCATCTCGCGCCTCGACAATAGGCGGCGATGCCCAATCATAAAGCGATTCGCAGTTTGCGGGCACCGCGTAATCTGAATAAAATATACGATCGAATCGATAGATAAAGGACAATGCTCTTTTCACATCGCCAAGAGTGAAGAGAGCCGCTCTCGAGCCGCCTCTTTACTTCTCTCCCTTCTCTTCTTCTCTTTCTCTTTCCCTCTCTCCCTTGTCTCTGTTTCGCTTGCGCGCTCCGTCGCCCACCATTTCTCTCCCTCTCTCTCACTCTCTTTCTCTCTTTTCTCCTCTTTCCACGTCTCTCGACAAAGAGGCTCCTTCTATGCAAATTAAATGCTGTTTCCATAACCATTCGTCCGTTCCATTGAGTGAGGTTCGCCCGCTCGCCCGCTCGCTCTTGGTTCTTTGTCATCAAGGTAAAGGGAACTTTCACAAGGGGCCCGAACGTTCTCCCTCCCACTCTTTCCCTCTCGCTCTCTCGTTCACTCTTTCCCTCGTTCGCTTCCGTCCACCACCAACGACCTCCGCCACCCTCGTTCTATACTTCACTGCGTAAAAGCTCTCTCGCTCACTCGTGCTATATATCGCTATCATATACCTTTCTCTTCTTTCTCTTTCATCCCTCATTCGTTTCAATGCCAATATTTCAATCATCCGAAGCAACGAGGAAAAGACAACAACCCTCTCCACCCTGTAATATTTATATTTTCCATCATATTTTCTCGTTTACTATTTTATTTTTATTGAACGTAATAATCAAACGATTAAAATTGTTCATGTTTATTTGTGAATAAGCAAGAGCGAAATTTTATATTGGCAATGAACGGGAATTTTAGGCTGAATAGGGCTTTAAGGGGGGCAATAAGAAAAATAAGTATATTTTTCATTTTTTCGACCATTCAGCGAAATTGTCAAAATATCGAAACTTCAAGGCGCCTTATTTTTGTTCCCGTAAGACCGATTTAAATTTGCTTAGATACGTTATGATTGCGACGATGAGTTGAAAGTTACGGAAATTCTATCCCAAGAATAAATTTATAAGAATCAATTTATAACTTTAAAAGTTTGCCAAATATCTAAAAATGAGCGCAGCCATATGAATCAAGCGCCATTCCGAAGCTTAGACGATTATCTCTATTATCACGAAAAATAAAGTTACATTTTTCGCAAGAATAAAAGTTGCAGCTGCTCGACCAAAACAATGATGCTTTGACGGAATTGATCAGCAAAATTAATCAATTTTTGTCTCCGACTTAATTTCACAAAATACTTACAAAATCGCAAATTTTTCACAGTATATAAATAAAATATCCTCATGCCTAATTTTTAATAAACTGACAACTCCAAAAATTTTCAAATATTAATTTCATTAACTCTTGACCGGCAAATTAACTTCAAACATCATTAAGAATATTTTTTACTTCTACCCGAGCACACACAGCTAATATGATCGTAAAATAATACAGCTTCGCAATGAAACCTTACGTTTAATTCCACGATCGCTCGCACCGCGCTCACCTCAAATATTTCTATCTCGTGATTTGCCGCACAGTAATAAAAATAAAATTTGCGTACGTCGATTCATTGCTCGCAATGTTTTCCGACGTTCCACTGCCTATACCATATTTTTTTTTCAGTCGTTTATTACGATTTTTCTGTTGTAAATTCCAGCGCAAATATGCACTCAATATTATATCGCACGTAGGCATTACACGTTAGTATTGCCAGCATTGTCAATGCCTAGTATCGGAAGCTTATTGACCCGGGAGACGAGGATCGGTAGCCCTATTTAAGCACCCAACTGCGCGTAATATACATACGTAGCTCGGAAATACGTGAAACGCGTTCTCCGATAGCGAAGAAATTACGTGCAGGGTACAAAGAGTGCCGCGGGGCCTCGTGCGTCCGGTAATGATGCGCAGCCTCGCAAGAGAGCTCGCTCTCGCGCGTTTACGCTCTCTCAGAAAGATAGAAAGAGAGAGCGAGTAAAAGAGATAGAAAGAAAGAGAGAGAGAGAGTGAGAGAGAGAGAGAGTGAGAGAGCCCGCGGAGTAACCGAGCCCCGTATACGTGCGTTCTTTGCTCTCTAGCTGGCTCAGACTTTGCGCTCTGTGCTACTCACACAAACGCTCGCTTCTGTATTGCTCGTGACTGCCTCTGAACAGAAGCAGATTTATATATATATAAACGTACGTACACGTAGACAAGGAAACCCCCTTTTCACCTCGATATATTCCTCTCGCGTAGTAGCATCAGCATCGCAGATATCTCTCGACGGGCGTACGACTATTCTATCCTCTCTTTCTCTCCCGCCTCTCTCGCATTATATTATGGCCCGTTCGTATTGGCTCACAGCGATAGAGGTAGACGCAAGGTAGTTCGCGCGTGGAAGAGGAGGCAGGGTCGGTAGGCAGGTCCACGGTCGTAAAGAAAACCGCGATGCTGTGCCAACGGTGACATTAATAATACGTATGCCGCTGCTGCTGCTGCTGTTGCCGTTGCCGCAGCTATTGCCGCTACTTCGATTCTCGTTCTATGCGTGTTTTAAAAATTCTTGGCACCCGGACGTACGGTACAGTAGAGACGTTCATAAAATTAAATTGACGAAATTTAATCATCCCGGAGAGAATACTCCACGATATTGAACGGTTGAATTTTATAGTTATCAAAAAATGGAATAAAAATATTGGATTTTTGGAAATTTCGAATTATCGAGTCTAAACTAACTACGCAGGGGGACCGATCGGTTTATCTTGTTCCGAAGATCGAATGGTCGAGGTGCGAGCGGGTGAAAATAACGAGGTCGAATCGTAAAAATTTTAATTCGACGAAAATCTTCGGTCGTGATCGACGTGGTCGACTTATGAAAGAATCTACTGTATATAATAGCGCTTCCAATTATTATTTTCCTCTCCCATCTTATTCTCCTTCTTGGTCCTCTCTGGCGATCGCTTCGTTTCTTTTCTCATCTCTTCCTTTATACTCGTTTTTTTTCTTTTCCTCTCGTCTCTTTTTTTTCTCTTTCCTCATCTTCCTCTTCCTCTCGCTCATCCCTCTCATCTTCTCCACGAGAGCCTCGCGTACTCGTCTCTTCTTGCAGTATTCCGGCTATTCGCCGAGTCGGCCCCGCGTTTTAACGTCGTCGATCTCCTCTTCCTCCCCCACTTTCAGCTACGACCAGGTATCGGCGTCGATGATCAACCGGTTGACGACCCACCTGCTCGGTGATGATTAACCGCTAATTGGTAATTAAGAAACAATGCCGATTTTCAATCGTCGTTCATCAACGAGATAGAGAGCGTAAGGCTTGATTGCCGTGCACCGTTCCTGCCCTTGACGCGTACCTATATACGCTGAAAGATATACACCCAGGGAGAACGAGAGAGCGAGAGAGAGAGAGAGAGAGAATTCGCTATCGCAAATCTGCACGAAGGAATTCTCATTGGATTGTATATAGTCTGTTACGATAAAGCAAAAAATCAAATTGATGAAGCCAAGTGTACGATGGGTTTTTGCTCGTTCAACAGCCCGACCGAAGGTAACGATGAAGATATTTTTATTTAACGACATATGTCACACGAGCGCAAGAAAATGTGAGGAGTGCATTGAAACTTTTTTCTGAGATCCGAGGCTTACCTTTTCTGTCGATAATCGTACTCGACCTTATGTCCGTCTTACATTTAATTACTAACAATAAGAAAAAGAAATTCTTAAATATTTTCGTGATTGCAGGTTTAAAGGGCTACCTAGAATTAAGATTGCACTATTTTTATATTCCTCTGTATTTTTCTAATACGTGATAATTCACAGACTACCGACCTATGAGTATTGTTTGTTGTTAGACATCAATCCCATCGAGGCTCGAAAATATTATTAAAAATTAACATATACATATATATATATTTATACACACGCGTGCAAATAAAAACGTACGTATCTCGTGGTAAATGTCGGTATGTGCTCGTCAAGCCACGCGAGCTGCCCCGACGCGCCTATCCCAATGCCATAACTTAGGGTCGTAACATCCTGACGACTCGTTGAATAGAATACGTTGGTTACCGTCATGGTCCATATGCGCCTCGGTATAAGAACTCTCACGAATCCTCTCGCGCCCTTTTGCCGATACGATTCGATCCCGACCTAGCCAATGGTGGGGATTGCACCCCAACGTATATGTGCATATACGTACAATCAATATTTCCACTCAATATATGTACATACCTTCCCATACACAATTATCGTTGAATTCCAGGAGCCGATACACTTTGAAAGTTTCAAAAATAATTCTCGTCCTGATTTTCCTCCTCTCGCGTGTCGAATAAAAAATTAACGCGCATGGTGACACTTCGGCATAATGGTGAAAATATATTTTTGCGTGTGTACACTTGGAGGATATCAGGACTATCCTCTCGTGTAAAGATATAAGGTGATAGAAGTCGGTGGGAAATTACTCGATAGAAAGTTTCATGCTAATGAGCGTTATTATTGAAATAGGTAAATATAACGCCGCAACGAGTTTGCCGAGGTACCCAATAGAAATTTAATCACTCTGTCTTTCTCATGAATGCATATATATATAAATATCACGCTCGCGGTTACGGATCCACTATGTACCACATATATATATAAAATCTCTTCTCAGATCGAAGTTTCTCACGTTCGTGCGTGTGTACCTGTGTGCGTGTACGTGAAACGAACACGAGGGCGCTGTGGCAAAAGCACACGGGATAAAAATGCCAATCGGCACAGCGAGTGATCCCTCGATTTAGTCGACGACGTGGAGGATCGACGAAAATAAAAAGTAAAGGAAAAGAAAGAAAATGACAAAATAAATAATATAAAAAAAATTATATCGAATACACAGATATAGCAACGCGGGACGTTGCTCGGTTGCATCGGGAACGTAAAGCGTATGGGTTTTTCTGGCTCGGCTCGTCTCGTTCGTTCATTCGCCAGGTCGTTTTCCCCTCGGGTGTGCGCTATATAACGACACTACGTATAAAGCGCAAAACTGCCCCGAGGTTCATCTTTTTACAGTATTCGTGAGCGCACACTTCGATCGCAAAGACGACCGAGGTGTACACGACGACGGGTTTTCGTTCGTGTCCGTTTTAAACGTCGCTCAACGATTCTCTCTCTCTCTCTCTCTCTCTCTCTCTCTTCTTCTTCCTCTCTAGCTCGAGCTCTTTCGTCATGGAAATTCGAGCGCTAGTGATGCTTCCAAGTGAAATGCCATTTGCAAAAAGAGCCATAACAATATCTGCATAAGGCATAATATGCGTGAGCTCGACGTGACGAGACCGAGCCGAGGTAGCTAGTTAGCGAGGCGTTTCATTAGGCAGGTAAGGCAATCAAGCAGCGAGCTCTCTCCAGCCATCGAGAAACACCCAATGGTGTACGAATGGTGTCCGTGTGCGTTTACGTTATATACATATACGCCGCGTATATAATACCGTCGCATACCTATTCGTGTGCGCATTTAGTACGTACTTGGGACTACTGCGTTACATTAGCTTATTCCAGCGCGAGATTGCTTTCAGCGCCAAGTGTATTCTAATAAGTTCTCTCTCTCTCGCTCTCTATCGCACAGAGACCGCGGTATGCGCGGTAGCGATGCTGCGTAGAATATTATGGAATCCGGAGAATCAGAATCTACGAAAGAAATATCAAAACAAAAAAGGATTCGCCAACTATTTACCATGAGATTCTACAATATTGATATCAATCAATATATATGTAGAATCTTCACCAATAAATTTCAATATATTTCCGACCGGAGTCGAATTTTTGAGATTGCTTCGTGATTTAATCCTTTCACGGGCAACGTAGTTTACGAGAAGGAATTTTTCTTATTTTGGAATTATATCGGATGCTCGAAGTCCGCGGTATTAAAGTTACAATCATTTTTATTTAATCGATAGTTTGTAAATCAATAAAAATCTATGGAAAATCTGCGATAACGCGGATGAGATCGATTTATTTGAAAAATGTACCGAACTTTTTTAATAAACTTTAACAGTCTCGGAATAAAAAATTTTCACGTATAGTTTTGATAAAATCACTGCAATTAGAAATCCATTACGAGATGTTTATATACGATACATTGATTTACCCCCTTTGCGTCGGTATTATACGTGTATCTCGTACGAATCATTTATATTTATACGCGAAGAATTGAAGAGTAGGTACTAGATAACAGTACGAAGATAGACCGCGAGTGCCGAGTACCTGCGTTATATCGCGAGTACACAGATATAATTCAAACGAGGACCCGTCCAATGTAGTAAGATCATGCTGGAGGAATCGCGAATAAAGGAAAAAATAACTAAAAATTAAAAAATCGCGAATAACACGGTACGAGGACCGCGTGCTGTTTTCCGTGTATCGGCGTGCGTGCTCAGTGGACTCCGCGCGATCGGCTCGGCACAAAATTATCGATAGTAAGTATGTATCGGGCCGCCGACGCTGTGCTGCCGTTGTACCGTGTGTGCATTCTGCCCACGTGAACGGGTCGCCCTGTCAAACGACTCGAGGACTCCGCGTCAACGAGCGTATTACCTCGCCGTATTCGTACGAATAAGAGAGGCCTAATATCCCAGAGCGCGGGCGATCTCGTTGCGGCCTTCGCTTACTCGCACGTAGGTATATAAAGCGAATGGATCGCTACGTTGGAACGCGAGAAAGAGAGAGGGTGGAAGAGAGGGGGGAGGGGAGAGTCGTGCGTATCAAAGAGGATTAATACGCGCACGCGCATTATAAACGCATAACCAAGCTCGTGACTCCCCTGACCGAAAAATGCGATCACGAAAAGGGAACGCCTTTTGATCGTGAGAGAGAGAGAGAGAGAGAGAGAGCAAGCCAACTGCGTGTGCAAAAGCTTACGGATCGTGTCGGCGAAATAAATCTTTTGATCGACTGCCACCTGCCGCCTCGAACACGTACCTTTAGCATTATACTGCACGCGGATCTTAAGAATATACGATATATACATATGTATATATCGCGCAACATTATAATAATAAATGCGTCCATTAATAATCGATGAGAATAAATATGGAAAAAAATATTCATTTCGTGCTACACGGAAGAGAATTTTTCGAAAAAAGTGTGATATTTGCAAAAATATCAATGAATAGACGTCGGCTAAGACGTCAACGTGGATGTAATTAAAGCAGGTAGGAATCTTCACGCCTCGATATTTACGAAAATTAATATATTCGTATCGTACTTCTTTCGCGTTTATATACGAGATTTAATAAAGGATAAGTAAATAAAATAAGTGCACGGGATAATGAGCGAGCGTTACTTTTAGAAGAGCGCTAACGAGCGAGAATATATCATACCGCGTATACATATAATGCCCGCATGTTGGTCATAAGCGGGAGTACTTAGTTACGTGCCGAAGTGAATGCTCGCCCCTCCTGATTTTTCCGGTGCCGGTACTCGCCGCGAGTGTACCAACGGCTGCGTCTCCCCGCGCGACGCAAAGTCCCCATACCTAAAGGGCGAGAAGACCGATTGCCCGATCCGCGGGAATATCTTTAAAATACCTTAAACCATAATTAAGCGTGAAATGGCCCGCCGATCTTCGTCGGCGCGGTACGTTTATACCGAAGGAATCCCTATTAATGCTCTCACGGAGAGACACGGTCGCTTTGCACGAGACGCCACTGCGGTACAAGACGCCGCCGCTTGTAGAGCCACCGCTGTCGCGCTATGCGCCATACGGTTGCGCGGATATTCGTGCAATGAACACATACATTTATTTATAGATATACATCTATAAAAAAAAAGGGTAGCTCGGATCAACGTGCTTACTCTGAGAATTAAAGGAAAAAAAAAACAATCACAAAAAGTAAAAGAAAAAGAAAATATTTGTAAGTAAACGTCGCGTGAACTCTCTCGTGACGGACACCCAGTAACTCCGTCTTCTTCCCGGTGCGTCGTACTCTCGCCTCTCTTTTCTACCATCTAGACGGTACCTATATGCTTTAACTTGATAAAGCAATTTGCCCCTTTCGAGAGAGAAGATATTTTCATTTTTCACGGGTGCCCCGAACGATCTTCGTCGACGACCCCCGCTCGTACCGACCACTTGATAAAACGTTTATCGTTCGCGCTAATATGTATATTCCCTCAACCCCCCCCCCCCCCCCCCCCCCCCCCCCCCGCCTCCCGAACCCTTGATACGATGAACGGTGAGACCTCGTGGCCGAGAGCTTTTTTTTTCTTCTATCTACTTGTGTGGATGTTACGAACTTCGCTATAGCGAAGAAAGTATAACTATATAGCTCATACGAGACTTCATTCGTGTGGCAGAGAGAAGTAATCGCTCGGCGCTTTACCGCAATCAACGGGCCCTGCGTGTAATTGGGGTTAGACACAGGCACACAGGACGGCAATTTTTCTTTTCTTACGACGCAAAGTACACGCGTATCCGTGTGTCTTGCCAAACGTATATGCATATATATATATTTATATACAGGGTGTACCGAAAAGTAAAATTTTGCTTCCATCGGAGAATTGCGAATTTGGATAAAAAAAATTATTCGTACCCGCGAAACCCTGATCAAAGTATAAATCTGCAAATTAATTAATTAAAGTATAGATTTTAATAATGCCAAGAGTTTGATCAGCGAGTGAACGATTGAAAAAATCCTACGGTAAGAATCTTTCACTCTCATCCCCGAACTCGATTCAACGACCAATTGTAACACGAATTTCTCGATGCATTTAGCTATATAGAGGTTGGAAGGTGAGGTACGTCCGAGACACCGTGTATAGCGCCAGCGGGGAACAATTTAATTCTCGAGGGTGCAAGCAAAAGAGCGTACGCAAGCGTGACGCTCAGGAAGAACGTGTCTGCCTTATTCCACGAACGGGGAAAGGATGAAGGGAAGAGTTAATAAAGCAATTTGATAGATCGACGGGGATTATTTTAGATGCACATCCCGTCGAGTTTGTATACTATATGGTATGCACACCTGTATCTAGATACATAGGTATACGAATTTCAGGACGTAAAATGTTTAGCCAGTAGTTAATAAACTACCGCGTACGATAGATCTATACATCGCAAGACTATCGATCACACGCAGCGCCGGAGAAATTAGTTATATTGCCCGTGCAAGGAAATTATGCGATTGCGTAAAATTACTACTCAACGTGAACGAGTGAGTTCCACAACAGCAGGTGGTGGCTGAAGGCGCATATGCGCGTCGACGCGAGAAAGAGAGGAACACATCAACGGGATTTAAAGTTACGATGAAATTCTATCGAGCGCAGATCCGCGTGTAAGAAAATGTGTTTATATCGTATTTATTCTACGCAGCTGTAAATACGTTGCCCTGTGTCAATCAGCGAAACGATTATCCGCTTTTCCGGGACAACATGCTGCAACGGGTATGCCCGCTCGACTCGTTGCAAAATACTCGTTGCTTTAATATTTTTATTGTGACCCGATGTATAAACCATTGCACCTGTGACAGAAAAGTCTTCTCGCGCACACTTGTGCCGAGGTATAGGAATCACGCGCGCGGCTAAGTCGTGGTTGCAGCTTAATTCAATAGAGCTCGATCTCTGCTCGTACTTGGTAAGCAACACATATATATATATATATGGGATACGCAGGTTCGAAAGTCTACGGACTGGTTCAATTAACATTTTTTTCTTACTCTCCTGTTCCTACTATATTCGTGTACGCGTATTTTATACTCTCTGTAAACAACTCTGGTAAAGCGCGCGCATACGGACCTGGCGCGTCGCACACTCGCGGAAAATATTAATTTCCACCTGTCCCGAGATACGGTGATACCGATTCGTGGCACGATGGAGAGAGGGGTGCGCCGAGAGTATATTACTCCTTATTTCGCGCGAGCTTATTTTCTCTATTATATCTTATATTGCGTATATATATATGTATAGCGTGCAACAAGATAATGCTCGCAAATTGACAGACTAATATCCCTAGCGAACAAATGCACGGAGCAAGAAGTCTTGCTCATTATCACGCAAGTTATACTTCGTGACATTTATCCGAACCGACGGGCCCCCTCCGGGGGACTCTACCTGTATAATGCTTTTATCGAATACCGATCTACCGGATCATACGTTTCTTGGCGAGAAAGTGCACTTGTAACGCGCGTATCGCATGCTCGCAATCGAAAACAAAAAGTCTCGAGACTATGGGGAGAAAAACTGAAAAATACGTATATAGTTTCTCGATAAAATAATGCACTCGGGATCTTAACGACGCTGCTGGTAAAAGCCTGTATACGTTATGATTATATCGTCGTTCTTGTTTATAAAAATTACAATGGGACGACGTTCGAGCTCTAGTTTCGAATTTCATTCGCTGTGTCGTTTACGCAAAATTATGCAATAAGTAACTACTTTTATCTACCTACTTATGTTTTTGAAACGGGAAATATCGCGACGACGTGGGCGTACGTTGCCTCAATTACACAATTATTTTCCCTCGCGCAACGCGTACGCGCTCTCGTATCCCTCGATTCGCATCTTTCGAATTCTCGGTTAGTCAATCAATCTGTCGGCGTATAGGTTCGTTTTTTTTCACGCCGAACTCATGAGCGTCCGACCGTAACAAATGTACGCGGTGAAAATCGATGCATCGGTAAATCACGGACATTCCCCTACGAGCGCGAGACAGTGTGTACGTGGGCAATTTAGACACTCGACACGTACGATTAAGTAGCCGTACGGTGTGGCGAGATATTAACAGATGCGTCATACAGACATCGCGATACGTGTATGAAGTCGTCGCTCGATACTCGTAGGGTTTCCTGTCCGCAAGCACGGGGAAACTTATTGCTCGCGCGTGGGACATGTCTTCGAGCTATTTATATTGAGACATTGGAATTAAGAGAATGTAAATTCAAAGTGCAGCGACGTAGACGCGTGCGTATATCGACCTTGTCATCGAGTAAAAAAAAATTTTGTTTTCCAAATATCGATAGAAACTTATTCCTGATTGTATCAAAAAAATTCTGCACTACATTTGTAATTAAGTATGTAAAAAATTGTTTGTAAAAAATTGAATACGACCGTTAAGGAACGTCACAAGGATCTTCTATAAGAATAAAAGGAAGAAATCGAGAAGGACAATATGAGCGATAATCCGAGAGAACGTTCTCATTGCAGCGAGTTCGTTTGACCATCGGTGAGTTTCTCGCTTCGCTCGCGGCAGAGTACAAAGTAAAAGTAGGTGGCTACGTTGCGGGATCTTCGAACGCTTCGCCTATTGCGGGGACATCGTATAAATGGACCGTTTTTTGCAAAGGCAAAGCTCTCCGCGCGTTGTCATTGAGCTGTGCTCTTTGGCGAGAGGCGCAACATCAGGGTACATATATTTTCTCCTGATCTGGAAAACAATAAGCCCGGGAAGAGAGAAGCGAGGAGGCGAATGGTGGAGTGCGTGGCAGTACCGCGAACGCGGGGGGATTTATATTCAGCGCGTTGGCACGAGGCAATAACTTACGGGAACTTGCGAGCTCTCTACCACTTCGGTTCTAGCATTCGCGCGGAGCCGGAGAGAAAGAGAGACGAAGAGATAGATTCAACTATGTTGGCTCCGTCCTGTCCCAATGCTCCCTCACTATACCAGGTCCTCCGGTATCTAAATAAGGACGAGACGGAAATGCCGTCCCATTTCTTCTTTCCGTTGTACATCGGGCACGCGAGGATAAGGCCACAGAGAGAAGCCGAGACGTTCGCGAGTTTCACGAACAACCACGTCTCGATAGACTCGAGTTACGAAAAACAAGAACAAAAAACAGGACCATTTATTCACTCGAGGTAACACACCAATCGTACTCGATCACAATGAATTGTCAAAAAATTTCTCAATCGTACCTCTTAAGTAGTTGATTGGGTTAATCAAAAAATAGTGACTAAATTGATAAAAATGATTTTGATCATTTATAATAATGCAAAATTTATCCAATTTCTAGTTCACGAATAATTGATATTCAATGATTGATTAGCTCCGCGATTAATTATCACAAGATACATCACCGTCGATAACAACGCCACTAGAGTCGAACCGCTACGACTACCTACCAACAGCAACAACAAAAATTGGAAAAACCGCAATCTATTTACGCGAATAAGTATACGCGTATATACACGTGTGTCGCGACTTTACAACATATAGATTTCGATAATGTGACGGTTATTTATGTCCGGAACACTCGAGTGAATAGACCGAACGATAAATCCGGTCGATCGTGTGTATGTGTGTATTCCGGTCCTGAGAATGGAGAGAGTTTCCCGGCGACAACCGTCGATTTGTCAAGAAGGGCTTTGCGAATGCCTCTCTCAATGGCAACAAGCGGAAGGCTCACCCTCGCGCGCGGGCCATTCCGCACACCCGCACAATACCCATGAATGGTTCGCCCCCTACCCTCGTAACGCGTCTTATATACACGACGGACGCACCATGGCGAACGAGGAGAGCAACCTTCCTACGCCGTATTGAAAGAAGCCTGAAAAATTTACTTACTCGCGTACGCGTAACGTTTCACCCTGCGAGGGACACCCCCACGAGAAATAGCCGGACCTTGGGCCGAAAAAAAGGTGCGCGTACCAGGGATAACTATATTAGATACCATTATACTCGTACCCCCGAACGTATACGTGATCCCCCCCAGTGTACTCTCGGATCAACGGATAAAAACATCAAATCTGCATGAATCGGCCCTTCGAGCTCGATACGAAATACGTGAGTCCGGCGTAGCAAAAGTTAACATACCTACCTGTTATACAAAAATATTCTATAGATATTCTCGTGAAAAATTGTACGCGAGGGAAGTTGAAAATCGAAGAGGCGTTAATATTTTATCGACGGTTCTTACTTGCATTATTTCTATAAAATATCGCTTTTTAATCGATAATAACTCGGTATAATATACGAGGTCTGACGTTTTTCGAGATTCTCGAGTTACCATCGTGCGAAAAAAATCACTTCGCGACGTCTCACGATCGTTTCTAAGCTTCTTCGGCATTTCTGATATCGCGACGAACGGCGAGCTTAATGAGACTTTTGTACGCTTTCATCGGTTCGTACAAGCACGGGCTTTTTGTCACTCTCCGCGTCTCATTATACATCTGACGTATTTTATATTTTATATTTACGAAGTGTTTAATTGCGCGTCGAGTTATCAGTCCAGCAATTTGCGACTCTCGTCGCTCAAAAAAAACTTTTGTTGATACGATCGTCGTACGCGAATAGAACGAGAATTCCACGTGTGGCATATGTACTCGTGGTATCAAGGGGCATCTGTCAGACGTGCAACATTGTTTTCCGCAGCACGCGACGCTCCGGGCCGTTAACACCATCTCTGCGCTTGTCGCGTTGGCTGCGGATAACGATCCATCGCCATCGCAAGATCGATATTTATGTGCGCACATAAATTTTCCCAACGATTTATCGGCAAGCTCACCACGTGTTCTCTCTCTCTCTTTCTCTCTTGCATATTAAACATTCCTACAATCATTGCTAGAGACGAGGCTTTACTTTTTTGTTTTTCATTCGTAATTGCGTTTCGTAGTTGATTTCTCATATATAGATGTTTTCGTATCAAATCCCAACTTTAGAAGAGAATATGATGGCTATAATGTTAGCCCTTAAACGAACAACGATGGGTAAAACGAAAATTCGTATGAAAAATTGCGATAATAATATTTTTCATATGGCGATTTTCATTAATAATTTATAAATAAATATTAAGAATAGATGAATCGCTAAAGACATTTTTGGTCTCGCGTTCATAAAAAATTCAAGATATTTCCATCAAAGATTCCTTTTCACGATGGAAACAACAGAGTTCTTCGATACGGGAATTCGCTGATCATAACAAGCCCTGACAAGTTAATGGTCTAACGCACTTACGTAGTTCTGTATGCCTCTCTCCTCGGCGTATAAGGGCGCGAGGCGTCGGCCGTGATAGAGATATAATGAGACTCCGAGGCCAATTATTAATTAATAACCCAGATCGAAATTAAATCGGTTTAAGGGTCGTACTCACGAGAGCGGGGCGCCGGCTGATGTCGCTTCGTCCGAGTATAACACGCCGTCGAAGGAAAGCGATATGAATGGCGCAACGCGCGAGCGGTGTAACGGAAATGGCATTTTGGGGTTGCCGGAGAGTTGGTGCGGCGAAAGAAAGAGAGCGATGCTCGAGGACCGATGCAAGGCAGAGAGGGTGCGGGAATGAGCGAGAGTTGGTTGGGCACGAACGCGCGGAGAGGGTGAGCGACGCGACGGGGCAATGTGTTTGTAGGGTGGTTGGTGCGTCCCGAGCTCAGAACGAGCCACACCAATGTCACGAGGGGAGGGTTGTCGCTGCATTATTTATGACCGCCATCGATCATCGTCCGGCGTTGCGTACATCGTCCTATAACGGGGACGACCCCACTAATCGCCATATGACAACCGTATATTTATTTTAAAGTCCCTCCCGTGTGACGTACGCGTCAACATGAGTTACATTAATTTTAATTGTTCGGGTGCCCCGACATGCCGACAAACCAAACTGTATTACACGTCGGTAACAGCCTGTCGTCACCGAATGCTCCGATATCGGTATGCGCGTATGAAATACAACACGGAGAGCAAGATATAACCGTAATTAAACAATTATCTTTTTTTTCCACCCCTAAAGATATTACACACCCTCTTATTTCCCTTTCCCACTCTCTCTCCCTCTGTCTCAATTTAAACCTCGAGAGCATATCGATCCTGGCTGTCGCAAGACGAGAATACGGGGTGTACAGTACCCCGAACTAGACGAAGAAACGTTCGGTCAAAGTGCACCTCGTTCCAAAGTGTACGGTCTGTCGGAGCTAGCTTCGTAGAGTGCAAGAGACGCGGACGAGCGAGAGAAAGACACGGAGGAATCAACGTAGGTTCGCAGAGATAGAGAAACAGAGCAAGAAACGAGACCTTCCTAATATATACATGTATATATATATGCATACATATAGTCAAAAGGAAAAAAAAGAGAAAGAAAGCTTCATAGGTGTGCACAGGGAAATGGGAATGAGCGAGTGGAGAGCGCGGGCAAGAGGAATGGAGGTTGTGTAGCGGACGCGAGTGTTGCGCGATGAAATATGCATGGGTGAAGGGTGCACGGGACAGAGGGAGAGAGAGAGAGAGAAAGAGAAATCGAGAGAGAGAATTCAGCTGAGGAGAGATAGCGTGTACACATAGTTGTGACGCATTTGAATCCGAGGATGGTTCAGAGACAAGGAGCTTGACGTGGGGCGAGGAAGAGCGAGCGGATGCTCCGTAGCGTCAACGACTGTATAGTCGACGGACGTATATCTGTATATACATAAATGCGATGAGAGCGTAGCTGCGGCGAAGAGACAGTAGTGTAAAACTGATGTAAGGGGGTGGAGCAAGGCGGTGGTGGTGGTGGTGGTGGTGGTGGTGGTGATGGTGCGCGAGAGGGTTGCTTTGGAAGCTTTCGCGAAGCGACTGGCGCTCCGCTATTGCCCGGATGTTGTCGCAGCGCGGAGATGCCGTGGAAAAGGTCGGTCGTGAGAGCGCCGTACATCGTGAATGTGGAATGGGTACAAAGTCGGGTACGACCAACCCCCGGAGTTGCCTTTTTGCTCGCTGGTCGGGCATCGCAGGGTTGGTACGCGATGACGACGTCGCGACCGCCACCTCGACCGTCCGTTGACCCCGTGGTCAAACCACGACCGTTGCTTAATCCATCCCCCTTCCCGCCCCTTTCCAAGCCCGTGCGCGCGTGCGAGCAAGGCCATTATCTCGCTGGTGCAACAACGTGTGCATTGGGCCGGTATGCGAACGCGCGCGTGCGTTCACGAGCGCAAAGCACAACGAGCGTTGCGGTGTGGCGATTATGATTTATGGCGCTCATATACGCGCTATATGCTTAAGGAGAGAAGGGAGGAAGTCCTTCAGGAATATACGTCTTCGCGGGCATCTTATACTCTTATACCTCGTACGCATATGTTTATATATATATATATATATATATATATGCCTATCTATATGTGTATAGGTAAATACGTCAAGAGACCGTAAATTAGATTTAACTTAAACATAGGGAAATTTTCATCGTTGGCGTGCGCTGGATGAACTTTCATAAATAACCCACTTGCATGCATGAATGTGTGTGCAACACGTATACATGTGTATATGTATGTAAGTACACGTACGCATATCTATGTGGGTACCGATCGCGAGTGGCACACACCGCCATCTTCGTCGGGATTTATTGCGAATACGCGGTGCGAGAGAGGGACACACGGCGCACACGCCGCGGGATCTGCGAATCGGCGGGAGTCGTCCTCGATTACGTCTCACCGATGGTCATGGTCCCACATGAGCGAGCACGAGAGTGAGTGAGTGAGATAGAAAGATAGAGAGAGAGAGAGAGACTCGAGGATATCTACGTGGTTATTGAACCGGCAGGAAGAAACGCAAGGATCGCAGACGTGGATTATACCGACGAAGGCCTTACCGTTTTCCTCGCACGAGCGTTCACGGCTAGGCTCGTACATATTCAATGTACGCGGTTACAAGGTCGGGGTAATTGACGAACGGTAAAATGTTTCAGAGTGTCAAAGTGTGATATCGTCGCTGCGTGCGGTGTTCGCGGTTTTTACTTGATATAGGGGTCAGATTTCCTGCTAATTTTCTAGACAACCGTGACGAATAGCGACCACCTACGGGACAATTTATTGTTGTAACCAGAGAGACAGTCTTCCACGAGGAAAAGTTATAATCGAGTTTTGTTACAAGTTTTGTTCTGGTGAGTCGATGATCGTAAACACGTAGCAGACACTTATCAGTGGTAAGCTACCTGTTCGCCAGACTCGAACGGAATCCATTTCCGCCGACACTTCTGCAAGCTTCCAAGCTCAATGAACCATCACCCATATGACCGGTCTCAATGCGGTACAACGGGCTCGGGCACTCGGCATTATCCAGCATTACCAACCGCGACTTCCGGATTCTCAAGAAATTTTCGTTTTTATCACGCCGGGCAATTCTGACGTATAAATAAATTGCCCGATAGTTTGGATCGTAATCGTACGAAGTGACGTCGCCTCTAATAACACCCTTGTGATCTCAGTATCTCGATAATAAATTGATAAATATTCATAATTATAGCGATAATTATATTGTGTCGAGCTCGCAAGAAAGTAATTGCCTTTCTAATGGATGAACGTCTATTACAAATTTAATATTTTTCTTTTAGAAATTAATAGAAAATTAATTATGGTAAAGAATATTGTCAGAAAAAGAAACAACGCGATGACTTTCTTGCCAACTTGATAATTCCTATCTATCAACTACCACCCATCACGCGCGCATGGATAGATCGACCACACTTTTTACCCCCATCGTTCTATCGACGCACGGATAAATAAAATAATCTCGATCCATCGTCGATCGTTCTTACAATCTTCGACTGAACTTTAGTACGAATTCACTCGGTGCGTGAAGAACAATTCGCGCGAGATCGACAGGGGTGGATTATCGGAGAGCTGAATGAAATCAATTTCCTGCAAGTAGCCTTACCACGCTTGATCGAGTCCGCGCGCCGGCGATTTGACGAATCGCGTTTTGCGCGTGCGCGTCAGTCCGCACTTTCGAGGTGCACGAGTTATATACATGTATATATATATATATATAAATGTATGCGTATACCACACAGTCAGTGGCGGTATCGTTATCGCGAATAAGCCCCCTCGCGATCTCGTGCGGTCGAGATCCGGAGAACTTGGCAGATCTGTGCGTTAACGTGGAACGGGCGTTCTATACATTGCAACATTGCTCGTACACTATAGAGGCATCATGCTTTATGTTCGTGATGTACCTGACCGGCTGCAGCATCGAGGCGGCCATTTCTCTCATACAGACAGATATATATATATATATCTGTATACATATATTGGCAAGTTACACTGTAACTTGTTCAACGTGTTTCTAGCGCGCGCGAGAGGCTCAACCGCGAGGTCACCGCGTGCACCAGCCGTCGGGGTCATCACGGAGAATTGCTGCTATATACGCCGCTGACCGCAGCCTAAGCCTCCATCTCTCTCGTTCACCGATCGGGTCAACATCCTGCCAAGATTCGGTTGCACGGAGCTTACCTGCAACCGAACGTACCTACAACGTTGTCAGAACAAGATTGATGAATATATATAGATAATATATATCGCGTTCATACGATATGAATCGGATACTTTGGAATTGAGATGCTTCTACGCTCGATCGAACACCGCGAGTTATACACCCGAGCTAAGATTGCCCGATCGTCCGATAATCGCGTATGTCACCGGCGATGACTTTACGATTTAATTATGCCTCTATCGTTGTATACGAAACTCGACAACAAAAAAACAACGATCGTAACACCGATATGAAAAACAAACGCCGTCTATTACTTTCGAAAATGTATGTACCGACGAATGTGGTACCGAACACCTTTGCTTCGCATTTTCTTTTTTCCTTTGACATCGAGACCTTTGAAAAATATTATTGCAAGCTCACGATATATTTTATATAAATATACATTCGTACGTATAGTAACGTATTCGTGTAATGCGGGGGAAGCGAGGCCTTTATTACCGAGGGATTGGCGCCGGTTGTCTCGTAAAATCAAAGAGACTTTTGTGCAAAGTACACGGAGCTCTTTTCTGGAATAAAAAGAAAATACAAGATGGATGGATACAGAAGCGAGAGACGAAGAGGTAGAAGAAATGAGTAAGAAGGAAGCGGTACGGTCGAGATAAAACGGGAGAGAAAAAGGAGGTGCGTCTCGCGACCAGAGGTGGGTGTTGACAGCACGGGGATATAATAGAGTTTCCTTTAGTCGCGACTAAGGGTGATTCTTTCTAATTTGTCGCTCGCATTGCTCTTTCTCAACCCTCCATGTTTTTGCCCTCTTTTTTGTCGCGTATATATATATATATATATATAATACACAGAGTTGGCGCGATGTTGATGCCGATTCCTTCGAGGATAATATAAGAGTGGAGGCCGCGGGAAAATCAACTAGACGGGCGCCCTCCATTACTTTTCTAATGATAGCGAGATGCTGCGAGATAGAAAGAGAGAGAGAGGGTGAGAGGGAGACCCCGCGCTCAACGACAAAGCAGGGTAATGAGAGCAGAAGTAAATCATCGACCATTGTGGGGTAATCTCAGGGGCTATTGTCTGGTCGTGAGCGCGTGATGTATTATGTTATTGGGGGGCGCGCGTCTTGAGCACTGCGGACTCTACATCCGCCGAGACGCCCGGGGCTTTTCGGCCCCGACGAGAAATCCGTTGCTCGCTTACACCGAATTGCTAAAGTGAATGTGTCTCGGTCGTCCGCGCATCCAGGGTACGAGATAATTCGTTACTTTTTATAATATTTCCATACACTATTTTAACTCTCAATCTCAAATAGGGTTGAAATATCAGAAAAATTTGTATTGTTTTATTTTTATTTTTAATAAAGCGTGGACAAGTCACACGAAACAATATTATTTCTCGAGACTGGAAAATTGTATAATTATGATTGTTAGCGAACGAGATCGTTCGTGCTCCGGAACGTTTGATCGTGACGTAGTTCGTGATGAGAAAGTGGAGTGAAATCTCTCGTAGAGAGGTCACCGTACAAGAGTATCGTCGGTTGAGAGATTCGACGAGACGATTTTATATTCGATCGAGATCGAGAACCGACTTCATCCGTCCGACAATCGAATCGTTGTAGGATCGTATATATACGTGGCCCTGTCACCGAGCCTCTTTTCGTTCTCGTACAGTTTCTGGCTTTTACCGACACACGATTCTTACATATATCCATCGTATGATTTCTAACGATCGGTGGATAACGACGCGTCATATAACGATCTCCCGGATCCGCTGCGGGCACTTCACCGTGTAGGTTCGGGTGATGAGGACGTTGGCGAATGCCAACACGAACGTCGAGGGACGAAGTGTACCGTTACTGTCCCGAAGAGTCTCAGTCTCCTTTTGTACGGGATTTAGAAAAAGACCGATAGAGAAAGATAGAGAGCAAGAGAGAGAATTATAATTACCCGATTATTTTCCGACAGATAATAGTAAAAGAGTGCGATAAAAATATTTCAAAAATCTATATAAAATAAATGTTTTCGAAGTGATATCGAAACTCGATATAGTTACAGCGATGTAATGTAGCATTACATAGGCGCTTACGTACTGAATATATACCGCGAATCCGTGATATTGCACGGCATGCAGCTCGGCGTTGCCGGCTGTCGACGCGGTGTATAAAGTGGAGGATTGCGAGTGAGAAAAAAGGGAAGCGAGAGGAAGAGGGATAGGTTGCAGGTTATACACCGGCGGTGGTAGTGCACGCGGGAGCCTGCAGGAAGAGTTTACTATAACGTAAGAGAGGAGGTGATGGCGCGGAGGACTCGAGGATGAGAAGGTTGGAAGCAATCTCGACTCTCATCTCGCGCTTCGCTCCCGTTCCAATCACGCCTCATCTCTTTCAGTAACCACTTCTTTTTCCCCACGATAAAATCCTTCGTGGGCGAACGCTTCACAATCTCTCTCGTTTCTCGATCCGAGAGTCCTGCTCTCGATTCTGTGACAGGGAATAAGCGTAATATACACTTCAAAAAAAATATTTTACGACAAAACATCACAACGGGAAACGAGAAGACAATTTGCAGAAAGAATGGAACGACAATTGACACGGTTCCTTACCAACGGATTGCTATTGTCGTGTTTATATTTTACGCGCCATTTCTTATCGAATCTAAAAATGAAAGATCGAACGACCAGCTAGCCACTACTTTTCTGTCAAACTCTACTTCGACGGAAGAAATTGTCTTCTCACCTCCCGCGGCCCCATTGGTCCACAACGACCAAGATAATCGAGAAACCGTTCGCATTATGCTTATCGACCATTCTAGCTGGAGTGTCTTGGTACATATAAATATACATGTATATATATACACACGAAGTAGGAAAATAATGCGAAAATGACGGAGACTAGCTTTTGCAAACTAGTTTGCTGTTTTTGCCTGTTTCCTTCACATAAACGTTGATTCTACTATTATATTATCTCTCATGGATACTCGGCAAACTGGCTTCCTTGTGAGAAGAGCGCATAATAAAAGAAATACGTATGCATGTGTTAAATATATATATAGGTACATATCTATAGAAGCTGACCTCGTAAAGAACGGTCGTTTGTTGGAATCTGTAGGAGTTCATGGCAATCGGTTCGTCTTCTTTATGTAACGAGGGAAGCCACAAGCTCCGTGGTAACCAAAGTGTGCGGCACTTGGCGAATGCCTCAACGGGAGTCTTTCTCCCCCCCCCCCCCCCCCCACTATTTCGAATCTTGAGCAGAGGCCCACAATTGACTCTCGACTAGAGAGACACCACGGGATCGGTATAAGTACCTGAGATTCGTATCCCATACGGTATAAAAGCGTTTTCCATATATACCCGTAGCCCGTGCTGGTTTGCAATATTCCTACGTTGTCTTTCGAGCCTCCCACGAGAAACTCGGGTATGAACGTTTATATCGTATACACATATTCTCTCACGAAGATGCGGGACCGTATCAAGATTTCTGTCTTGACGAGATTAAAAAAAGAAGAAAACCCAATCGTACGCAACATCTCCATCGAGATCGATTAAGATTGGGCACGAGTATATTGCACACTGTCTCGACGAGCGAAACGAGACGAGGAGGGAAATTATTTTGTTGGCGATGTTGATTTGGCGCGTTAATGAAAAAAATAATAATAATAGTACGCGTACACGCCTGACCTCGTAAACAGTAGTCGTTCGTGTGTACGTATATGGGGGTGTATCGGCGCGCGCATGTCTGAGTGTTCGTGCAACTACGTGAAAAATATTTATTCTGCATACGTCCGTGGATAACTGGTCGCCTCGATAACTATTTTCTACACGACACGAGGCAATCGACTCGTCTTCTTTACGGGTCGATTCAAATTCTCGAGAATCTCGAACCTCTCGAGGAATGTATGTGTGTATATAGTTGTATTTTGCTGTACGAAGCGGCGTTTCAGTACGGTAACACACCGGTGCGGAGCATCGGCAGCACGTCACCGCATCTCGACGGTCATGCACCCAGAGGCCGTAATGGTAGCGGGAGAGCCCCGATGTGGTGGCTAACTCGTGAAAGGAGGATAATACAGACGCCTCACCATTCTTATTATCTGGTATCCGCGTTTGAACGAGACTCGCCACCAGAGAAATTCTCGTCTTCGATCCGCGTACAGTTATATCCCCTTGCCGAAGCGAACCCGTTGGAAAACTCGAGAGAATATATATATATATATATATATATATATATATATATATATATATATATATATATATATATATATATATATATATATATATATATATATATATATATATAGCGAGATGATCCGTGGGAGTGTACGTGTCTCGTTGTCCAAGAACGACAGTTGACGGCAAGACAAGAATTGTCCAGCGCGACGCAGAGACGATCCTACTGGGATGTACCTACACCTCCTGCGAAACTTGTCATATTCTCCGAAAAGTTTGTCTTTTCTTGTTAAGAACTCTCGAAGTATATATCTTGATTATTTGTCGAGGAACGTTCGAGCTCTTACGAACAAAATATACATTTCTCACGTTCATTCTTGGAAGATTTTTGGACGAGATGAAGAGAGTCGAATAACGAGATAATATTCAACAAAGACAACCGGAACGACGATTGAGATTTCAACATGCAAGAATTCTCATTCCCGGACGCGAGAGAGTCCTCTTTTCTCATTAACGTCACTGTGTATCTCGTGGTCCTTTCCTTGTGTAATCGTCCAAACGAGTTACCTCGCGGTCTCCTTCGAAACTCTACCGAATGTATTCTCTTTCCATAATGACAAAGTCTCGGCGAAACGAGCGAAAGCCACGAGCCCTTAATCCCTGAAACATCAGCGCGTCGCCGACGACGACGACGATGGCCATGCCGCGTGGTCGTTCCCAGCGGCGTGCGAGCATATTTTGCAAGGACAAAGAATTTTTATTGCAAAGATATACATGCATGAAGACGTAGCTAATGTACGAAAAAAATAAATAAAAAATTTCTACTAAAGGTTCGCACCATAACAAAAAGTACAAAAAATTCAGACCAAAATTTCATAATTCGGCAGTGATGCGTTGACTCTGGATGCAATCGTAAATACGAAGCTGGGTGAAAAAAGATAGACTCGGCGCATCATTTTCCAACGAAAGAAAACTAGATAAAGTAACCACCCCTTCCTGCTTTTTCATCGAGGGTGAAATACTTGGTCAAAAAGATGTCTTGCGCGGAATAGATGCGGAACGGAAAATAGAAACGAGACAGGAGGCGTGCGAGGACGCGAAAAGATATAGAGAACGTTTCAAGGGAGATAAGCTGAGCCGAAATAGCGAGTCCGAGGGAACATATGAGAACGGACAGACGGGCAAACGGCCAGGATACTCATGCGGTATCAGCGTCAGGAAAGGCGAGGGAGAGCGAGAGGAAAGCACAGAGAGAGCAACGCGAACTGGTACTCTGTTGGGTTCACGGTAAAGGGAGGAGGTGGAGTTGAAGGGGGAGGGCAAGAGGGGGCGGGGGTGGGAGGGGGGGGGGGGGTGAAGAGCACAGGGTGAAGCCGGTAACGTGGGCTAAACTACACAGCCTCGGTGGGTATAAGTCGGGCTATTATCGGGCTATGCGCTGAGAGCCCTCCGCTTTCATCCGCTAATGGGCAGCTCTCCGCCCGTCTGCTCCTTTACTGCGTCATTAATACAAGTTGCACACGTCGAGAGCCAGTGCGCTACAATAATTTACATGAATGGAATTGAAAATTTTCTACTCTCCGGAGGAGAAAAAAAAGACACGCGCGAAAGATGGGAGAGAGGGAGCGAATAAAAAAAGAACGAGAAAGAGAGCAATGGTGAGGACGGGAGGGCGGGAGGGGGAGGGGATTCAAAGAGAGAAAGAGAGAAAATCTTCATGGCATTTTATGTCAGTAATTACATGAAAGATGGTATAAACCATCCGACCGACCGACCAACCGACCAACCAACCAACGTCCACCCGCTCTCGTACTCGTCCTCTCTCTCTCTCTCTCTCTCTCTCTAGACTTTTTTTGCCTCATCACTTTTTCCTTTCTCTCCATTTCTCTCTTGCTCCCGTTTTCTTTTATATATTAAACTCGAAACGCTCGTGGGTTTCACCACCCATCTCGGCTCCCTTCAACGCGGCCTGCTACCATCGAACGACCAACCAACACGCGTCCTCATCTCTTTTGGTCCAGGAGCACGGAAACCTCCACGAGTCGTACAACCCCGCGGTCCGGTATGGTTACCTTTGGTGGCGAATGTATAGATATACGTAAACGTAAAAGCCGGACGGTCACCCACCCCTAGCGCGAACGCGGTACTACCATCACCGACCCTCCCATGGCTAAATTCATCTTCCCTCGACTCACCCTCCCACTCGCACTCGTCCGCATCCAGAGTCCGCGTATCGTGGGAGAAGGGATATCTTTTTATGTTTTAATTTGTATATGAAGTGTGTCCGGTTGACTGGAGGATTTATGGACGAGTTTTCGACGAAAAAAATTACTCGCTGCCCCTTCTGCCTCTCGCTACCCACCCCTGTTACCACCGTACCAACGAGGATGGCTCGTCTACCACAGGACAATTTGTGCGAAGGAGACAAACCCACAAATTCTCTCGGATGAAGGTCGTTTACCGGTACAGAGCTTTGGTACTTTTATTTTTTTTTACGATTTAATATATTAATCCTTGTTGCGTACCGAGAGAAACGTAACGTTTCAGGTATGCAAGGCGTACAACACCCGAGTAAACCGAGTACCACCACTTAATGGATAAAACTGATCAAACTGAGTTTTACGTGTTACAATTGAGTATTTAACAACTTTCGATGATTACCGTCAAACGGAACTACTTTGAACAGTTTTTGGAAGTTTTTTATAGGTAACTTTTTTTAACATCCTAAATTCCATCTTGTTTTGCTCCAATAAAACTATCTGTTGTTTGGCTATTAAATGTATGAGAACGTTAAGCCCCCCCCCCCTATTTTTTTAATATATTTAGGAAATAGTGGTAAATGTAACCCCGTTTTACGGTACAAAAATGTATTTTATTTTCGAAAAGAATATCTACACTGTCTCGTGTATTGCAACAATTTTTCATAAAATTATGATAATTACTTTCAATCGATGAAAAACGAAGTAAATAAATTGTACTTTAGATAAAAAAAATTTAGATAAATTTGAGTACGAACGTTTCGTCCGATTCAGATAGAATTTGTGAAAAAAATATTTAAAAAATGCAGGTCGGCGAACTTTCGCTCGATTGTCCGTGCCAATGTGACATTTCACCCCTATGATATATACATATGCTCATGATCATATTCTTCCATCAACGGATATCCCACGAAAAAAAGCACTCTCGACATAGACGACCATATACTGGTTGAAAAGACGAAGATCCTACTCTCAACCATGCACAGAGCGAGACTCATCCCGGTCTTTGGGATTCAACGACGCGAAACGAGAATGAGAAAGAGGAGACTAGAGAGGGATAGAAAGGCTTTGCCTATCGTTGACCCTTTGCACTTTATTATGCACGGTGTTGTGAGTTAGCGCAAATAATGTCGTCGTAAACCAATCACCCTCCGTTCCACGCCTACGCTACTCGTGTGGCTTCTTTCCCGTGTGTGGATCTTTCTCTCTCCTTCTCTCTCTTTCTCTCTCCCTCTCTCTTTCTATCTTTCTCTCCCACTATCTGCATCTCTCTCTCTCTGTGTCGTCTTGCTCCGTTCTAGTACCAATGGCTTTATGCTCTGAGCCTAGAAGTTGCAGACTTCTCGCTCAGAGCACGTGTATTATAACACAGAGTGCTACAGGAGGATCAGGATTTTACATGGGACACTACGGTTAAGCCGAGAGCAAGCTCGTTGGCCGCGAGAACGAACGATTAACGACGACGGACAATCTTCGAGATAAATTCGATTTAAACGGTCGATCGTGGCTTCAACCTCGAGCCCTTCTAGCTAGAAATGACTTGACGCTTGCTCTCGCAGTGAAATGAGAAATTCGAGCGACCCGCTATGGGTACCCGCTCGTGATATCTTAGCCACCTTACTCAGCAGCACTGAAACGCTGCCGAGTGGTGTAGCGTTACGTCCAGACACTGCCACCCTCGTTTCGTCGGGGTGGTTTATACATGGGGATTATACCTACGACTTCCTGAAGTCAACGTGAGAATAACAACCGAAGCTCTTCCAAGGGGATATAAACCGGAAACATAATTTGAGGATTATCCTTATTGTATTCTCGACTATGCGGCGATGCAAATTATAAATGTGCATAATTTATTGTCGCAGGGGGTCGATTAATTCGACGACAAACATCGGTTTTTTCGCCACGCGTACTGCACAGTCGTAAACATTTTGCATGCAATGCGGATAACTTCTTTACCCACTCGCCATATCTTGCCATGATATTCTTCTGTCGATTCTTATCGCGCAGTCCTTTTTTCGATCGCAGAACGTAAACAAGGTACGTGAGAAAATATCGTGGGGTAATCCAAGGCAAGAAATGTTGGCACAAATATTTAAATGGTTGCCAACACCCAATGATTGTCGTACTAATTCAACTTACCAGCGACTCGTATTGTATTACACTTCGCTCATGGTTGCCACGGTAACCATGCGTTTCAAAACATCTTCTCTACTTTTTAAACGACGAAACCCTCCGCTAGTGCGATTGGTGCATGTTCAAAATTCAATTATAATAATCTGTATTAAAGGATCAAAAAATATCGATAGCTTATACATTATGAATATACGATTTTACATACACCCTATACCTATATATACCTGTCTCGCATGCGGCTAATTTTTCTAACCCGTTTTTCCGAGCACTTTACACGACTTGCAAATATAATACGACGAGAAACGCTCGGGTTAAAGACGGTATTCTCTTTAAGACTCTATGGTCCACTGACCTAGTTTTAATCATCGAACGGAAACAAGAGGCGCGTCAAGACACCACGGAGCCAAACGCATCGAGGCCCTTCCCAGATATATGTATATGCGATATAGGTATAATCGGGAACGTGCGACTCGAAATCTTTCCTCCAAAGCATACCCGAGAGTCACGACGATGTATAATGCATCAAGATTCACGAACGAACGACGACCTTTTGTTTTCACAACGCACGGATTACCATCTATAACGTGGCGATCGACAATCCCTCTTTACACGCTTGGACATTTCTTGGCCTATATCAACACCCTTGCGATTTTACGTAGTGCATTGAAAAAATGAAATTCGTGGGTTATACATATAGATTCGAGCGCGATAAACTACGAGGCGATGGTACAACCGGTAATCGTTCGCTTCTTACGATATCGACTGCAAGCTGCGATGTCAACAAAAATTTAGCGAGTGAAAGATTGGCAACTGACCGCCGAGCGTTCATGCATGACCTAACTTTCTTCGGTCGCGGCCGTACCAGTCTTACAATAAATTACGGAAAGCTGGTGTGAGTGGAATAACATCGGCATTTTTCGGCAATGTTCGGATGCGTGAGTGTGCGCAGTGACCAGACGTGGCATTTAACCCTTTAACGTCAGAAAGACACTTTCCACAAGTACTCTATTCGGCGGGATTATTCACTATGAAATCTATGAAATCTTCACTATGGGGAAAAAATTCGTAAAATACCTTACCAACTATTTTCGACATCGCTCTTTCGAATGGCGCTACTTGAATTGCGTTAAAAAAAATTTTTATATTATATTTTTACAAAATAATGTAAAAAAACACGAATTTTTTAGTGACAATTTTTTTCATTTGAGATTTCGGAAGCCTTATCATATTATTTTCGGACAATAAAGGCGTCCAGAGGTGTCCTCGATTGTTAAACTTTTCAAAAGTCTATATGTTTTCATTTTTCTCTTGCGTCATACCTGCAAAATAATGGAAAAAAGAATAACAAATTTTCTCTATTTTTCAACCATTCCGCAATTGGGTAAATCGTTATTTCCGGTTTTTTCGGTTTTCTCCTAGATTTTTTGAGATATCAGGCAAAATAACATCATAATCTTCTTCAGCGGGAAATTTCTGATTCCGTAACCTCCAATTGAAGCCTTTTTGGACGAAATTTTTTTTAACCCTGGTCACGTGCCGATATCGATATTCGAGATTTACTTTTCTGACTTTAGGGGGTCCGGAGGGAGTCAAATTTTTTTTTCGTCCAAAAACACTTTGTTGGGTCATTTCGGAATCGGAAATTTCCCGCGTAACACGAATATGATGATTTCAAGACGATCTGGAACAAAAAAAAATTTGGCCCCATCGTGGACCATTTTTTTCACATATCCTACCCTGTGGGTCTTGAAAATGGCGATTTTTGAAGTGCCGCCACGCCGACAAAAATTGAGCTATCCGGATGTTCCTCGGCTCATTCTTCGCGTCTCGGCGAGCTCTTCGAAAAGTTACTCGTAAAATTTTCTGTAGGACGAACAAGGATGGAGGTAGACCACCACGAATAGTCCATTTTTCGACCATTCCTTAAATGTGTTTCCTCAATCGTGGGCGGAGCGAGTTAATTGGAACATTCCAACCAACTGGATAACCGAAAACACCCTTATCGCAATATAACATTCAATGACCCCTTTATCACATTTTGGCTTTATGATAGTGGACGCACGATGCAGGTTGATAAAGTACACGATGCATTCGTAAACACCAAAATTTCCGTGTTTATAAGTACAAATAGGATAAGCAAACGTCCGCAGATTTGTGACAACCTTGAGCTTTCATCATTATTCGAAACTCGTTTCGACTCATTATCGCGTGTCACCCCGTCGTATTTTGTCTGTCTCCTCCACCGTCCTCGCATATCAGTGAGCCACGAGAGGTGTTGAGCGCATCGGTATACGCCGTATTCTCGTGGCGCATAACGAGAAACACCGCTTATAAAATATACGCCTGGTTGCGTGCGATATTCCAGCGGAAACTCGGCGCAAACTCGTAGTGCGTGCGACAGAAACAACATTTTTAGCCATCACCGTGCGCAACGGACGAGCCAACGAAGAGAGATATAAACACACACGCTCTTCAGTTTTGCAGATAAACATGCCATTTTCATTTTTAATTCTACGCAACATATGAAAAAAAAGAAACATAGTGATAACGACCTTGCGAGTCCTGCCGTAGAAACGTTGAAATATTTTTTTTCCAGCAAACATCCTTTATCCCCGGTGTGTAGCATCGCCGAGAGTCATTAAGCACGGAACTCCGAGCCGACACCGAAGTCACAACGACGACGAAAAATCCACGAAGCTTCGGGGTCTCTTCTGCCGTCCTCTTTACTCGTCGTCAACGCGCGCATTCCATATTTACAGCGCGCACGCATAGGTAGCCCGTGTATACATTGGTACGCGTAATACTCTCGTCGAAAGAGAGAGAGAGAGAGAGCGAGAGGGGAGGGTGGGGGGTCAGAAGAGAGAGAGAGAGGGAGAGGGAGAGTTTGCTTAAATTTATCAGTGGACGACGTAAAATTAACTGCAAAGGCCTCAAAGCGTTTTATTGTGCCAGGAGAGACGACGTATAGCTCGGGTAGAAATACAGCGTGTAGAAGCGAGAGGGCATAACTTATTATACCTACTAAATATATGTACCGCGGCAACTTATATAGGTACATACAGAGTCGTCGAGTGGACGGAAGCAATTTCTCATCGTGAAACTGTGCGCCCAACGATTTCACAGAGTGCTATAAGTTTCCGCGTTACTCTTCCCTCTATCTCTTTCTCTCCCTTCTTCCCTCTCTCTTTCTTCCTGTCCATACCAAGAGAGCTCTCGTTACACGTCGTTCTCTCTTTATCGCTAATATTTGCGTATTTATCGCGTATAATACGTATCACGCTCTCTCTTTTCTCGATAAGTTTAAGTATAGAAAAACGTTACGATCGCCAATCGGGATAGCAAGAAGGGGGTTTCATTAGGAAATGGACGAAACAGTGGTTATATACAAGGATCGGAAATGTGGGAGAAGGGTATATAAACTATGCCATACAAATTGCGGAATGAAGAGCACGGAGAAGTTGGAGGACGTGGGTGGTAGGTGGGGGTGGTAGCAGGGGCGGCGCCGGACTGGTAAAGGTGAAGGGGTGGAGGAGGGGGGAGGGTGGAGGCGATTGAGAGAGAAAGAGACACATTGAGAAGATAGAAAGCTTTGAAGCTCTCAGTGCTTCAACCGCCTCTCCTGCCTTGCCGGCGATGACTGGGGCTGATAATCCATTAGGATCCGTCTACTTACAGTATAACATCTATTTGAATGCAAATCAATAGGGAATGGGGAAAGGACGCCGGCCAGTAATTGGTCCGGCTTTATTGAACTTCTCAGTGTCTCAAAGAGCATCTCGTTCGGTCATCTCTCCTCTTGGCTTTTCTCCCGGTGCCTTCTCCTCTCGAACGTTCTCTCGTGCTTCGACCTCTTTCTCCCCGCAAAATCCTACCCTCGCCATCCACTCTTCCTCATCTTCCAGCCAACGGCAGCTGTCCTCTGGTGCATGCCACACTGCCTTTGCCGGTTCGTCTCGTGTCTTCTTCCCTTGCGTCATTCGCGTTTCTACCACCGACCACCCACTCCCCTACCAGGTTTTCTCTTGGAAAATTGTCGTCGGCCGTTGGCCGGAACGATAGCGAGTGGCATATGCAAGATGTTGACGAGAAAAAATGTGAAGCACCGTCATCGACTAAATATCGAGCGTTATTCAATGGGCTAATCCCTATCAACTTCAACTCTCCATATCCAATATTGCAGAAGTTCTAGGGACCTCCTTCACTCTTTCTCTCTTTATTTATGCTGTGATACTAAAAGCTTCTAGATGAGGTAGATACGATATGCCTCTTGCTTTATCTTTCGTTTTCTTCGTCTCTTCGATCACGAGATTCACCCTCTCTTCAGACCAGAAGCTGGATGAGCAAGGGTCGAGGACGCAAAGTAGGGAAAGAAAGAGAGAGAGATTCTAAGTATCGACCACATTTAAACTAATGTAAGTTTAAAATTTCAAACAATGCCATCGAGCCCCATGCGGTTGAGTGATACAAACATATCATAGTCTCTTACTGCATCGAGTCGTTGCTCGTTTATGAATAGTTAATTAATTTGTAAAAAAAAGTTCTAGAGCGGGGCTCGAACTCGCAATCCCGGCATTTGTCAACAAGGTATTCGATAGAATTGTTAGCTCAAACTTCAAAATCACTTGAATAAGAAAAAAAGAGTCTCCCGACTCATTTTGTCGGCGGGCTTGTGTTGATAATTAATACAACATGAGATGAGTCATACTAGTAGTTTGTACCCAAAAAGTGCTATTTAGAACAATATAAAAAATCAATATCCAAAATGTGAAAAAAACCAATAGAAAATAATATAAGAAAGAATCAATCAAAAATAGAAATAAAGAGAAAAAAATAGCAAACAGCGAAATAGAGTCAATACAACAATAGAAATGGACGAAATCATTAAAATTCATCGATAGTTTTATCGAAGTTACGAAGATTGAAAGTTATCGATGTTTACTTTTTTCCATCATGAAATTCATCACAGTGAAATATCGACAATGCTTTTGACACGATATCCACTTGGAAATGGGATACAAAAAGACGAAAATAGAATTTTTCGTGTATCTCTGTGTGTATATAGTAAGTATACAGCTTCGAGAGTTGTATAGATGCACGTGTAACATTGGCGCGAGCTGGCTTTCGAATGGGAGTGTTTCTTTCCAGCGACGGCTGCATGATTAACGATTGAACGCACTTGACTTCCGATCCAAATCGCTTCAACATTCGCCGCGGTAACGCGCACTCGCGTTGACCGAGAGGAGCGAGAACGTATAACATTCTCAGCTTGTTCTCGCTCTCTCTCGCGTTCGCGCCGATACATTCGCGATTTATTTATTTCTTTCCTTCACTTCTCTTCGCTGTGACGCTTTCTCTCTCTCTCTCTCTCTCATCCCCTCGCTCCTTCCTCTCGTACTTTTCTTTCTTCACAACACTGTTACCGGGTAGTTGTGTGTGCTACACTATGGTTCGTCCCTCAAAAAGTTTCACATGTATATCGCTCTCGCTCACTTCATTGATTTATGAAGCCGCTTCGATTCGTCGCTTTTGGCACGCTCTGGGCACGTTCCCCATTGCGACCCCTCGAGCTATTCGTCTTGCCTTACGATCGCCTCGAAGACGGAAAATAATCGGAAAAAAAGATAATAAAAAAAATCCATTCGTCTTTAATTAGCATTTTTTTTATATAAAAATCTTCTGATGTTCATAAATAATTGCTAATGTTCGAAAACGTTCAATTTCGTCGCTGTTTTCATAGCTCGCTACCAGCTCGCTCGTAAACAGGGAGCTCAGTTCAATTACTTTGTAACATTTCCTTAATTAGCGAGACTCGATATTTCTTACTAATTGCTAAAAAAACCCGTCGCTAATGAAAATCACGCAGTTTATTACAACACGCGCTGGAAGGGATCAACATTATAAACATTATTAAACGGAGCATTTTCCGTTTCCTTAATGCGATACGAAGACTGCGAGTTGCGTTAAAACGGTTACTGTATAAATAGCGTTTCCTAATACACGAAGAAAGATGATAAATAATGTCTCCCATTTCCTTTATCTTTAGCAAAGAGTTTCTCGCGGAGCGTGCAACGTGCCTGAAAGTTCCGCTACACGAATGACCATCGATTGGTCGATGAACCTTCGAGAATCCTGTCGAGGCAATTAGCCGTTGGATAATTCATAAAATATTTTCAACGATTTTGATAAAACGGGATCGAACGATTTTCTTCGTTCATTGAGCCGCAATAGCACCGGTCAAGGCCTCGTTCGCTTCGTCTATTCGATATCGACGCACATATTCACACGGTTGTTTGTACGTACACAGATTGCGCGTGTGTAGGTCATCCGTTATATTCCGCAATTCACGTGGCGACGAGAACGCGGGCAACCGTAAAACTAGTCGCTCGTAAGAACACCCACACGCGCTTGCAAATATAAGATCGCGGGAGAATAAGAGGCAAGAAGGAGGGCGAAATTCTCGTCGGATCAGCGAGACACGAGAAGGAACGAGGAGCCTCGGGAGGATCTGTGCCGGCGTGCAAGTTTCTGCATACTGCATCGTCCGTTACTACGATGTCCAGGATACTTGACCCAGCGGGCGTTCACTGTAGCACACACAAACGCTAATAAACACACGAACACATGCATATTGGCGTTCGACTGGTGAAAATACACACGTATGCGCAGGAACATAGACGAAACCAACCGAGATTTTACCAGACTCGTTCCACGGTTCGCGTTTATCTCATCCTCGAGTTGCCACGGGGTTAAGCGTTACGTATGGCGATCGGAGACAAGGTGCTATCCGCGCTTGTTACACCACAGTGCCAGTACGTATCTATACGGAAAACGTTGAATTGACCAGGCCTCGGAAATTCGCTCCACGGAAAGAACTACGTACCTACGGCAAGAGAGAGAGAGAGAGGGAGAGAAAAAGAGATACGTTCGCGAACGATAAGGCGTATAGCGAACTCTCCCATGTGCTCTTGTGCCAATGTTTGTGTATGGGAGAGAGGAGACGCGAAAGATCTTATCGAATTTTCTGCTTTTATCTCAGTGGGACCGAAGTCATCTTGTTCGGGGCAATTCCTATATTATCCGAGAGACCGAGGCAAGAGTAGAGATGTATACGCAAATACATACGATACGCGCGAATTAGGAAAAAAATCGTTACGGTGATTGGTCGTGCAAAAATAGTCATGTACGTTTCTATTTACTTTTAGTTTTATTGTGAACGGTATTTTAATCATGAGTACGTCCATTCGGAAAATATGTACCGAATGTTAAAAAAATACGGGTCGTGCGTAGGTGCTGAGTTTTAGTGATATGTTTACGAAATTTTTAATTTTCTTATTTTTGTCGTATTGGCCAATGACTGTGCCTTCTATCTTCATAATATTCAACGATTTCATTATCTAAATATAAAATATTCTTCAAATTTTCATCCAAAACTATGTATTATTAAAAAAAATATATTTTCTCAACTGTGCTAAGGAGTGGCGGTAATGAATAAGTTTAGAAAGAACGTCATAAATCTAAGGAGCAAGTATATATTTTTTTGTTTATTTTTAAAAGTTTGAGTTTCTTTTTTCTCAATTGTGATTGATTTTCAATACAAATATAATGTTGAAAATTAGTATTCGAAATTAACAAACGTTCTTAATTTTTCGGTATAGATGATAGATTCCGCGACATACCGACACAAAAATTTGATCGACCAAAAACTTTGAGCTTTCGCCATATTTAAAAAAAATAATTAGCAGGGGTCCGAGAAGGCTTAAAAAAATCGGTAAATACTCTATAACATACTCGAATTTCAACAAAATCCAAGGTGGTCGCCGGAAAACTCTTTAATTTCACCTGTTTTTACTCATACTGGGATATATGCAATATTCAACAATATTGAACTGGTCCTCTTACATTCCCTTCGGTTGCCAGTATAAAATTACAGTCAATAGCAGTATGTTAATTCGTATTATCACCACCGTTACTAATTTATGATATCGTGCCTGTCAATGCAGTTACCGTATTACTCATTCAATGGAACCTGTATCGGCAATGCCACAAATGAAACTATTGATAAAGTGAAACATTAATTTCTTTTGCACCACTTGGTTTCTTCATTAAAAGAAATTTCGATTTCGCAAAAATGCATACGTATAGCCATTTCTGATTTTCACTTATCCTAAAATAGATGAGATTTTATAAAATATTCGATCGTTTTCAAACTACTATTTTTCGCAACAGGACAATTTCGTAATCGGTTCGTACGGTGTCATAACGATTAGTAAATTTCAACTCGCCGATTTTATTTTATTTCGATTTTTCTCCGCCAGAGCCTGGTATTTGCATCGAGTAATGCGTGCTTTGGTCAGTTGATGCGAGTTATAAATTGCGTGATCGCTGAACGAGAACTGAGGTCAGGAAGTTGCGATGCGATCGATTTATCCCGCGGGTATCTATAAGGTGTCTCGAGCGTGCCAATAATTATCCCTACTCTCCCTACGCACAGTTATATCATAAATAACATTGTAGGCAAATATCATGTCCCGCAGGGTGAGCAATCCCACAGCTTTTCCAACCTGACTGACCGGCGATGACCGATCATCCACTTCTCGCACACCGTGTCGCTCTTACGAGCTAGCCCAGGGAAGCAAAATGCACGCATCGGCCAAAGCTTCTGCGAAATTACATCAGCGATTTCTATTTCGTAATTATTCATAAGTATACAAAATATTAAATGTTTTGAAAAATCATTCGTACAATTTTTTCATATCGATCGATACCCGTATCGATGTTTATGGTTATGCATAGAGACAGAGAGTAAAAAAATATCATATAATAATATTAACGGTAGTCCATCGACCGGTTCCCTAGATCTTCGCTCTGGGACGTTATAAGGACGATGGAGGTTGGCTGTGGAGCGCGGAGGTAGAAAGAGCAGGATAGCGGTTCGCATAGAGATGAGATAGAGCAACTGCGCTCCGATACATAGGAAACCCCATAAACATTGGGATGTTATTATATTCCAAAGAGGCTGTCCGTTCGTCTGCACTTTACCGTATTTTACCACCAGAGGAGCGGTGGTATCTCGACGCGCGTATATTTCCTATCGTAAGCTCCGGCGCGAGCGTGTATGCACCCGCGCGGTAACTGCCGAGATCGCTACCTGTCCCCGATAGAGAGAGAGACAGTGAGACAGACTCTCGTGCATAATCTTGAGAATATCGCGAGAGAGAAAGTTGAAGGCTCGCTACGCGAGTACGAGGACTCTACGAGTTTGCGATACTTATTTTTTCACTTTCTCACCTCGTGCGGGACTACCGTCTAGCCGTTTCAACAAAATCAATATTTGAAATATTGAAATTCAACCAACGATAATTTTCCATCAATCCTCAATCGATTTCCTTCGATTAATTTTTTTACTCGTAAATATTTCATTGATTCGTGATATTTTTTACGTTGTCGCTGTTTCGACGTAATCAATATTTGAAATATTCAAATTAGAATACGCGATAACCTTTCAATCAATGTTTTAATCTACATATTATAATTAATTAATTTAATGTTCGTAAATGTAAAATTTAATCCCCCCCCCCTACTTTCCGTGTGATTTCATTGTTTTTAGTCAGTAGAATGGAATGATAAATCCGGGAAATTAAGGACAGCGGCAATTTGCCACTGATGCGGGTCACGCGCAGGATCTCGATCGCTAGCTCGTGCGAGACACATTCTCACGCTGTTTCTGATATATAGCACACACATACACGTGTTTATGGGAGCACGTGTATGCAGAAACGTGTAGTTGTACGTAGCAGCAGCGAGCTACAGTGGAGAAGCCAAGGATATCTCGCTCTTCGGGGTTAATAACGAGCGATACGAAGGCGTAGATTAAACGCTCGGCGCCTGCAACCTATCCGGTACGCACACTTTTCTGCCTCTATATATATATATATATATATATGTATATATAATGTATACATATGTATATATATATATATACATATGGTGTTCCCTAAAGGATATACACACATGAGTATACATACGTACAAGTATCACGGTGCACTATCCTTTAGCGAAGTACTATCGAGACTCCCGGGCGAACTCGAGCGAGGGCGATTCTTTTTTCCCCGCGTACGCTGCACGAGTCGAGAGAGCTTCGCCATTCGTCCGGGTGGACTGTACCAGAGCCCTCAGCTTGGATCTTATACACACTTTCACGCGATGATCTACAGCTCCACCGGTCGCAGCGAACGCCTCTGATATCCCGTAGCTCCGTTTCTCTCTCTCTCTCTTTCTCTTTCTATCTCGCACGAACAGCTCCCCCTTTTGAGGCTTATATTTTGCGCCCCACGGGTAATTATCGCGAAATTATTCCGGCACCGGGTAGAACGAGCATATTGAACGGCCTCTCTCTCTCTCTCTCTCTCACTCTCGCGCGCCCGAGTGTGGAGGATTAAGCATTTATCTCGCGTGAAATTATTGAATGTTGCGAAGAGGGAAGTGAAACGACTATAATCATCAATGATTATCCCGTTATTCGAACGTGAGTGATAACGCATATAGGGAGAAACAAATTAAAAAGAATCAGACTTTATATATCGCGAAAGAAATTTTTAAGTGAATAATTTTTTTAATCAAATTACGTAAAACATTAATTAAATCTAATTTGCCGTCTGAAATAAATATTACATTCGTCGTAAAATTACATAAAGTTCTATGCTTTATTTTTCATAGATTCGATAAAAAGATTCGTTAGAGTAGGGGGTGAATCGGGACCGACGGCAACTCCTAAAATCTCCACGCGACAAGAAACGAGTGATCGCGGGAGAGCGCGAGAAGATATCGTTGCAACGGACAAACACGACGAACTTGGGAGCTCGTGAGTTTGCAGAAGGAACTGAACGAGCGTCTTGGCGCCAAGTAGATGTCTCTCGTACCTGCTCGGACGTTCTCAGACGGTCGCACGTGTAAGCAAACACAAACACTGTCGCAAGATCAGCGCGCACGCAGAGTAACACGCACACGGTCAAGGATGATCGTCCTTGCTCTATCGTACACCCCCTTTCACCCTTTTTCGATCCGAACGACGGCCTTAGATTCCATCCCGCTAATTAACTCAATGTTATGCTAAGTCCCCTCTAAATTTAACCGGTGCATCGGAGACAAGCTGAGTGCACTGGCGAAGGTACGGGAGATGCGACGAAGGAGTAAACACCGAGACTATATATCTATACATGTAAACATATATACATGTACTATAGAGGAGGTGGCCTGTCCCTTTAATTGCCGTTTTGCTTCGGCGAATGGGAGAGAATCGAACGGTAGCGAGGAAAAATCGTCGCGAGAGAGCTGGAGGAGGTTCGCGAGAACGTCAAAGAGCGATGCCGCCATCGCTGATCTTCGCGTTTACGTATATATATATATATATATATATATATATATATATATATATATATATAAGCACGCACACAAGTGTGTGTAGACTATAGCGGATCTTGATCTGCTATAGTGGTGGATATACTTCATCAACTGATCTATATATGTATATATATATATATTTATTTATTTATTTATTTATTGGTATGTATATAAACGGACATATGTGGATTGGTAAATAAATAAGTATATGGAGTCTATCTAATTGCTCGGCGCTCGTAATGTCTTACTCGATGGCGATCTGAATTACTAATTACCTCAGGCGCCTCGAGGCTAAAGTACTCCGTCTCTTTCGCATTTGCACTATGTGCACATGGTAAGGTATATATATGTGTGTATGTATTTGTTTGCCATATACGAAACACGCGTTCGAGATATCGATATTCCGTGGAGGGAAAATGTCGTTGGAGGATAAGCGATTATCACGTGTCAATTTTGCCATATACAGGATGACGGATATCTCTTATTCATCGATCTCTGACATGAAAATTGCACGGAGATACATTGGATCGGAATTTTTTTTTAAATGTATATATATTATATTAAATCGTTGAACGTATACAGCGATACGGTCTAATGTGCCTGTGGCTAATCAGGTACGAGCAATTTTTCGTCAATTATTTATCGACGAAGAGACGACTCGGGCGTGTTGTGACTTTTAATACGCAAATACTTATATAGTAAAGGAGATACCGTACATCGGTACGTTTCATCTATGCCGAGCGATTAAAGTATCACCGCGATAAGAGATGCAACGAATATAGCGTTGATGGGTCATGGACATGACTATGTTTCTCTGATTCTCGTGCGTATAGACGTTTGAACCATTGACGAACGCCCTATGGACGTCGAGTAACGAAGTACAGTCTGATCACTCCTAATGAACCACTGGACACGCTTTTTGCCAAGTACGATTGTTCAAATTGGCACTCCTGTCTAACCCCCTCTCTCTTCCCTTTCTTTCTCTCTCTTTCTCACTCTACATATCCATTCTGCTATACATACTATAAGTCGTATATTTTTTTTGCGCATGGTGGGACCGCTTTGCGTGCAAGATACACGCTAAGATAAGGGCTCGGCACTGCTACACACCTGCCCTGCGAAGGGCCGTGAGCTCGCGCACAGCGATAATATGCGATTCTGATCCGGCGACTCTCTGCGGTCAGTATCCATTCTCTCTCTCTCTCTCCCTCTTTCTTTCTTTCTTTTCGTCAGCGAACACGCACAAACACACAGAAATATACAAAAAGATATATATAAATATATACGAACGGTACTTGGCATATGCGTTGCAATGCCGTTTTAGTGTCATAATTTATTTACAGCGAATGTCAATTGGAAGGAATTTTTTGGAGCTTTTTTCGGAGCAAGTGCTTTTGGATACACAATATTTTTTGTTTTACCATCTCATGCATATACGAATTTTATCCATATTATGTTTCCATTTTTATTTTTATCTATATCCATTAATTTTTTCATATAAATTGATTCTGCTGACCCAGTTATCTTCACGGGCGTGCGCACTACGACTCACCAAATTTTTATCGCAATCGCATGAATAGAATAGAAACGCATACGGGATAAACAAACAAACATTTTTTCATTTTTATATATAGAGATATACGAATCCAAACCGTCCACGATACGGTTTCGCCCCAGCGCTACGGGCCCTCGGAGCATTATAGAAGTTCCGTAGGACCGCGAGAGCGCGCCCGCCGCGCTGGAACATAATGCCGTGTAGAGCAGGTACTCATAACGCCCGGCGAACCTGTTGAGATATAGCCCGGGTAGTGTTTCAATCGCGGGGCTCAACCTTCGCCAATGATACGTGTGTCTGGCTCGCGTGTACGTATCTTCCACATTTACGTGTGCATATACATTCATATATGTGTGTGTGTGTGTGTGTCTGTGTGTACACGCGCATGTGCATATATATATATATATATATATATATATATATAGAGAGAGAGAGAGATATGTTGGAGGATCGCGTGTATGTATGCAAAGCCCTATTACAATATTCGTTACCGGGGCTATAGATCACGATAGTCCAAATAAATCTTCGACGAACAAGCGGCACTCTAGTCGTATACGGCGGGTATATAGTAATACGCTAATACCACGGTGTATATTCAGACACACACACACACGCACATATATATATATGGGTGTGTATGTATATAAATATATACATATATATGTACTTGGATGCGCGACCACCAGGCGCAATGGACGTGGTAAAAAGCGAGCCAGCGCGCGCGCGCAAGTGGATGCGAAATAATTTAGGTACCGCACATACACACACACACACACACACACACACGGACACGTATACCACCGTCAATTTTTATTTTCCGTTAATTCCACGGCCTTGAGGTCACTCGGCGTGTTCGATGCTTACACGCTCGTAGGCATACACACGTAGACATAGACGTATATCGCGTACGGTTTAAGAGATCCTTTCGAATTGCACCTTTAAGGGCGAGACTCTAAGTATATCTCGCGGGTTGCAATGGCGCGCTCGCGCGGTGAATATCCTGGAAAATAAAGTGCCTAAGACTCGAATATATTGCGTGTATCACCTTATATGAATATTCCGCGTGAATAACTATCGGACTTGGACCCTCTATGGGGTAAAAATCGTATCATCGGAACGTAGCGTCTCGCTCGACTCTCGTATATACAAGTATTATTATACGCCGTTATATATATACATAAACATATACACACGTATACGTACAATAATACAGAACGAAGGATGCATCGTTCTCGCGAGAGAGAGAGAGAGAGAGAGAGAGAGAGAGAATCAACGAGAAGATATATAACACCGCGCGAACGAGAAAGATTCGTGCGTAATAAAGAGGGCAAAAACACTTTTGGAGAGTACCGACATAGAGGGTGTTTAACAATGGTGCACACCTGAACCCACCGGTCGGTGCTTTTGAGACGGCATCCCGCCGTCCCGTTCAAGGCTATATCTATACATATATGCATGTGCATATGCGAGCACGAGCGTGTGCGCATGTGTATGAATGTACACATCGGAGGCTGCTCGGCTGAGATCTGGTGGAAGCAACCGGCTTCGAGGACGAGGGCAGCACACACCGGGGCCTCCTCTCCGCATGCATACATGCATGCACACGCGTGGTACATCGGGCGAAAGGGCCCTCTCTCTGCGGTATGAAATGTGGAAAGAGAGAAGACGATGGAAGAAGAAACGAAAAGCCGGCGGTCTCGCTGCAGGGGCTGATTCTCGCTGCTACGGGCGGTTTGGCACGCACGTATGTACGTACGTTTGTGTATATATATATATATATATATATATATATATATATATATATATATATATATATATATATATATATATATATATCGAAGTAGAGAGAAATGTAAGAGGGGGAGGAGACAGAACAATGCTCCCAGCGGAGTTCCCGTGGCAGCGTGCTTTTCTCTCTCTCTCTCTCTCCCTTTCTCGCTCTGTTGGACTACCTCGACTATCCTTCGGGGGTAGAGAAAGACAGTCGACGAGAAAGAGAAAGAACCGATCGCGGTGCCGCTCGCGATGCTCACCCATTTGTTCGCGAAACACCGAGAGAGAGAAGGAGTCGGAGAAGAGCTTGTCGTACACGCATACGCGGCATGTCCAGCACTCTCGCTCTCTCGATGCATCGTGGATTCGTACAGTATTGCGGATATTAAATATAGATATACCATCTGTACTTAGAGATAAGATACATAAGGGCACTATAGATATATGTTCGTATATGGAAAATATTGTCTGATTTGGCAGGAGTTAGTTAACGACAAAAAACCCCGATCTCTGATAATTTTTCGTACAAATTGTTGTGTTTTCGAATCAATTGATAGACGATGAAATCAATTTAACAGCATTGATCGAAACAAATACCGTTATTGTTTCATCAATCAGGTTCGAACTCTAACGGTAACCATCGTCATTAGCGGAAAATCATTTATTTAATGCAATATCTCTCGCGTGAACGACGGGACATTGAGGAGTGGACGAGAGATTATATGTACATTCTTTTGATATATCCGGATCGAGAGATAATAAAACGTACCTGGATATAACAGTGTAAATACCGCTATGCGTACGAGGTTTCTCATCGAGGAGACGAGAGATTACGATTATCGGAGGACACAAAACGCGCCTCTTCCGGATTCGTTTGGCTCGCCACGACACCAAGTAGCAAGATTATGTATCCTTAACTCTTTCGCTAGATATGCCTCGGTGTACACGATGGCACGAAGGCGTATTACTTTGTTTGTGCATTCGCTATAAGGAAAATAAACGAGCAAAACATTATGTGGATGAGCCTGTCGTACGCACACCGGACTCCCTTCTTCTATGTTGCTGGCGCGCGCGATCCAACTCCTACTCGTCTTTGCGATCACTTATCGACGGCTTCATTTACAAATTGGAATTCCTGCGGGCAAACTAGTCGTCGGTCGTTGGTCGTTGAAGTTACCAACAAGACCTCGTTCCCTGTATGGTTGGGGAGGGGCAGGAGGAGGAGGGAGAAATAGAGCAAGAGGGAAGAATCGCGAGAGAGCTCGAACGTGAAATTAATGAGGACGCCGACGGTTATAGTATTCGTTCAGAGTGGATATACCGGGTGAGGGATATCAGAGATAAGACTTATCTTTCGCTCGGACCCGCGCGCCGGTTGTCAAACGTCGACGATGTTTCCCCGCGGCGCTCGACGACGAGAAGCTCTCACAGTTCGATCCTTTTTCACGTATATATATATATATAAATGTGTGTATGTATATGTGTGTATACGTATGTCCTTCTGGGATCACATACAAATACCTATATACGAGAAGATGAAAAGTAAAACTTGGCGATATCACCAGCCTCGTTTCTCAACTCTCGTTTGGACTTCCCAGTCTCTTCTTCTCTCTCTATCTCCGCCGCACCGTTCATGATACACACGAGCCACTCTGTACTTCTATGGATTCTTCGGACGCGAAGAAACGAGAAAATATTGCCTGGATATTTTCGTTCCGATGAACACTCGCACCTGCACGCACGACCGGCGAGAGGCGCATTTGGCTTTTCGAATTAATCTCGATGCTGTCTCTCATTTCTCGTGCATCGCCTCTTTTCATTCTTCTCACTCGCGCCAGTGGGTTTCTTTCTTGTCGTTTTTTTCGGCGATTCAAGAGGACAGGATGGATTAATAATTTATGGTCGACATTTATAGAGCCGTGGATCGAAAAATTGCAAAACTTGGCGTTAGGCATGAACGTCCTTCCTTCGTGAGTTTCTCGAAAAATTGATAGTAGTTCATTCGGAACGGGTGATTCCGTCTCGTTTACAATGGTATGGGATTATTCTAACGCGAGGTATCGATATCCATTACCATTTCCGAAGAAAAATGGTCACGGTCGTGACGGACTGGTCTTCGGGCTCTGCATAAAAACAGGTGATGATGCTGAGGGTGCCCGTTACGTTGGTCTGTGAGTTTTACAACCTCGACGCTACGACTTAGGTTCTAAAAGCGTAGCTTCAACGTTCCATGGATGAGTGGTATTTGTGAGCTGTACCAACATAGTTGAATGAATGAACGAACGAATGAATGGAGAACGCCTCGAGGATGAAGTCGATCGTAGCAAGGGCGCAGGTCTACGAGTCACCGAAGCTTCCTTCTCGCTCGATCGATTCCATTCGATACGGCCACTTTTTAAGTAGTTCTTACGCGCCTCCTCGATAGGTACTACTTATACAATGACTCGTCACTATAGTAGGTTTGCTAACGACCGACTAGAGAAACCGAGGAATAGAGACCGATTTGCCAATATTAATTGATTCGACCGATCGATTAATGTCAACTGTGACCATTCGGGTATGGACCCGAGACGCTGATGACAGCATCTCGATTTGAAACGATCGAAACTAGAGATCGTGTTTTGGACCGCGTGGACGACGTCGCAAGGGACACGAGCACATTCCACGTGTTGGTTTCTCGGAAATAGCAAGAATTGCGTGACTGAAATTATTCTTGGTAATTATATGGTGTCCCGTGGATTCTATCTATCGCGTTTTTTGTTGTTTTTTATTCTTCATATTTTCACCTGGAATGAGACACCGTGGAGCGAAGCAGGATGTCGTCGTTTCTCCATTCAGAAAGTCTCAGTGTGTATATTTTCATGGGGAGTATACGTGTTAAAGCAGCGGTGGAATAAAGATGGAGGCGATGGAAAGCGAAATTATCGAGACAGATTTATCGATGTCAAAGCGATAAATTAATGCGAGACATACGCACGCTCGATTACTACGTTTCGTGCCATGGGTAGGAGGGAAAGAGGGGGATTGATAAATGGCGATTTATGAGAAATAATAATGTTCATAAATCTGAGGGGTGGTTTTCACTACAAGCCAATAATCTTTGATGATTTCGCGGTGCGTCGAATCGTCTCGATTGTTGCGTCGGAAAAAATGATTTATTTAATCGAAAATCGAGGCTATTTGTTTATGCTCCAATTGAGCAATCCGCTCAATTTCATTTTTTATTTATTTAAACAAGATGTATTTTTTTCGATAACAATAATCCATATTGACGAGGTTTATTCGTCTTTTTGTTTTTCAATGCGATAGTAAAAATTGAGGAACCTGAAGCGAGGGTCCAAGGTCAATGGGATCAAAAGTTCTGAACAAGAGAGAGTATTTACACGATCTAATAATGGACGGCCGACGTTCAATACAACAATCGAACCGAGGGAAGCTCACTTCGAGACCTTCCTCTTACGTTTTATATCGAAAGAATATTGGGGTTTGTCGACTGTGCCATACATAACCAGACACCGACGCAGGTACGTCGCGATACGCGCGCGTACCGTTATGTATAGACGATGTGAAATGTGTTGAAGGCGTATATACCACCACCGAGACGACGCGTTCTCTCACACCGTCCTGCCAACAATAGGAAGCCCCGCGAGTGCGTTAATCCAGCGCACCGTACTGTGGGAATATTACAAAGGGGGGATTCTCGAGGGTGAAAAAATATAGCATAAAAATCTTACGAGCTAGATTCGAAGCCAAGATGTATATTACGAAGAATATAAGTGATTCGTGATTTATAAAAATAGTTCGGTCGATAAATGTCGATTGATATTTAATTTGTATTGTTTACAAAGTATTAATTATTTTCCAAATTTCTGCATAAAATTTTGATAACTCGTAGAACTACACAAACGATATAATACGCGAGAGAAGTTCTCTTCGGTATGTTTAGAATTCCATAGGATTTGAGCACGTCGCACGAGGAATGCTGTTGCCGTTGGGTAAAAACTCTGACTGGGCACACATAGACAAGTGACAACAAACGCTTAGTCTCACTCGTGAGAGTTTGCAGCTCGTCCCGGCCTCGAGAACGAGACGCAGACACCAGGGGATAGGAAAATATGAGAATGAGAGAAAACGAAGAGATGCAAGATCCGAGGGTGCTTGATGTGAGAAAGAGAGAAAACGGTGGGGGAAGGTACGGTCCAGGACGGGGAGGGTAACCCATGGACCGGACGTGACGGTGGACCGTAGCGTCGGGGCATAAGACACTCGCGTACTCTCGGATATATACGAAGAGGAATAACAAGAAGAGGAGAATAAAACACGCGAAGAGAAAGAGAGGAAGAAAGACGACCTTCTCGCGGACTCTCCCGCCACTGCTTTACCGCAGCAGCCCCGACGCCACGCCACACGAGAGCCTATAAATAGACGCGCGGATAATCACTCAGGATTTATGGTAACCACGGATTATCAAGTTGTACAAGGGGGTATATTTCATATCGCGGACGTTGCCTTATTTTGCAACAAGTGTGTGTGTGTGAGAGAGAGAGAGAGAGGTAGAGAGAAAAAAGGAGTGAAAATGGAGAATACCTGCTGATCCTCTTGTCTATCTCCCATTCTCTCGCTCTTTCTCTCTCTTTCTCTCCTCCATTTAACGCACGATGTTGTAAAGAAGGCCCAGAGTACGAAATAAGTATACACAACTATCTTCTCAAGCTTGAAAAAAAACAGTGATCCACTATGTTGCAGGTGAAGTTGCATATCTACAAATTCAAACCAGGAGGTCGATTCGACGAGCCAATTGACGGCTCTCGTTCTTCACATAATGTATACCCGTACGCGTAGACTCGTTCCCACATTTTTTTTCTTCCACTCGTTTGAACTCCTACTACAAAGTATGCTTCGGAGTTTTTAAAGAAACAAGGCTCTCTCTCGTTGGACTCGCCACATCGATGCAAAGCTTTTCTCGAGACTGCCGATGACCGATCGTCCGCGTCGATATCAATCGATCGTCGGATTAGCTCGGACGAGCGAAAGAAAATATCCGACGATGCTCCGTCGTGACGCGTACTTCTTCTCTCTCATTTTTGGTATCCTCTCTCTCTCTCTCTCTCTCTCTCTCTCTCTCTCTCTCTCTCTCTCTCTCTCTCTCTCTCTCTTGCTGTCGCTAGAGGCAGCTAAAAATCTGAGAGGCGTTAATAAGTTCTCTATACCTTATTTCATACGATGATGAATCGATTGGTGGACACAGAAGATGGTGAAAGACAAGACCTTGTACGATGTCGTTGACGTTCGACGGTTAAATTATGAAGTCCATAAGAGACACTAATTACGAATGACTGTTACTTCTGTATCAATAGGAACAACTTTCATCAGCGTTACTTTCTTCATGCCACGACGATCGAACAATTTCAACAAAAACAAAAAACAAAACAAAGAAATATCTAATTTTTTATTTTCGAATCCCTCTCACTCGATCGATTATTTATCTGTCTCCCCCCCCCCCCCCCACCCTCGCGCGAAGCTGAGAAAATGGAGGTATCTCGTGAAAAAACGAGGGAAAACTCGCGAGATTTTTCTTAAGCGAAAAAATATAGTGTCACGTGGTCGTCACGCCTCACCCTCTGACTTCTCGCGAGTCGGCGCACGAGCTATTAAATATACCGAGTTATGAATGAGAGCCGAGGTCTTCTGAAATAGAATGGCAAACGTGTGGAGTTGTTGCCCCGCCCACGGCTCGCTCGCACGCATTTTCACTCCACGGTGTGTGCATGTGTGTGGGTGTTTAAAACCTGTACATGTGCAAAGTCGTACCGCAGGTAGGATCGTATACGGAAGAGGTACGAACCGAGGGACGACCAGCAGCGAAACGACGATTCGATGATGGCCCGCGGACGGGTTTCAGTACCGTGTAGCGTATATGGCCACCGGACCCGGAGTATATACATATCTTTCTCGTCCCTTCCGAAGCGAGGTACGCGCTAAAACCAGAAGAATCGGCCGGGTGAAGACACGAAGAGGTTGCGGGTTACCCTGACCTACCGAGTCGAGGGATATATACACCTTCTTCTTACTACGGTTGCTTTCGCATGACACGCGGCGGTCAGGACTACGCCGATCCCGTCGCACATTCTCGCTGTCAAGCTCCGGGTATTCGCGTCTCTTGAGGGCCTGCAGGGAGAGACGATTCAATTAGGATGCGCGCTACGGTGGTGCGGAGGCCGAGAACGACGAACGAAACTGTCCGAGAGAGTGGTCCGTTGCGAGAGAACGAACGGATTGCACGGGTATCGAGGGTAGGGGGTCGATATAATTGATCTTCGATTCGGGGAACGACGGGCCCTCTTTCGTGCCACCGTTGCGTGTATAAAATCGTTCATGTGGGATCCTTTTATTATTTTTGTTTTCTCCGCTCGACGCGTACACGGTGAAACGAGCTTACGGTTATTTCGGTTGTTTTCCTGGAATACTGTTAAATCATATCGGCAAATTGCGCGATATAATTATTTTTTGCAATTAACAGGATCTTGCAGGGTGTGGGGGGTTGTAATTAATGATTTATCAGATTGGAAATCGTTGGCGCGTCGAGTCCCGAAGGAACAAATACTTTTTGCGGGAACCGGAATGTTTCGTCCGGGATGGGATTCGCCTTTTTTGGGAACTGGTTTTTTTTCTTCTTTTCGAGCTACATCAAGAGACGAGATGCATGGGCTATGCAGGTTAACGACGAGGCAGGGCAACGATTCAATTAGGGATGCAGGAGTCGAGAGGTAGGGGAGTCGTGCTGCTGATGTTTGTGGGTCTGTCTCTCTCTCTCTCTCTCTCTCTCTCTCCCTGTCTCTTGCCACACGGACCGGGTCAGGTATATAATCGATCACCGATTTGAAAGAGGGATACCGCAGTCCTGCCGAACGTTCGCGTGGCCGCTCACACAAGCCACAGTGATAGATGAAGATCCAAAGAGTCCTGGGCTCGTCGTCACCATCGCATACCTATAGATATATAGCCCTAAAATACATTGTATACATATATGGGCCCTAAGGATGTATATATACATAGATCTACCCTAAGGGTTCGCCGTCTACCATCAAGGATGTGCGAGAAGTCACGAGGATCGAGAGCGAGTCGGCACACGGGAGTCGGAAAGATTGACTGCCCCGAAGGCGTCGCGGTAGAAACCATGGACCTGTACGAAGCGACGAACGATCGGTGATTTAGATCACGAATTTAATTGGCTCAGTGAGGATAGAGCATCTCTCTCTCTCTCTCTCTTTCTCTCGATCTCTATGTCTGTGAAGAAACTTTGAGTCGGTACTGGGGTTGCGAGCCCAACAGGGAATACTCCAAACGGTTTGCTTGTTCTTCGTAGACTGTATACACCGTAGAAACATCGTTTCGTCGGTATATATCTGGAAACTTCTCGAGTGTTCTATAATCTTAGCAAACGTGTCGAACATGAATATGGAAGTAAAGAGAGGAAGGGAGAGGCAGGGCGAAAGAGAGAGAGAGAGAGAGAGCCGGGAGGATGGGAGTTGAAGGTGGAAGGATGAAATCGATGACGAAGGGTTGACTGGGAAATTACACAAGTTGTATGTTGTAACAAGAAAGTCCTATCTCGTCGTCCGAGCACTAACTCCAAAGCTGTTCGTCGCTCTTTCCACGTGTACCCCTCGGTACATGTATAGTCAGGGAATGAATCAGTATTGGGATCGTCAATATCTACAGCCGATAGGTGCAATGTGTATACCTACCAGGGGGGTTGGATCAGAGCTTGACGATGAGAACAGCGAGCTAGAAGGGTATGGACGACCCGAGGCTCGAAAGGGTTGATATGTCTCTCTTACTCTTCGCGCGGCAAGGTCCCGGAGGGACGAACCTTCACGGTGAAAACGGGACAATGGAGCAATCAATAGGCTAATGTGAGGACACTTTATCGAATTATCGACACTACGTGGACCCCGACACCATGTAGCGAGGTCTCTTGGACACTTTGTCGCTCGTCTATAACGTCTTTGGGACTTCGTGTAGTCGACCTCCTCCCGCCGCCCCGCCGCCACGTTCACCCGGTGTACGAAGCTTCATACGGAAAATGGACCACCTATCAACCCCTTCTAGCGGGCACTCACCCTTCAGCCTGCGATGCTCTTTGCGACAGTCTGCCTGTCTTCGATGCTTTTGCCACTAACTCGCCCCACCCTAAAGAGTGCGATATCATCGTGGTCGGAGTATCTTGTCCACGGGTCAGTCGCCCTTGACACCTTCGCGACAACGCGCCTCTCCAAGTGAACTTCAGTTTTCAAATAAAGACGTTCGTGAAAATTAGAATGCTCGAATATCAAATTCAACCATCGCTAGCCAACGCCATTCTAATAATGAAAAATATTAATTCATCTAAATATTAATGTAATTAACTGCCGGTTACAAAAAAAATAACGCGTTACTATGTTTTTTGTCCACCTTGCCAGGAGAAATTAGAAAAATCCGAATACTCCATGATGCAACGTACGAGTCGTGATTAATATGTTCCGTAAAATTTCATCGAGGAATTTTTCGTATCTGTTTTTCGATTATCGTTCAACGTTCCTCTCGTTGTTTCCATCGGCAGTGCGTTAAAGTAAGAATCTCGCACGAGTCTCGAGTGGGTTTTCTGCCGGTGGTTGTTGGCTGCTGGTGTTCCTGTTCCTCGCAGCGACTTTAATGGGTACGCCGGTGGGCAGGTACGTTCGCGCGTAAGCGCTCGCATATTTCATGTCACATCGAGTCGTTGTACCCTTTTTATTTTTTTTCTCTTCTTCAACTTCTGTCTCACGCATCGAATCTTTACCCTGCTCATGCAGAACTCGCTTATAAATATCCGTATGTGCAAGGAAGGAGGAGCGCGCATACGAGACGCCGTTCTTACTATCGCCGGGTCTTTTTCTTCATCTTTCACGTCGACGTCGGCAGTGAAATGACGTCCCGTTGTAATTGCAACGACTCGTTCTCTTCGCGTCTGTGCAACGATCTTCTCTTCGTTCACTATACGAGCATTCTTATCTTCTCACTCGGCTCGAACGCAACATCCTAGGCTCTCTCTCTCTCTCTTTCTCCCCGGTACATGAGTATCCATACATCCGCATTGCTCCCGTGAAGCATGTCCGATTGACCATACCGTCGTCACGTTCACGATATCGCACAGCGCATGACTTATGGCGCCGGGTAAATCTAATTTACATACCCACTCGTTATATCTGTATACAACTTGTACTTATACGCGGATAGATACATTATATACAATCCTGTGTACAAAAACTTTGGATTAGGTACTCGGGGTGAAATCGAAGATAGTCGATGAACAGGGAAATTCGATCTAATTTAATCAAATGGACGATCGAGGTCTATATGGCACCTTTCGAGCCGTTACGTAATACTTTTTGTTTAGTGTAAATACGATATTCGTTGACTGTAAATATTTAGTTGAGTTAATGACAAGTTTCTTACGATGAATTATTTTCTTTCGAAAAACAGTTATCAGATAATTGTGTAATTGCCGATGGGAATCTATAATTCCGGTATGTACCCGGGACGTTGTCATTCGAGTACATACCGGATAATCCTCGTACCTCGAAAAGATCGTTGACGCAGGAGAGGACGTGTCACTTAACTTAATTTGTCAAACTAGAGGGACAGGTCGATAAGTCGCTGGAGGCCGATTATCCTGAGGTACACACGGTAAAAGAGACACAAAAGCAGAGGGAGCAGGAAGGATCGAGAGATATGCTTCTTGTAAAAGGATTAGAGGCGAAGAGAGAAAGGGAGAGAGATAGAGATAGAGAGAGAGAGAGAGGGAGCGAAGAAGCGAGAATATCGTGAAGGGGAAGAAGGACGAGAAGAAAAAAATAAGAACAAGATGTAGAATAAAGAGAAAACATGGGACGGAGAAGGGAAGGAGTAGCCGCGTAGCCTCCGTCTCGAGGTCCAGAACCGGCCACGGTGAGATGGATGGACGGATTGTACGCGATAAGAGGAGATGACAGGTGAGCCGGGCGAGGCAGCCTGGCAAGGATCCTTGCCACAAACGGATAAAGTGATCCTACGGGGCCCTTACAGCTGCATTTTGCTCATCGACAATCCACCTCCGTTCCTTTGGTCCTACGCGTTTCTCTGGCGATCTCAAAGAATCATGTAATATCCACTCATTTAAATATTCCAACGAGCAACCCCGAAATTGGCATTGAAATCCATGTTGATAAATAAAGTGCAGATTAAGCGAAAGGCAAAAATTAATTAACAAAACCAAAATCTACGATCGCCAATAACCCGCTTTTTATCGATGGTTGATATAAAAAATCTTTCCCTACTAGAAACAAGCTCAAAATATCTTCATCTAACAAATGCCAGTTAATGGACAACAAATTTTCAAAACGCGCTTTCCCAATAATATTTAATCTCATTTTGTCTATCTGATCTGAACGTTAAAAAAAGAATAAAAAAAGAAGATAAAACAAAGGTTAATGGTCAAGTGGAAGTTGCGACATCTGCCACTTATCGTCTGTGGGCCGACTGGATTCAGCTTGGCTGAATGAATGAAAGCGCCACGTCGAATGAATGGTGGAAACGTGGAAGAGTGAACGAATACCGATGGTGGTGTTAGTGTGTGTGTGTATGATATAGCCCTTCTCATGCCCATAGCTAGATCACCGGGTCACGTTGCGGTAAACCCAGAACGTTGGTCAACGGGCGCAAGCGGGGCATCGGACATATATACAGTTTTGCCACTATATGCACCAATATAAACCATGCCCCGATGTCTGTAAAATGCCCATCGTGACTTCGGCATTCTTCAATCCAGTAGCCCCGATAGCTCCAGGCGATCCTGCGATGATGAGACGAGGGCACCCTGTTTTCGCTCTTCCTCGGATTACTCTCGCTCTCTCAATAACGACGCTAGAAAGAGAGAGAGAAAGGGAGTGAGTGTGTTACGAATGTGCCAGTGTTACTGCCTGCGATCCTGAGGATGAGCAAACGATCCTGAAGACGAGACTAACGCTCTTCCTTCTTCTCGGCTCGAACGACGCCTGGCGGGTATGCCTCATCGCTCGTACGTTCGCGAGTGATCCTCGGACCGTGATCGAGAATACGATCTCTCCTTACTAGACACACGTGGATGAGAAATAACCACGGCCTATCCATGAAACTCTCGTACAGTTAACACATATATATACATGTATATCTCGGAACTCGGTAGTAGACGAGAGACGCAGCGAACCTCCGGGCTGTATCAAGAATGTAACAAACATCAGCAATAGGAAGGATCGTGTCCGAGCGTGCGATATAGAAAATTCATCGAAACACCCTGGCACAGCGAGACCAAGAGCCAAAAGCATCGTGGGTACATCAGTGACAGAAAATAAAGAAGAAGAAACCGGCAACGGACACCTCATTCTCTCGATCTGTACCACTTGCTTCATGGCAGAAAAGAGAAAAGAGTTCTTCTCTTCTTTCGTTTCGTACCTCTTCACCATTCCCCCGGTAGTACGCGCACCGTCGCATCATCGGTGGTGGTTAGATTCCCGTTTACTCCCCCCCCCCCCCCCCCTAACAACCCCACACCGCGCCCACCGCCATCTATCAAACCATCTTTCTCTCTTTCCCCATCTCACCCATCCTACCCAGTCTCTCTCTCCCTCTCTCTTACTCTCTCATCGGTCAGGCTCCTTAGTTTTGTGCGCTACCTGCCTGCCTCGTGGCTACAGCCCGCGTTCTCTTCTCGTATCTTGCGTATATTCGTAATGTAAGTGGGGCCCGGTGAAGCGGGGTACGAAGAACGATGGACAAGGTGAGTCCTGGGTATGTGTCGTGTCCACTCCGTTCCACCGATGTGACTGTGGCGTCTCTCTCTCCCTCTCTCTCTCTTTCTCTCTCTCACTCATGTGTGTGTTATGTATGTGTGCGTGGCGTTGTCTCCTCTCTTCAAGGTACATATAAACCTATTACAGGTAGTGCTATATACACGAATCCCACTTCGGCTCTCACACACACGTATGAGATTGTATTATACTATAGCGCGCATACCTGCCATGCTAGCTCTTTATGTATACCTTTCCCTCATTCTCTCTCACCCCCCTCGTTCTCCGCTTCATCGTGTTCTTCTTCTTCACTCGTCTCTTCATCTTTCTCACTGGTTTTCTTCTTTTATCTCTCGCGCTCTTTCTCTCGCCACCGTAGCGTCGATTCAAAAGTGTATAGAGAAAGAGAGAAGAAGAGTGAGAGAGAGAGAGAGAACGAGTGTGTCTCTCGTCCGCCTCTCTTATCCCACTCCGCGGCGTGGCTGGCAGCGACTGTACGCGCGGGGCTGCCCCATGTGTTACCTGTTACCCGTGTGCTTCGATCTGCTTTGTGTATACCTGTATATCTATATACACGGGCTATATCTCGCTCTCACGTGGTGTTGCCTGCACGGCTGTACATACGAGGCTCCGTGTGTTCCTTGGAGTAACACACGCGAGATTATCCCTCTCTGTCTTCTTATTCTACTTCTTCGAGTCTTCTTCTCCTTCTCTTTCTCTCTCGGACGATCGTCTTCGTCACTCTCCTCTCTCTTTTATATATCGTTCTCTGTCTCTTCCATTCTCCACTTTACTAGCTCTTTCTCTCTGTTTCTTTCTCTCCGTCGCGTTTTCTCTCTCTCTCTCTCTCTCTCTCTCTCTCTCTTTTTCTCTCTTTCTCTACGGCTGCTGGTACCGATGTAGCCTGCTATTGCCCTGCCGCTGCGAGACTTGTCTCCCTACTCCGCAGCAGGTTCGGCTCTCCGACACTCCACCTCCTACTTCCACCGGGGCCCACTACTGCCTTCTTCCCTCTACCTGGCCAGCTTCTCCCTCCGGGCCCCTCGGCTCGCCCGCCCGGCGAGAGAGAGGTACGCAACGCTCTCTCGACACACACGTGTGTGTGAGACTTGCCGGGGTTTCTTCAGTGTAAGATCTGAACCAGCGGAGAACGCACGCGGCTATTGTTATATCATTATCATTGTCATCCCGGGACCGTAAACGCGTTTGGTGCGCTGTGAGATTGAAATTCCCGCGAGGTTACTCTACCAAATTCTCTCTCACCCTATCTTTTTCTTTCTCTCTCTCTCTCACTCTCTCTCTCTCTCTCTCTCTCTCTCTCTCTCGCCCTTTTTCTTCCCCGTGACATTTATTTCTGCTTGGTCGTATTTTTTCGTGTCATTCCATCGATTCGATTCGTCGGTGGCGATCCGTTAACCAGCTGACGGAAAAAAAAACGATGCGCGAATCGGACGCCGCGCGTCGTCACGCTCGGTAACGGACAACACGACGGGACGGCCTTGCCGGTGTTTGACACGTGGGAAACACCGAGAGTGCAGTTTTCCCCTAAGCTTTTTTTATCTCGCGGTGTGTATGTGAAAAATTGTACCCGACGCGATTATCAAGTGAGGAGAAAACAGGTGTTGTTCAATTTTTACGAATAAGGAACCAAGTTTGTTTTGAGGATATTCGTGGTGAACGATCGATCGGATCTTCGGTGCCGATTGATCCGAAGTGTTCCGTGCGCGACGCTTGTTTTATCAACCAAAACTACACGGAAACGTGATTTTTTTATTCCCGAGTGCCAGATGAGGATTTAGCCATATTTGTTACGGATCGTTCAACGTCCGTGAAGTGAAGTGACCGATACCGGGGTTGTGTGAAACAAAAAAAGAAAATTTCAACCGGTCGTGAACAATCGTCGTTGCTGACGCGATGAAAACATCGTCGCTAGAGTCGTTCTATCATTTTTAAGCCATAAGAATAGAACGAAATCGTGCGCCGCCGGCGGAGACGAAGAGGCGAACTTATCGAAAGGAGTTCACGGTTGACGTCTGATTAAACCGATTAGACTTTGGGGTTAATTGTTCTGGAACGTCAGGCTCGGGGCATAAAACACATAGAAGCCTCTATACTGTCGAAGCCGACTATACATGTCGAGCACTAAGAAACGACGAAGGGTTGCCATCCCGTCTAAATGACATCAAGGAGAATGTACAAACGAGGACGGTCACTATAAAAGTGTGATAAAGGCTAATGATTATTATCTAATCGTCGAGCCGAAGATTCGACGAACGAGGGCACGCGAGGGTTACAATATTCTGAGACTGAACAAGTGCATTTTCTATTATATAATCAAAACTTTACGGCTTGAATGAGTTGAAAATAGTGTCATTGAAATCTGTTCTCAGCGACGCTTATACTTTATTCCGATAAATTCCGTCGATTTTCACTCTTTCATTAGACGCGATAAAATCATCCCTTGTATAATTTCGCATACTCAAATACCACGGCCGCTGGTGTAAAAATTATTTGCAGATTAAAGTATCTCTGTGAATTGAAAGTGAACGGAACCGAAGCGTGAAAAGAAGTGTTCGTTAGCCCTGACACAGCGCTAGAGAAAAATGCAACCGAGTACCGCGTGGATTTACAGCTCGACTTGCCACAACCTTCGGAAATTAAAAGGACCTATGATAATTCTGATCGAGTGCTGAATTTACAACGCGTGTTCACACGTCTGCGCCATATATCGATACTCGAATACGCGTAACGATCGATAAATTGCTCAATTAGTCATTTATAAACGGTGTTGGAAATATTCGATACATCGTTAATCGAAAAAACATCAATTTTGCGATTTTACATAATTTAATATCTTTTGATGCACGGAGGTTCGTCCCGCGGTGGATAAAAGCGAGAATACGTACATACGTACAAGCCGACACTATTTTTGCTATAAAACAAGATACCCATATATATCGAATATGATATCGGATTTCCATCGTGGTTGAAACAGGCAACAACGGCTAGTAACGCGTTGCCAGTCACGGTGGGCCCCGAGACCCGGAAAACACTCTCGAAGCCCGTAAGATAAATACGCGATACAAAATACGGCTCGTCGCTTGGTAAAAGGACTCGGGCGTTTTAATTCTCGTGGACAGTTTCGTGCGTGATAAAGTCGCATTATAAAATCGAAAAGTGTATATAATTATAGGTGAATTATCAGTGTGATAAATCCAACGATAAAACGAAAGACGCAGAGGTCGAGGCTGACTATTTATCTCGATATACTTCGAGAGATTCTCGTGTGAAATTTTTACAAAGTTCGGATCGAACAGGTGCATCGGAATTCTACGATCCGATATACGCGCAACGTTTGCAAAACCTTTAGCTATACGCGAGGAGGTTTTGTTTTGTTACGCGATTTTTGTATCCGAAGCCCGGCGATTGTGCGACGAGAAGTGATCTGTGCTACGTACGGTTTACTTGTATGGAAGCTGTCGCTACTGCTACGCGGAATTGACGGTGAGTTTCTTCCCGCGATTTTCTCGCCGGGAATTTAAGACGGATAAGAGCGCGAGAGAGGAAAGCCGGTATACAATATCGTCCTGAGATGGTGCGTTTGCTTTGTGGTATGCACCGTTGAGAATTGCGGAGGAACTTACACGAGACGCTGGTTTTGTTGGGCTATCGTTAATAGGTATAGGAATAAAAGCGCTGGCCTGTCCGCATACCGTTGTTGTCTAGCTTCGAGTTGAATGCGCTTGTTGCATATATATATATATACCGATCGAGCCGGCATAACGGCACGATTCCTAGTCCATTATAACGCGTATACGTCTTTGTCCTCGTGTGCTCTCTGTACATATGTGTTTATCGTATCTCATTAAGAAGGTCGGTCATTGGACCGATCGCAGAATTTCTTTTTCGATCTTACGACTAATCCGTTAAGGCGATAACTACGAATGAAATCGATTTATTCGACGAAAACACAATTTATCGACCAAAAATTGAAATAAATCAACGCTGGCGCAAACGACGTAAAAATACTGCGAGTACAACGATCGAAATCTCACAGAAGAGTTCAAGTAACGTTGGGAAAAATAGAGAGAGAGAGAGATGAAGGACCAATGATTATTTCAATCTTTATAACTTCTTTACTCTCGGGTGTCTGTTGCTAAATTAGAATGTCATCGGGGCTCTCTCGGGTGCGCGTGTCGACGATTATCGATATATTCGAAGAAAATACACATACACCGACTCGATGCAGTGCCATAAACGCGCAACGTGTTCGTTACGTTCCCTACGTCGAGTCAACGTACAACTATATATGAGAGATTAGGTACATATATGTAAAGTGTGCCAGAACGTTTTTTTTCTTTACTCCTCGATTCGTCGCTGTAAATCAAGTTCGATTGGGTAGAGAGACTCTCGTTTCTCCCTCCACCGAGATGCAATAAATCTCGCGATTGTTTCGAGTCGATAATTCGTTTGTAACACCTATGCGAAACGATAGAGCGATAAGTGACGTAGGAAAATAAACATTGTTATATGCACATGGCGTTATCTGTCACGAATGATCGAGACATCGAATATCTGTCCGTGGCCAATGCGGAACCGTGCCGACACACATACCGGCCCGGAGTTGTATCACAATAAAGTTCGCTAAAAAGTTCATTCGTCGATCGATCATTTTTTTCAGCTGGTATTGGACGTGTATAAAAATTATCTATTCCCACCAAATGTCGTTATACGAAATATATATATCGCGTAGTAGATTATTCCAGCAGGCAATTGTCATTATTAAACAATCGATGCCTGATGCTATTTATTTTTTCATTTTTGAAGCTCCTCTCTCGTGTACCAGTACGCCTTGCACAACGCATCGAGACCGTGTACCGGAGCTCTTAAATGAAATTGCGGTTACGCTTGCGGTTATGCTCTCGGTAAACAACCCGTCATTATTTTTACGACGCAGAAGTAACAACGGAGAACAATTGCTAAGTTCTTTTTGTATTATATTCTCTTTGGCACCGTCCGTGCACGAGCGACGAGCGAAAAGTCTAAAGTCTTAATATTCGTTATATGGATCGTCGAATGATTATGAAATCTTTGAAGACGACAAAAATCATTGATCGACAATTTTATTCGACGTAATTTCCGTGATAATCGTAGCGCGGCTTTATAGCTCGTCAACTTTACACCTGTGTATCTTTCTGTCTATCTCTCTTTCTACCTACCTTTCCACTCAGGCCCTCTTCTTCGCCCCTCTCTGTCTCTTTTTAAGTGGCGTATGGTCGGATTCCTTGCCGGTTAGAGCAAAGAAAAATGTTACTTCGCTCGGTATAGAAACGGAAGCCGGAGCAGATGTGAGAGTACAGACTACCTATTGCCTTTGCAGACATCTATACGCGTTTCTAATGTAAATGGAAAATTCCTGGATGTTTTCTATCGATTTATCTCTCTTTCTTGCTTTTTCTCTTTATTTGTGTTGTTTCCTGTTGATCGCTCGATCGAGCGACTCTCGAGTATCTTCGTGATGGAATTGCTTTTGATATATTTCTAGAACGTGTACTTGCTTTGACTAAGGCGCCTCATTTAAATAGCTCGGGGAAAAAAATTTCGTAGAATTCAACGCTGATAAAATATGTTTAATCACATGTTAAGCCTGGGGCAATTTCCAGTTGGGTAACGTTCTGTAATGAGATTTTATAATCACACTTTATCGAATCAACTCTTTGATAGAAACAATGATATAATCGGACTTCGTTTGTTCAAGTCGATGAAAGAATATACGATTAACAAAATATGTCACACACCGTTTAATTCAATCAATGAATCGCTTGTTTTTCGCAGAAGAGTCTTATCAATAATTCGACTGCGACCAATTATCGTAACCAGACATAGACCCAGCCGAGTCCGCCTCCGAATGGCGCCCGTATAAGTACAATATATTTAACGAGATCAAATATAGGGTAGTGTAGAGCGGAGCTGCTTGAGTATCAAGTTAGGAAATTGAAATATCTTAAAAACTAAGCATCACGCGTCAACACTTCAAATGGCGGAAAGGAGAAGTCGAGGGAGGGGAACACATCGCGCGGCCCTCAGTTGCCATACGGCGATCGAGCGAAGTACGGGGATGCTTTGTTTACTTTTTGTCCAAAAAATATAAATCATATCATTCCTCGTTATTTTTCGGCTGGACTCGTACGAAAACTGTCATCTGCGATCAAGTAAGTGGTAAAGTTTTCCGTATTTATTGAGCTTTCAATTGAATATTGTTGTGTAGCCCAAAGTTTTGCTATTTTTACATAACAGGCGTAACTCGCCCCACTATATGTTCACGATAAAAAGTAAAATCTTTGTTTCATATTCGATTTTAGAATGTGGCTATACAAAAGGAAGAATTGAAGGGGTTCAGTTTCAAGTGACCAATTAAATGATGGAGCTAAAACTGTAATGGGAAAGCGCAAGAGAGAGAACGCCAATGCCAAAGAATTTAACATAAAAACATCGACTATGACGAGATACATATCAAAATTAAAATTCATAAAAAATATAAATAAAAGCGCCTCTAGAACATTCTGCAGTCAAGTTTAGAATAAGACTATTATGCTTGCCTGATTAGTTGCGAAACATATTCTGAGATGTCAATTGGAATAGCGATAGCGACTGATGATTTAGATCAAATTATTTTGTTGCTTCTGTTTGTATTTAATCGGAGAAGTAATACTTTTTGCTTAACTATACAATTAGTACTGGGACTTTGAATATATGTATATATATGATTTTTACCTACAGTTTTATTGGAGATTTGTATAATTTCCATATCACTATTGAACCTATTTCTTCCTGTGCTCAACTTACTCCACCCATGAGGCAGGTTTAGCCACGGAACTCTCGTATTTATGACAATAACTTCTAAACCAGATCGAAACTTGTTTGTTTTTCTGAAGACGTTTCGAGTAGGATAAATGACGAATCCAACGGTGCAAGAATCAAGAAAATCTGATGGATATTTTAAGAATTATGATAGATTAACCAAAACGTGCTCAACTAGCGCCCCTCTGCCTTGCGACATGTTTCGCGAAAAAGCATGATAATAACATACGTTTCAAAGAAATAATTCGATCAGTCCAAAGAATCGTAGTAAATTGCGAGAACCGTAGATACAATGTAGTATATAGACATATATGTCTATAGTTTTCTGATTAGACAAGAGAGTCTTGACCGCGACACGACGTAAGTGGAAACTGGACGATCCGACTTTCATGTATTATCGAGTGTTCTTTGCTGCCATTTTTTGCGTCTCTCCGTCTCTTTCTTTGGCTCGCTCGTTGATGATCATTTGTGAATCACTATGCCGAGTTACTTCCGTGCTACCGAGAAGCGCGTGATTCAAGAGAAAGTCTCTTTTGTCCGGACGGGAAAGATCTCTCCACGCAGCATTTCATTCAAGAAGATGCTTGCCCGTACCACATATATATACATCCTAGAATTAAATCGAGAGGGTCCAGAATTTTATTAACCCGTGCAAATAACCTTTTTAAAATGCTTCGAATATTTGGATTTTTTTTAAAATCAATATTTATAAACGTTGATTCGAATCGACAAGGTCAGTTGTCAACGAACATTCAAGATATTAAATATTATAAATAACAACTTCGAAATCGAAATGGAATTTATAATTTCAATCCCGATATTGATATCACGGGTCGTTGGAAATTACATTTAATTATTGGTGATCGACTAAACAAAATTTATAATATACATTAATATTGTTTATTACGTAGAACTCGACCGTTGATTACATGCTCTGGAAAATTCCAAGTTTCGCTCGTAATATTGCGATGACGATTTTTTCTAACAGCGAAATATATTCTCGCTCCGACTAATAATACCGTTCCTAACAACGTCAATCGGAAGACTGACGATTATTGCTTCAGCACCGTTATAACGCGACTCGCATATGCATTTATTATTCTCCCTCTCCCTAGCACACTGCCATACCTTTCTCCCCCTCCCCCCCAATGTTACTTCGTTTCTTTCTTTCTCACTACTCTCGCGCAATTACGAAATCGGAAGTTTAATTACAAGTGACTGCTGGTCGTTACCGTACCGTACGCGTCCTGCGCGCGGGAATAAACATCTCGGGGTTTTCTAGACGGCATTCGCCACTGGCGACAGCGTTCCAGTTTTCGTTCTGTGTCCCGTATGCAAAAGCATTACGAGAGAAGCGAGAGATGGGGTCAGCAGCCATCGGTAGTGCACCGACGATGCACGCTCGTTGTCAGAGACGTGCATCATTGATTTATATGGTGATAATACAAAGAAAAGATGGACACTTAAATTTACTTCTTTCTAATTTTTTACTTTTTCAAATCATGCTCTAAGAATACTTATCTACATTTAAGCATTTTTTATCGTCAGCTACTTCCCTTAAAAAGCTTTCGTCGGCGAGTACAAAATTTATGAAAAACCGAAAACAACTTCGAATTTTGGTAACTATGCTGAAAAACTAAGCTATTCTGAACAGTTGTTTCCAATAATCGTTTCTATTTTCAATGCAAAATCTGTAAATAAAAATATACTAATTTCCATTTTTAAAAAAGGTGTTGACCTTGAAATCACCTTGGTAACCTCCACCGCAGATCAAACAAGTAATACCAATTTACATCCCCCTTCAAACCCCGAAATGTTTATACGAAACATTCTATTGCCTGTATGTCGATGACAAGAACTGATATCGCTGTAGATCTTCGTTTCTGTCAATCATCATTACAGATCGAAAAATCGAAGTGATGCCAATGAAAATATCAAAATAATTTATTCGTCGATATAAAAAAGATATTAAAATAGAAATCATCGATGCCTTGTGTTACAAAGCATAAATATCGAATTATTTTTCCTACCGCTAATAAGCTTGTTGACGATCGAAGAAATGATACGAAGAAATTTATATCGAAAATAAATAATTCGAGGGTGTATGCGACATAAAGATCCGAAACGATCGTTTGCCGGAAGCAAAAAAGCAAACGCGGAAGTACACGCTGCGCATACATACCATTATGTATATATCTATATATAATATATAACTATGTATCATAGACAGGTTTCGTGCGTGATGCCTGTACTCACAACCCCAGGGCACCGAAGCGAACGGTTCTGCTGCTGGAACCCTTTACGCGCTGCGTCACAAAGGAGAGCGCGAGTTTACAGGGCCTCGGTGTACCCGCGAAATCTCTCTTGGAACACACAGCGGTACGAGCATCAGGAAGCACGGAGTTCAACCCCGTTCTCAACCAACCCCTCTCTCGAGCACACCGCAATAACCCTCCAACACTGTGTATTCCCTCGTCTTCTCGTCTCTCCGTTCATCGTCATTCTCGTATATATATACATATAATCTCTCATTTCTTTGAAGGAATGTTACGTTGGATACGACGAAACTCTTTCTACCCCCATGCCAGCCTTTCACGCTTCTCTCCCTCACTCGTAAATATTCTTTGCTCTTCTTGTCAGCGAGCAAAGTTGTACGTATCGTTCTCTCTTTCTGTTCCTCTCTTACATTTCCTTTCTTTCTTTCTTTCTCCCTCCCTTCCTCCCTCTCTGACTCTCCCTCACCTCGACAGTGTCTAGTTCCACGTGCATCCAATTAAGCCCTGTTCTCTTTGTGCTTTTCTTAAAACGAATTTCGAAAAGTCACTGGGCGACCCCGTTTCTCCACTCCTCCACGCGTCCCTGACTCGAACACATATTAATCCGAAAGATTGAGAGAACACTCGTGTATCTTTTTGTGCGCATGCACTGTAAAGTATGATGCATGTATATATGAAATAAATATATGCGTCTATTAAATTCGGAGATCTCACGAGCTGGCATTATCCTTCCTTTTTACTCCTTACTTCCTACTAGATTTTCCGATATAATGGTTCATGGCCAACGAACAAAATACAGTAAGAAATGACACCTAAAACAGTTTTCTAAAAATTGATATTCCTACTGCCCAAAAATACAAAAAATGTCCAAGCCGCAATAAACCGATAGAAGTTATCACTTATCCAGGAATATTTATTTTTAAAAAACTCGATACTTCGGTTACAGCTTAAAGTATATTTTTGCTATTCGTAAAACTTTCGTGCCTTATATAACTTATTCAAAGAGAAAAGAAAACCTAAGTTTATACCGTCTTTTCACGAGATAATTCTCATTCGACGTTCTACCCCGAGAAATTCTCAAAGAGCTGGTGGTCGGGGACACGTGAGATGGAATATATATTTACATTGGATAGCGCAGGGGTTTGGAGGGAGATGGGGGTGAAACGAAATGAGAGTCAACGCGTATTATGTTCGAAAAGACAATTGACATTGTGACTGAAAGATTTCGATATTGTTAGGCAATGAATGGAACGAGAACTATGAAATTGTATGGGCATAGAGAAGTACGGTCCGTGCATTAGCTTCCTACGTGTATGATAGCATGCCTGTTCTCAGTTCTGTGTATTTGTATGTCTTGTCTTCATAACGTGTAAGAAGAAGAAAAAAGACAGATGGAGAGAGATAGAGAGAGAGAGAGAGAGAGGACGATTGTGTGTACGGTCGGATATGGAATTTGTCTTTTGCGAAACAGGTGGTTTACCGATCTAGGCTATATAGGTGGCCGTTAACGATGGAAAGAGTGAGATAGATAGATCGGGGGAGAGATAGAGAAAGAGTGAGAGGTCCACGCAGACTGACTGCTGTACGTAGCTCTGCACAATGGGACGTGTCCTATTGTGGACCATAATCTGTCTTCCGAGCTAGAGAGCCTCTCGCGAGAGAGTCCAGCGGTTCGCCTTGGCATGGAAAATGCGTGCTAAACCTAATAGAGTTCTTTGTCCATGCTCTCTGGTCTGCTCTTTATAGTTATTGCGAGATATACACCTATACACGAGAATAATAGATGGTTGCGGCAATATTCGTCTAATATCTATCTCCCGACGTGAGCCGTAAATTTTGTCTTTGTTTCAATTTTTTTTCTTATTTTTTTCCCTTAGCGCATACCTAATATGCCTTCCAATTAAAATATAAGAAAAAGAATATTTATCTTAACGTAATGCCATTCAACCGAATTCTATAGCTAGAAAATATCTTGAAAAATGTTAACAAAAACATATATGACCCGGCACTACCCGATGAAATTTTTACCTAGCTAGCTCTTTCCTCGATAGAAACTTTGTCTTATTTTTGTTTCCATGAGACATTGAAAGACTCATTTTTTTCTACGAATCGCGTTAAGTGATATTCTTCCGGGAAGAGAATGTACCGTGCGAGGAAGAGGAGGAAAAATAATGAAAGGAAGAGAGACAGACGCGGGAAGGACCGTAAGCAATGATGCTGACAGTTTATGAGTCAGCGTTATCGAATGGACAGACTCGTTCGCCCACTTAAAACTCATCAAATTCCCTCTAAGTCTCTTGGGAATAAATGTAAAAAAGACAAAAGTAAAGAAAACAGAAAAATCCCGCGGTGAGCATAACTCTCGTGCTTCCTCGATTTCAGAAATCTCTTTTATCGTGTATCTCGCATGTTATCTAGTGAAAACACATTTTTTAGTACGAAAACGAACGTCTATGAACGCCGTACAACATGTAACATTCTCGTTACGTGCATTCGAGAAGTGCGCGATGCACTTTTGCGCAATACAGAACGCGCTGAATAAAAAAATTTGAATATTTAATCGATAATAATGAATATTCGTTAAATAGAAACGATTTTTCCCCTATACGCAAATGCAACGAGTAATTATTCATTATTACACCTCTTTCAGACACCAAGCATTTTCGAACGCCCAAGTCCAAGTTGTAGAGCGCAAAAGACATAACTATATCCTGCCATATCTACGGATTGACAAGAGCTTTCTCTTCCATCTACATAATATATCGGTCGCCAAGTTTTGTTTTGATTTATTTCCTTCGATCTGTAATATCCTTCTGACTGCATTTTCAATATAATGTACGGTATACAATGTGCACTCCATTCACCGCATTATCTGTACGGAGACTTGGGAACATAGATCTGGCATACGACGAACGAGGATTAGTGAATGACTCGACAGAATATATTTTCCATCTCGTCATAAACGTATAGTACTATCGTGTCTATATATATATATATACGTTTATAGATATGTATATGTATATATCTATTTCCGCCGATCGTTAACTAGCTACCGAACAGCACCGGTGACTGAACGATCGAGTGAACGTTTTATACCTGACACAGAGAGAGAGAGAGAACGGTGAGTGCTATACGCGCTACTACATTAGACACCACGCAGCCGCTAGCTGGTAGTGGACCGTGAACCGTTAACGATCGGCGATCGATTAGATCGTCCCGCGCGAGAAGCTCATTTAACGATCGCGAAATGGGCATTCGGTAGGCCGTCTCGCGACCTCCCGGAATGTTACGGGAATGCATCCCGACATAGACGGAGAGATCGGTGGTATAATATAGCACGGAGGGTCGGTTGCCGCGAGAAGATCGAGTGTCGCTCGGGAGAACTCATCGCGCCGCTCGAGAAATCTTTCAAGAACGATACCGATCTGATCTTCCTACGTTCGGTTCTACGTTGGAATTCTGTCGGTCTGAGAGCTTTATTCCTCACGGTGCTCGCACCAAACTTTGTACGTCGATGAATCCCTGTCTTTTCTCTTCTTTGTGTCTTTTTCGCGCTATAAATCCTGTCGATACGCTATGTCGAGAATAACAATTAGATATCTTGACGAAACATTTTTGATTTAACGTAATTCACAAATTCTCTTTATTTAGGACTAATTAACCTTTTAATATATCTAATTTTTTCACGAATGATTTTTTTCATTATAATTATTTTTAACTATATGATTTTTTTAAATACTTGAGAAATGAGCTCACGAAGGGCCAAGAACTGAAAAGGCCAATTTTTATTACGTTATGTTTTTCTTTTATTTCGACCATATTTCAGAATCAGTTGTTCAATTGCCATACTATATCTATATTATACGGCGTCAGAAAATATAATTATTCCTACGTTTCTACATTCCCCTCAACACTCTATGTTATTTTGTCTCCCTCGGTACTTGATCCATACGATACGGGTATAAAGTATAAAGGGCGAAAAATTGTTCAGGCCGATGGGCAAGGGCAAAAGATTACCAGATCGTCATCGACGCGAAACGATCGAGAGAGCCGACGGGATATTCAGATATTGTTACGAGAAGGAGGAAAGACGCGAGGTAAAGGAGGTAGGAAGAATTAAGGAGGTACGATCTTCTGTTGTGAGAGAAGAACATATATCCATATATATATATATGTATAAATTTATACGTATACAAGCACAAAGAGGAAAAAGGAGGTAGGGCCCTGGGCCTAATTAGTCAGGGGATATATCTGGAATCTCATGAGGCGAGTTTTGTAGGCCTCCTTCAGTTTTATGGTAGAGGTGAGCGACGCGAGAGCGCGCTCTCGCGGCGAGGCGGATTTCTCGGTGGGGGATTAGCATACAAATCGATTTAAACTCGAGATAAATAGCCACTCAAAGGCTTCTCACGTGGAGCCGACTTCGGGCATTATCTTGTCCACCGTCGAGATTAACGCTTAATGCTTTATACTTTACGGGCCTCGACCGACGACAACGACGAGCGACGCTCCTCCGTACGACGCTCTTCGCGTTTTCTCTCCTCCTACCTCCACCCCCTCGTTGACGACTTTTGCGCGATATTATATATTCTCGTTGAAGTTTGTTACTCGTACTTCGTATAAATGACCACATATATATGTGTTCGTGTAAGAAATCTAAATGTCCATATATATATAATTTTTTTTGTCAAATATAAAACACGATTATTTTCCTTGGCGAAAATGTCCAATGTCGAGCCTTAAATTTGACCGATTACGATAATTTTTCAGAAAGGCGCGAAACGATGTAGTACAAATTTATGACCTTTTGAAAAGAACGTGGCCTGTACTTATGTGCGGAAACATCAGAAACTTCCGTTCTCTACTTGAGCTTGAAGTACCAGGGTGGATTAACAAGTTGTCATATACTCTCTTTTCCGCTTTGCGAGTAATCAAGCTGGAAGCTGTTACGAGAATGCCAAACGGCCGCTACCTTCGCTCTTCACGCACCGTGCAAAACTGAACTGAAAAAGAATGTATCCTCTTTCTTCGTACGATATATATATATACATATGTATATATCAAAAGCCTAAGAGTAACTCTTCGTAGATGTCAAATTAAAAAGGACACGAGCCGAGCAGTCGATAGAAAAATCGCAAAGAACCCTTTCGTCAGTTTTTTTATACTCGTATATTCTCGTTCGCCCTCGCGCGAGAGAGTACAGCTCTATCTACTTATCCTCAGAGAAATGGAGATGAAAGAAAATGTCTGTATCGCAATTCAGTTCGACGAAGGTAAAGATTCATTGAAAAAACAACGAGTAAAAATACCGCACAAGATAAATTTTCATAAAAATGGATACACGTTGAAATAATGGTGACTAGATATCGATTTGAATTTTCGAAGCGTCGGTAATAGCCGTTATTTTCCGATTTCAAGAGTTTAATTAATTGACACGGAATGTTCTTTTGTTATTGAGAAAAAGAAACACGTTTTAAAAGTATTCGGTGATTCGATCGTACGACCCTCTATCTTTCTTCTGTCCGTATTTTTTTCCCAGGTGTATCACTCGTTAATCTTCCACCATTTACCTAATCGAGACGATGAGCTCGTTCGCGGGATTTCTTTTTACTTCGTTTCTTTTTAACAACGCCCACGGTCGCGCGAGTATATTTACATATATATGTTTTACTATAGAATCCGTACACACTAGTGGAACGATCTTAATTGGCACTTACGTAAGAAAATATAAATCCCAGTCTATTGGGCAATAGTTTTGAATCTCCGGGCTTTTGTTTACGACGTTGGAACTCGCGGTGGTCGAACCGAAGAAGAAGGACCTAGCGCCTAGCACGAGTTCGTTAAGGCCGAGTTTAGAGATCGAGAAAATGAGAGAGAGAGAGAGAGAGAGAGAGAACACGAGTCCGTCGATTCGATCGAAATGTTCACCAAAGTTCTCCAACCTCCGCCAAGCCTCCACGATTTAATTCCATTGGCATTTTAATCAATTATAGGTGACTATGGTAAAGTTGTACACAGTCAAGATTATCGAAACTGCGTTATCGAACAGTGAAGAGGGTTGAATTTTTTTTGTTCATTCCCAAAGTATTTTCTTTCAGTTTTGTAAATTGAATTTGTTTTTTTATAAAAAACAGACATTGTGAAAAATAGATACGATGCTTTTACGTAATTTATAATTTAACTCGTAAATTTATTCTCTAAAAGTATTTCGTTTGTGACAGAAGTATACATATTTCCTAATACGTTCCCTCTTGCAACATTGGAATTTCCGACGTATTGACGAACGTGACTATCGAGCCCCTTATGTCGTGGATATTGCGACCGTGTTTATTGTCTCTGCATCTAACCCGATGCAACGGATATACTTAAGCACCGTGTATCGTTTGTATACATACGTGCTTATATACGTATATATTCATGTGTGACAGCGAAACGCGAGTATGGCGCGTGAAGCATTAGAGCCGGATAGACGTGGCAAAAGTGGTAGCAAGTGGGACACTCTTGAAACGGATGAGCAGGTGAGCGGGTGTGTAAATCCGGGTGGACCCCGGGAGGCACACTCGGAGCCTGTGGTGGAGACACCGCAGGCAGAACGAACCGGCAACCCAACGAGGGAGCGAGAGTAAGTGACAGAAAGACCAGGATAGAGAGAGAGAGAGAGAGAACGACTATGAAGACAGTGAAGAGATAGAAAGAGAAAAAACAATGTTCATGTATGAGTGTCTTCACATATATATATATATATATAAAGTACATGGTGAGTTGCACCACAAAAGTGCTGGACCCGGACCAGCTGCTCTGTCACCGACCTGCCTGGTTTGCCTTTTGCTTGCCCGCTGGCCAACCGACCGCCAGAATTACATCCCAACAGCGCGTGAATGCATTGCACGTGCATATGCACCACCGCCATGTCGATCTCTCGCCCAGTACGTGAATATTTGTGTGTGTATGTGTGTGCTTATGTGTGAAACTCTGTCCTACACCTCTCACGTTCCCGACACGTCCACCATACGGTGTCTTATCCGACATCATCGTTGATGCTCCGTTATTTCATACCTCTCTCTCTCTCTCCTCTTCTTCTTGAATTCTCTTCCTTTCTCTCGAACGACAGGACCGACAGAACGAGACTTTTCGAAATTAATATTTTTTCGGAACATATTCGCACATTTTTATATTTATGAATAATTATGTTTATCCACGTAAAATTCCATGTCCCGTCGAATAAAATGTAATTAATTAAATGAAATTTATGACGGCGATCAAATAAATTTTCTTTCATTCCGATAAACTTGATTTACGACCGCCCGGAAACCAACGTGTGCCAGTTCCGAAACGCGTCTCGTCATAGTCCAAGCCCTCGGGTAACCCCGAAACAAATTCGTAATGATTCAACCCAATAAAAACTTGTTGCACCGCCGTCTTTACGAGAAAAATTATGTATAATAATAATGATAATAACATTAACGAGCATATCGTTTATTTTAACTCAACGATTGTGCGTATTTTCCATTTTTATCTCACCGTCGCGAAAATTCGCGCGCACTACACCACCGAGAATATCAGGACACCTCGAGTTGATACATGATTATATATATATATATATATATACATGGATATACATTATCTATACGATGAATCTTCACACCCGGACATTACGAGAGAGCTTGCATCACGGGCGGGCGTTCATGTGGTTTTATGGATGAGCCACAAGAGGGGCCACGGGTAATATGCGGAGAGAAGCAGAGAAAGACCGTGGGGCCTGCTCGATGCGAAGCTGGGGGCGGTGTACGTCCGCGAAAACCGTGAAGTGGGAAGTGGTGTCGAGAAAAAGGGGTTGGGGAAAGCGCGCGGCAAAGGGAGTGGGGGAGAAGGGAGAAGATCTCATATTCGACGCGCGAGAGAGATTGCAGCTTCGAGGTGCTCCTTTTGCCAGATGAAATTTAATTTTAGAATCTCTCCTGTGTCCAAAAACTCGCCTGCGCATCTCTCTCTTGCTCTCCCGTCCAGCATGCAACGCTGGTCGGATCATGTTGAATTTCTACAAGAATCTCGCGATCCTCTCACGCTTTTCGTTCGACATTGTATCTATATATATATATATGTATGCAATCATATGCCTATAGGTATATAGATACATGAAAAATATGTAATATATGCGTACCTGAGTCGAAGGTCGCGAAATGTATTCTGGAAGGGAAGAGGTGTTGAAGTTAAAGGGCCGTATTTTTTCTTTTTCTTTTTTTTGTTTTATTCTCACATGCACCTTCGCAAAAGATCTCATCAGCACGCTCTTCGGCCCCGCGTTTGTGACGTCTCGCTCGATAGCTCGAGACACGGTCAAGACCCTTTTCGGTGCTGACCGCGCGAAGATAAACGATAAATTCGGATGTTTATGAAATGACGCGGCCAATGACAGCTTCAGGGAGCCGCTCGCGCGGTCTCGATCCTCCTTCTTTTACGTCCTTCCCTCACGCTGATGCCTGCCGTTCGGATTTTATTCGGTCCGCTGCGCGGTGAACCAAGACTCTCGAGAATTACGTCCGATATACGCTTAACTATATATATTATTTTTATACCATATACATATATATATTTATACATTAGGCGGTATTTCTCGTATGAATAGATAGTTACTTTTGTCTCGGAAGCAAATAAAGCGCCTTCGCCTTCGAGCGGCGCGTCTTTCCTTTGATGATGCTCGTCGTAATGTTAAATCGAAGGATATTTCTCGATTATCCTCTTTATTATGCGCCTCGTTCTCTACCCCCCCCCCCTCCCTCGCTGCGTCCCTCTTTCCCCCTCCTCGATGTACAATGCGTACGATATTATACGTCCAAGGCAAGGATCGTAAATGACAATCGTATTTTACGAGGCAGCGAAGAGAATCTTACAATCCTTGGAAATACAAAATCTGTATGGCAATAAGTATTTTTATCCGCTCATCATTATGAACGGGAATGGGACGCTGTGAAACGTACGTGTATGCGTGTATGTGTTGTGAAATCGTAGATATATCGACATATGCTAAGGCATGTGGCAATCAGCGATCGGAATAATCGAAATTATTTACTTGAAACTTGTCGTTCTAGTAATTTACGTACGTTCCTATAAAACGATCGATTATTATGATTATTCTTAATCGAGGTGATACGTGATATTTTCAAAGATTTGTTTTAATGAAGTCAATGTTTTTTTGATTTAAAAAGTAAATGTTGCTTCGAGCAAGATAAAATCTATTAAGCCAAGTGGCGAAGGGGGAAAACAAATAAACTAATATAATTCACGTTGATTATTGATCAGATACGAATATATTATCATTGACAAATATTGAATTTATTTTAATCAAATAAAGTCATGTTTTCTCAGAAAAATTTGAGAACGTGCCACGAGCACACGTTTTCACCATAGATATCGTCCGCGACAGGAAAGATATCGCACACTATCGAGCACCGGAAAAGTCGTGTCTCAATAAATAAACGAAATATCGCGAAGCCGGCGATAATTTTTATTACATATATATTTTTTTAACATTCGATAGAACAAAAAAAGAAACGCTCGCGCGAACAAACGGGCGTACGATCGTCATCCGGTAGTCGAGTATATTTGTCATCGTTTCGAGTACACGGAATACGGTATAAAAACTTTTTCCCATATGTGACGATCCAATCTTATCGGTGGCGAAGGGTCCCGAGCGCGCATAAATTATCTCGACGAATTTCGAAACTGCGGAGGCCGCTTCTTCTTTCTCTCCGATCTCCTCGCGAGGCTCTTTCTCTTCGTTTTTTTTCTTCTCGCTGCGCACGTGTGTGCGTCCGTGTGTGCACTTGACCGAAAGGGCAATGTGCGCCGAGAGAACGGGTGAGATGACCGAAAAAAAACTGAATAAAGAAGAAAAAAACAAATAAGAAAAAGAAAGACACAAGAAGATACCGAAGGGAAGAGATCTCGTAGGAATTCACGCGTTATTCCGGTCGTCGATCTCGCGCGGGGACTCCGTTCGAGCCTTTCTTTTACTAGATTTATATATACGTGTGTCTGTGTATACGCGATGGTACGAGAGCGAAGCTAATCAAAGAATGGCTATAATCACCAAAAGTAATGGGCCCCGACATTTCGTATGGGCCTTATATTTTAACTTTACTCTCCGGTTAGTTTCCTCCGATATACTTATACGGGAATGCACGTGTATATCCTCCGAATCGGTAATATAAGCTTGTGCTCGGACGTGTGTGTGTGTGTGTGTTTCTATATATGTAGCTTGGACAACCGCGGCGAGAGTCGAGGAGACGAAGGGCTATAAATTATTGGCACCTACGCGCGCAAAGTGGAGAGACCGCGTTCCCTCCGTGATATCTCCTCTCTTCTTTCTTTCTCTCTCTCTCTCTTTTTGTCTCTCTTCCCGATCTCCATTCCACATTTTTTGGTTTTCTCTTTCACACCGGTGGCACTCTCACGGATGTATTTAATCCTTCTATCCTTTCACCTACGCGACCGTGTATTTGTTTTCTCGGCATAAAAGACGAGTCCGGGAAAACCGAGATTTAACAAATTTGATTTATTTTTTGATACAAACATTTCTATTACCTGTATATCATTAACACTCTGTTACAGGATGTTTCTTATATACATATCTCTAGGCATATGCGTCAGATTGATACATGGACAAAATCTTTAGTTTTCTTCAAAAAACGATATAATTATAAATCATTAATTTATATACGAAATTTATAAATAAGTGATAAAATGAAACGTTACGTTATTTATATAAAACTTATAATATTTAGCATTATATAACATCACATATATTGCCGCATTGTTTACATTCTCACGAAATTTTATTTACACCCGTTTTCGCGTATAATCGATTCATAATTTTTTTCGATATGTTGTCACATGTTCTAAATACTTTCTTATGATTAAAAGAAGACCATTTCTCTATGTATGATTGGATTTCGTAATAATATTACTGATACCCAAAATACCCTAGTACTTTTTTTTTGAATGCATAGACCATAATAACTGGAACGTTTTCAAACTACGACTGCGATTCAGATACGTACGTTCTTTCTTCTCGTGTTTATGTCACTTTTATATCTGCTGGGCCGTTCGTATCAGATGTGAGCTATCGGTTTTTCAAAGTAGGTACATATCGCCGCTCGTTACATTGTTTATTTTACTTTTGACGATTATTTTTTTGAAGAAATAACATTTTTATGACGTTTAAGATTTATTACTGCAGTAATGCTTTAGGGAGTAAAGCCAATTTGCTGGATTAATTTACTACCGCGTCGAATTGCCGTGTTCCATTGAGATAGGTATGTACTGAATAGAGACTTTCAAAATTAGAGGACTTTAAAGAAAATGAATTTTAATGAATATTTGTCTCCCTGAATGGATAAAAATTAGTACGAGTGACAGAAAAACAATGTAAACCATTTTCGTAATTTTCCTCGATAGAATAAAAGTGTAGTGAAAACAAACATACACTTGTGATTTAAGTGAAATTAATTCGAAAAAGTTTATACAAAATAACAAATTATCAATTAGTGAAATAATTTGAGAGAGCAAATTCTTTCAATAAAATTATTTTTCAACCGAATCGAGAACTTTGAGTTCGTCACCAGTGGCAATTAAAATACGTAAACTTACGGAATTTACGTGGGTACGAAGGTGGAATGTTGTTATTGTTGGAGATGAACCGCGATTGTGTACGCAATTCACGCAAGGTCCGGCGCGGATCAGTGATCTTTTCTCTCCGATTGACGCAAAGCATCGCGAGAAAGAGAAGGAGATAATAATCGGTGCGGGTCTTGGTCGTCGTCGTCGTCGAGGACCTATACACATGGTATAACGGGAATATTTGGGTCACGACGACGATGAAATTGGGCAACCCCGAAGGGATAACAGCGGGGGGAAGAGGTAATAAGAATGAACGCGTGTCCATTTTTTTCTTCATATTTTGTTACGAATCTCTTTTGGGTGTCTGGAAGAATTTGGTGATGAAGCTCTCACGAAGAGACATTAAAACGCTTCATTGCCTCATCATTATTTTTTCTTTATTATTAAGATTATTGTTATTATCGAATGAAAAAAAATATAATGAAGTTGGTGTGACTTTTTCATATGAAATAATTACATCAGTTATCACAATTCGTAAATGTCTTTTAATGAGAAGGTACATGACTTTCTCAAAAAGAAAAACAAAATAAAGATAAATACATAGCGTGGGCGTATGAAAAGAAAAACGATCAAGACGTCTGATGTATTTAAACGACAGGCGTAATTACCATGGGGCATCGTGTGTAAGAACCCCGCTGGCACGAAACTCTCCCTAGGTTTATGTCCGATCGATGGAAAAATGCGTGAAGCAATGGGATAGATATATACATAATACATAAGAGCGACGGTTGGAAAGAAATAAGAAAAAAAGGAGAGGAGAGAGACAGAAAAACGAAAAGGATGAAAAGAGGGGCGGAAGAGAGGACGAAGAGGTGTGGGGGAGGGGCGAGCGTAGAGGTGGCCAATACCGTTATCAGCGCCTTAATAAAGTAAATAAAGTGCCCACCGGACGAGCTCGGGCGATTCTCCCGCTGAGGCTGAGCCGTCTCTCTTTATTTCCTCTCATCTTGCTCTTACCCCCATACGTCGTCGATCTCACTCCTCTCTCCCTCTCTCCCTCTCTCTGTCTCTCTCTGTCTCTCTGTCTCTCCGTCTTCGTATTATACGAACCGACAGGAAGAAAATTCGTGGCCTAATTGTGAGTTAAAAAAACCAGTTCGTGTGCTCCGCCACAAGACGAACATTCGGCGTCTCGCAGCGGCCAGCCAACCCGTTGCGTTTTGGCCCCGTTACACAAGTTGCATACGCGTGCGTTCTTACCTGTGTAATTGTCATTGTCGCGACATTTGGCGCGAAACTATTCGAGAAACGTGACGACTCGTGCATCGTCTTCGATGGAATTCCACGATATTGCCTCCAAATCACGTTTTTCTCGTGCCGAGTGGGGTCTTGACTAAAAAAAAAAGAGGGTGGCAGGATGTAATAAAAATCCTCCGTAGACGGAACTACCACAATTTTAAGGCCACCTGACGGATTCGCCCAAAACGGTCGAAAGAGAATTCGCGCGAATATACGTGAGCGAAACACGATGAACGCGCGTGCGCCGTTTCCTCCAATTATAAAACACGAGAAGGAGTGGTGACGCGTCTGTGCAATGAGAAAAAGTCGCAAACCCGTATAGCGAACGACGCTCGAATGGATCGGGAAGTCGGATAAAAACGTTAATGCTGCGAGAAGAGCGGTGCACGAAGAGTACGTGAGAGAGACCGAGAGAGAGAGAGAGAGAGAGAGAGAGAGAGAGTGAGAGAGAGGGAGGGAGGAAGAGAAACTCCAGGAGTATCGCATTGTTCTACGTCATTAAATAAGTATACATTGCCGAAGTGCGCCAAAAAGGAAACGCGTAGCGGCAATGCGCGAGGGGGGTGAGCTTAGGTCCGCGGTGGCACTGATGGAGGAAATGGTCACGCTTCCCTCAGGCACACCTTCCTCATCGCCATGAGATATATCTGCATACAAAACATACACGCGACTGTAAAGGTGGTGGAGGAGGAGGTGGCGGGGGGTAAAACGAGGCGAAGATCCGGTGTAGCGGCGCGCGCGGCACGAAAATGCTGTCCCGCGACATGGGAGTATAAGGGAATCACTCCGTAAATGTAAACTTGAACGGCTTACGAATCGATTGTGGCTGGGGTGGAGAGGGGAGGTGGGTCTGAGAGAAAAAACAAAGGTGGCTTCGGTCGGTCGGAGGAAACGAGTCCGCGCGTAAACCCGCACAAGAGGACGAACGAGGGAAGATACTACCTCGCTTTGCTCCGCTGCCATCCGGGTTGACCAACGGGCAATGCGTATAAATCTATATCTGTACGTGTTATTGCGTATACGGACACGTGGATCAAGCTGGACCGATCGTTACTGCCTCTCGGTCGCTGCACGTAATCGTCTCTACTCTTTTCTTTCGTCCTCGCCCGTTGAAACGTGCTCCATTCGCGCACTATCCGTTGCTTCTTACACCTCGTCGTTTGATTTTAATGTCCTGACAGTACACGTTTAGTTTAACCTTGCCTCCATCTTTCGAACGCGCATGCGCCACTCGTTTTATACAACGATTGAAAAATGTTCGTCGAGCTGGATCTTTCCTAATTTTGTCGTCGCGAGCGGAATGCTTCATTTGTTTTCGCGTAAAACATACTTCGGGAATCGCACGAAATCCAGAAGGAATTTTTAAAAAAATGGTTTTTCCGTAGCTTATATTTCGTTGTTTTCTTGACACTTTTGTAACCTAACACTGTCAAATTATTATTTTTTTTATTATCATGATTTAACAATTCGGCGAATAAAACGGTACGACAATATAGATAATAACGCTTGAGAATCGTAGGCTGTAAAATCTTTCGAAACTAATCCACCCGTTCATATCAGTATAAACTTTGTACTGTCATAGACCGCGGCGAAATGAATTTTTATTTTGCGCGTACAAATCCTCGGCGCTAAGTTCCGAAAGAGCAAAAGCTCGCCGAAAGTTTCGTGTATGTACGAGAAAATAAAGGGAGCGAGAGGGTGTGGAAGGGATGAAGGGACGGGAATGGTGGAGCAAGGCAGTAGGAAACTAGAAGCGTTATCTCAATGAATGGTACAGAAGTATGGAAGAGAGAAACTCCTATGCGGCGACCGTCTAATGCGTAACGGTGAAGGCTCGCGGTGGTACGAGACGCCCGTTCGTAAGCCTTTTTGACTTTTTTTTTTTTGTTCAAGCTCGTGCTTCGGGCACGCATGAATGGTTAGCATGGCCGGTACGCCCATCGCCGGTCTTTTCTCTTTACACACTTTATTAACTCTCCCCGCAACTCCGTGCTAAGAGATCAGTATGTATATAGTGTATATATGTATATATAAATACATATAGATATACAGTTTTACTGCTCCACCGGAACCGAGGACTGGCCACTATATGGCAACTCCTGACTATGTATTGCTATATATATATATGTATATGCAGGTTCCTGCGAAACAGAAGAGTTACTGTGTGTCAGACATGTGTGCAATCAGGACCGCGTGTGTGCTTTACCTTTTTCTCTCTCTCTCCCCCCTTCCCCTTTTTTTTATTCATGTCTTTATATATCTCTTTACCAACACCGCGCATTTTACGTACACGTTCGTAGACTCTTCTCTGCCCTTAATGAAGATAGCACGTCTACCGCGAAAGCTGTAATGTGCTCTAAACACGCCTCTGCATCGAGAACGGCGTTTGCTACTGTGAATTTCCGGGGTAGATAGGTAGATACACGAACCGATACGTAGATGGATCGATCGATAGGTCGATCGATAGATCGTTGGATAGATGATTAGATGAATAGGCAGATAAATAGATTGGCCGATGAACGCATAGATAGAAGAGATAAAATTATAGATAAGAACGATGGGAGGACGAATAGATCGCGTTAGACGGACGGACGGACAGTAGACCGATATAGACGTGTCAGGGGTTTGCAACGGTTACAATTTTGAGGGATTTTTCGCCCTCGTGTCGGTTTTTCACGGTCTGGACTCTGGAACTTTTTGCAGTGAGTAACGTTTAGCTTTTTTGTTCAGTCGTACGTAGTAGTCATTACACAAATTTTTGGAACAAACTCTCATATAAATGCCCAACTACGTGTTTCTATTATTATGTACATAAACATATTTGTATGCAACGGTCATAAGAAAAGAAAAATATTTAAGGTATATATAAACCACATAAAATTGTGAAATATATAAAATACCAATAAAATAAAATAAGAAACAAATAATAAATAAGAAAATAAATTTTATATTATATTTAAAATTTATATTTTTTATTCACTATTCTTTTATATAAATATTGGTTACAAACGGAAATGTACCGAAGATGACTTTCTCATGAGAGATTAGAATTAAGTTCTCACGAGGCGAAACAAATATTGCAATTAAACGACACGCATCGTACGCGCACGGAGCTTCGAATTTGTTCGTTTCTATATATTCAGACAATAATTATTCGATGACAAAAACACACAGCGTACACCGAAGTGTAATCAGTCTACGTCAGGGTACGCGGCGCCGGGCACTACCGAAGCCTCGCCGTCCTCGCAGGTTGTAATTTAAAACGACTTACTTTAATGACCGACGAAGAACGAGCGCCAGATCCCGTAAATACGTGTAACGTACACTTGCCCAAGCGTTCATCTCGGACCGTACAGACGTTAATAAAAAGACGCGGACCCATCTTCGCGCCAATACGTATCGCGCTCTCTTACACGAGGAAAAGAAGATTCTCGATTTTAGGATGTTCGACGAACACCGAAGGGCTCGTCCTTTTTCTCCGTTTTATATAGCCAGAATTTTTTACTCGGCAATCGATTACGACACTCGTAATCGCGAAACGGGAGTAATCAAGAACGGGAGATATATCTCACGGACGAGAAAACGTGTTGAATCGTTTTTCGTCCGAAAGACTTTTTTTCGCGGCAGCGAAAAGTCATAAAAGCAAAGTGATATTTGTCGGCAAGGATTATTACGAAAAGAAGGGTTGTTTAGCTGGTAAATAAAGAAAATGAAAAAAATACATGTAATTGAGGAATCTGTACAATTTTTTTTCCTTTTGAATAAATATTTCAATTGTTTACTTTGAAAAAAATTCTTGTTCCACCAGATAATAGACCGTTTCAAGATATATACCATCAAACAGAGCTAAATTGACATTAAGGGTAACTTTGACAGTTTTTGGGGCTACTTTAACTGAGCGTCAAAATAGGGTTGAAATGTATTTACAGCGGTGAAAAGGTTGAATATTTAAACAAATTATTATACGCGACTATTATTTGAAGAACAAAATGGATCCCAAGGATTCGTCTTTTTTTTAAATACCTATTCGCGAAAAATAAATGAGCGGCTCATCTTTTTCTCCATGTTGGTACTGATACGTCGCTTGCAGTCGCTCGAAGAGAAATGCAGGAATTCATGACGACTCGGCAATATTGACAAAACGTCACCGTCCTTCCTTGCTTCGATGAAAAAGGACTTGGCTGTAGTCACTAAATATTATGCGCGCACTCACACCCGCACATATAGTTTCGCGATGAGAATTTAGTGTTTTATCGATCAAAATTGAAAAAATACGCTCACAATAAGCAACAACGATTAATTTACCCGAAATATGCCAAAGAATCTCTAAAAATGGGGCAGTAGGGTAAATTCTTCGCGATATCGTGTTCCTACTGTTTATCACTTCCTCGGAGCTCGTGGTTTCCCAATGTACATTGTCTCGGTTGATATAGGCGAGAGCGATAGCGAACACCCTCGACCCGTCGCTCGTGCAGATTCCTGCTTGTTCGGTGGTCTCTCACTCCTGCCACACTCGACGCATAATGAGCTGACCCCTTCCTCTGCCGGACCACTGATACCACGCTGATACTAACACCGCTCCACTGAACGTTCTTCGCAGCATCACTGATGATTACGCTGTTACTATTTAAATAGAAAAACAAAAATAGGTATTGACAAAGCATTCCGTACTATGCATCGACGATATTGACCACGGACAACGCCGTATAGGTAAACACTTAATCAACGCGATATTCATAGCCTTAGCTCGTCCACTCGCTAAGCTAATAAGATTTTCGATGTTGCAACACGTTGCAACATCGAATGTTAAATTATCTCAAATAAATTTGTAACCATCGCGAAAAATTATCAGGTGCGTAACACCCGTAACGAATTTTCCGGAGAGGGAGGGTGCGCACGATGTTCTCCGTCTGCACGCACACATACACAAACATATTTCATACATTATATATATTAATATATAAGTATGCACTAGTGTGAGAATATACAGGCGTCTCTTTTGTAAATGCCTGGTGCGGAGTGTATGTTGTGTCTTCCGCCACGCCATGGTCCCCCGTTACAATGACATCTTTGTAAAGGATATATATCCATATCAAGGAGATGTATACGCGTTATATATACAAGAGTATGGGCTACTGTCAGCAAACGGAGACATATAATAGTCAAGCAAGCCCGTCGTCGACCGTGAGGCGTGAATGTGCTAATAATTAAGGTAAATTTGTCCCGAGGAGTCATTAATTAAAGTTGTACTGTGTGTGTGACATGATACAAGCAAAGAAATACGTACGTATCCCGTATACCTTTGCTTACATTTTATACATGCGAGCGCCACGAGTTGGGCGCATAAATAAATATAATTAATATAATATACCGTACATATATATGTACATGTATGATACAGGAGCATAGAATAGTGCTTTATGTGTATATCATCTCGGGCAAACCGAGGCGCGTATACACTTCAGCGTATCTCGTAACAAGGCAGGGTCTCGTATTTTCCTTCCATCCTGGAACGACGATGAGGGCTCTACAACGCGTCCAGGCCAAAGTTTGCGGTCCACACAGAGGAAAAGAACGAGCGGGGCGTATACATCGTCGTTACGGGAAAGGTGAAGGGAAATACGAGGGACGAGTAGAGCGAGACGAATGCTCGGTGAGCGTCTCCAAAGCAGCAGCAGGCACCAGCAATAGCAAATAAAAGCGAGAAATCATAGAATTGCTAATGTTTCAAAGAGAGATATTATTCTTTTCAGAAGATGATAGGACGAGCTAGTAAATGTGTGTGTGTGAGAGAGAAGGAAAGAGACCGTAAGGAGACAGTTTTCAGACTAAAGCTAATATTGTATATACCTATGGTGTAACGAGCAGCAAAAGTCCGTACTGTATCACAAGAGAGAGAGAGAGAGAGAGAGAGAGCGAGAGAGAAAGAAAGTTCGACTCTGACACGAAGAGAAAATGCGCGTGAGGCAGACGTGGAAGCGGGCAGACACACTTCAATATATACGTATCTATTACTGATGCGAAGTTCCTCCATCCACAGCATCTCTCCTGTTTCTCATCTCTGTTCCCATAGAGAACTTACAGACAGACAAATACAAACACAAACTTATATATATATACGTAAACTTATATGCCCTCGCACTGGTTCCACAAAGCATAGTAAGCATGTACAGAAAAGGGTCGGGCAAATTGGACCACATACGTATATATCTATAGACTACTATATATATACCTATATTGTATTTAGTCGAAGAAAAATACATCTATGTGTGGGTACTTGCAGGCCGTTGCTGGACTCGGAAGTACCGGAAAGCGGAGAATTTGTGCAGACGTATATATATATATATATATATATATATATATATATATGTACATAGAGACTATACTGGATACGTGTATATGTATGTTCGCGAGCGTGTAGTACAGCGCACACACACACTTTAACACGCGAGAATATAATGTGTCTATACAAAACAAGCGGCCTCCGCGGATAATTCAAAGAAACCCATTCAAACTCCTGCCTCCATTCTTGAGCTCCCACATTTGTAAACCATTTTTCGTGTTGCCGCTTGGGCTCTCGCGGGCACTCGAAAGATCTCGCGAGAGCCACGCAGCACATTGCTACTAATAACTAATAAGCATTGCTCTCTCTCTCTCTCTTTCTTTCTGTTTCGCTCTCCCTCCCTTTTCTTTTCCTTCCTCCGATAGACGGTCGACGCTATATACGGTTTCAGGCTTCTCATTCTTTGGGTGGTATTCGTTGCACGAGAATAACAAAAATTGAAGAAAAAGGAAGAAAAAGAGAAGGATTAGCTCGGAAGAGGATGAAAAGTCTTTTTTAATTGGCTCGATTTGTTGCGAGTTTGTGGGAAAAAAACAATGGCTCGAGTTTACGAGTAAGTTCGATGCCAGACCTTTGATAATTACGAAGTCAATATACGACGCGTCTCTGATACAAAGCCATCGATTATTGCATTTCTTTTTTCAAAATGAAACTGAAATAATTCTTTTTCTTAGTTCTTATTGTAACTTAGAAAAGTGTCTATATACATCTCGGAGTTGGTAGAATTATTATCTAGTGAAAGATTATGGATACGGTCGCTTTGCTGCTAATGAAACGCGACTAAATTGAAGAAAAAGAAGAAAAACGAGCGGGCATCGTCGGAAGTTAGCAGGGCACTCTCTTGCCCCGTGAGTGAATTTCTCGATGGCTTTGCTCGAGAACCCCGCGGCGAGTTCACGTACGAGGGTGTAACGCTTGCTGCCTCTCCCTCCTTCCTGAAGGGCTCCTCCAACCCCATCGACCGACAATATTGCACACCCTTCGTCGGCGAACACCCTCGGGATCGACGTCAGACAGAGGCGAGGCATTGACACACAGAGCGGACATACACCGCTCGGCCGTCCGACCTAGTGATTGTCATTTTCCGGCTTGCATCCGTTCTCTCCGGGATTTCTTTTTTTACCCCCGTCGAGAGATTCGCGACTCGACTCGCTTTCGTCTCGACTCCGTGCCGACTGGCTCTTCTCTTTCTCCTTCCTACTGGCTCTCCTGTACTTTCAATTATTTTTTACGATCAAGAGTCCCTCCGTCTGGTGCTTCGACGATCGTACATACGGATTCTCGATAAATTTAACACGTGTGTGCATGTATGTGTATATGCGTGTATGTAAGCGCCTCTGTGTGTATGTTCTCGCTCGTCTCTGCGTCATTTGTAACGGCAATTACCTATCGATGAGATCTCTCTCCGACAGCCCTCCCGAGTCTCGAAGCAACATACGCTTCTCGTGTACTATAGCTGTAATCGTAGAGTGGGATATACTGTTGAATGCCCACAACCGTGAATACACCAAGTGCAGTGTAATTCGCGCGCGTTCGTTTCACCGCCATCGTACCAATGTGCGTCGCACTAATTTTATCCCATACAACTACCCCTTGCACTCGGAACAATTTCTGTAATGACCGGATATCTCGCTATCGAGGAAGAAGAAGAAAACCATTGATATCGAAAGTACTCCATTGATTGTCCGTTGACCATTTTTCTCAATTCTTTAAGAAATTTATCGATACTCGTTCGATTTAACGAACCTTTGCCAGTTTCATCAGCAGTACATCTTCAACATTAATAAAACTTGTCAGATTGTTATTTCAATCGCGCTATTTCTTGATGAATTTTTATTATATTATTATCGAACGAACAAATTTTATTTTGAATAAAAAAAAGGTAAACCAGTTTTTTTTAATTAAATAATTTTTCTAGCTTCTGGATACTCGTGTATCCGGAAGCTATGGTAGCTGACCATAGGTATATAAAAATAATTTCGACGATAGAGCGGTCTTGTTCGAGAAAAATAAAAGTGTACAGGACCGTCGAAAATCTAGCCGATGGGGAGAGAAATGTATACACGTAGGAACTAACCAAAGGGGCTAAAGTATTCGTGTGGAGTGATACGAGATGAGGGTAGGAGTCAACCAACAGCAAGAGTAGAAACAGCGGTGTAACATTTGATGTGTGCGTTGCATTCGAACCCCAAGGAACCCCAATGATTTCAATGTATATATATATATATATATATGTATATCATTGAAGAGAGTAGCGCCCCTTAAACGGAAGATCGGAAGGCCCATAAGTAACCCTCGTAACAAGGGATTAACTCCCCCGTACATAAACTCGCGAGAAAGAGAGCGCAAGGACCGTTTCATTGTAAATTAATTACTTGGAAATGAGAAATCTCCGGTTCGCTCTTTCCTGCTTCTGGCTTGCAAAAGTGTGGTGGTAGCCCAACCCCGTCGTACGTTACTCAATGGAAGGTGAAAACTGTCTTTTGATCCGGTCGAGGGGTTGTTGAGAGAGCGGACAGTGTCCTCTCTTGTACTCGGACGTTCATTTTTTTTATAGAGATTCTTGAATATCGTTCACGAGGGATGAGCTTATTTCGTAAATTCGCGATAAGCGCATTTTCCACTGAAAAATTTGTAAATCGAAATCGCTCGCCCTTTGAACAATTCGCAAATTTCGATGAAATCGTAATTATCATTAAAATACTGAACTTTGCTACAATTATGAAAGCGTTCTCCGCATATATGTAATTAGAATGAAATATGAATGTTTTTCATACGAAAACGGTAATTGGAAAATGACTTTCATAATGGGTCTCTTATTCAAATATTTGATAATCCTTCTATCCGTTTCGTTTCCCAAATATTTGGATACGACAGTCATTTTTCCACTCTTTGTCAGTCCTAGCACCATACTCGTCTCAAAAAAGTATTCACGATTATTTCCCGATAAAGTTATCGGTGATAAAATCATAATTATCCTTAACAAAATTTCATAACTTTTTAATCAATTTATCACAATAATTCTTTCATAGTAAATACAAATATTTATTTACAAAAATTATTAATGATTTATCATTCAATGATTTATCATTCTCGCGAGAAATCAACGATGACCCTCGATCTCGCGTTTCTATTTTTCATCACTGAAGAATGGCGCGACTCGCGCATTTCGCATCAATCTCCTAATTGCATTAGAAAACCATTGTCGGCGTCGTATTGCGCCATAAAAATGTAAAACGAGGATTTCGAGGATACGCAGAAGCGTATAGAACTATTCGTGGAAATAGCGCGAAATTTATGGAGATAGCCAGGAACAGAAAGAGAGAGAGAGAGAGAGAGAGAGAGAGAGAATGATATTTGTTAGTTAAAAAAACGCGACGACGAACATCACGGTATCGAATAGTCGCGGACATAGCAGCTCGATACGAATAAACGCCGGTGTTTCATTCAGCGCGTCGTCGCCGTGCCTAATGGCGGAATTTTCACCTGGTCAAACAAAACTTGTACGCCGTTAACGGTCTGTCGATTTCTCTCTTTTCTTTTTTTTTCTCGTCCTCTCCACCTCTCTTTAACCTGTCCCTCCTGTCTCGAAATTGTATTTGCATTATTATGTTAATCACAAAGAAGGCGGTGACAATGCGTCGACCGCAATTTAGGAAGCGACTTGAAAGGAACACGTTGCTGAACAAATATTAACTACACAAATCATTAGTTTCCTTCAGCTATATGTGTATGTATATATATGTATATATAGTACACGTATGTCGGTTAGCTGTGAGCAACTAGCCAACGCCCCCGTTCCACGTCCCCGATGTGCGTCCTATCGCTCGTTTTGCCCCCGTTTACGTCACGACTATTCACCGACCCATCCGACATCGTAAACAGAGCATTTCGTGCCAACTCGATCCAAGTCCAACCCTAATAATCTCAAATCCGATCGATTATTTTACATTCTAATATTTCGCGTCTAAACAAAATCGGATCTTCATTTTTTTCTAGTAAACTCTGTCTGTGTGTGTGTGTGTGTGTTTTTCAATTCGCTAGAAATAAATAAAACTTTTGTTTTTAAATTATTTATGAAAAACAATATTTCTTCGAGCTTTTCTTTTTCTCCGCTCTGAGCTACTGTATAGAAAATAAATCGATTGTAAATTATATCGTAAACGATAAATATTTATCGAGTCGACGTAGAATAGCCCATACTGTATGCACGCCCTATACGTCATCTGTTGTATCCGGAATTATTGGCAGAACACACATTCGTAACCGAAGGGGGGAGACATACCGCAGCGACGCTCTATTGACGTATTATATTGTACGTATACGTATATCTATATATAACACAGACATCCGTAACTTTTGTGTACATTGTGAACGTCGCGTATGTGTGCGGGTGTGTTCTATGTGCGTTAAAATCCTGTGGTCAACTTGCTAATTGTAATTACACATTGCGACACAGAGGACGACTGCGATATTCGTGGAGGTCAAAGGTCCTCGCGATATATATTAGCGGGTACCTATGTATACGCCGTTGAGTCCTGGAATAGAGAGAAAAAAAAGAAGAAAAGAAGAAAAAAAAATATCGGTATTTTTTCGCAACTAACACATCGATTCTCGGAACGCGCGTTGAATGACAAAAGGCCAGCGATGAATGATAAAAGGAGGGAGAGAGAGAGAGAGAGACCGAGAGAAAAAAACGAATCCTCTCGAATCTCTTACCCACAAGCTCGTTAGCGTCCACGCGCTGTAAAAACAAAAGAGGAGAAAACAATAAGAGCCGAGCATTTGTGCGGCTCTATATGTGGGTCTGTGTCTATATACGTATCGGTTAAAATTGGGCCTTCCACGTGCTGTACCACTTTTGTCGTTTTATGCGCCAGTGCACGGACCCGATAATGATTTCGGCGTTGCGCTAATAACGTTAGCGTAGCACGCCGCAGAGCCATCTAGTGAACGTTCGTGGCCGAGTGGAAGATCGCTTCTCTCCTCGAAAAGTGCACTACGGTGGAGTCCGCGTTCTAATGGGCTACATATATATGCGCGCGTGTGTGTGTGTGTGTGTGTGTGTGTGTATGAAGAGTCACGTGTATATATATACACACATACATTTGTACAAATCTATACATACGTATTCGTGTGTAAGTACGAGAGATTAAAAAATCTCGAATTTTTGTCAAATCGAGTTGAAAAAATGTTGGATAAACGTGAAAAATGACTTTAGACGGACAAATTGGGGTAAATAAAGAATAAGACCAACGAGAATTCATAGTGAGATCACGGAATAGGAGATCTTCCGTATAAGACAAATCTAACGTCTCGGTCTGTCGCAATTTATCGGTCCAGAGCTGAAAAAAGTGAATTTACACTATTATCGAGCTTGAGAAAATTGTTGTACAGAAAATTGATCACTAAAATTTCATCAATTTCCACATGGTCTCGAGAAGAGCCAGGATGTGCTACGTCCACACACAATACACAACTGTAATATACATAGGTATATAGGTATATTCCCTGCATTCATTGGCACGTCGTTGTACCAACTCGTTGCACCCCTTGCTCGACGTGGTGTAACGCAATTACGATTGTTGTTTGAATGAACAATCAAGAACCCTCGAGAAGCACGCACTCGCTCGCCCTTTCTGCCTTCACCTCGCCTCCAATCATTCAATTTATGCTCAATCGACTTTTCCCCCATTCCCGGCATGAAGTCCGAGAGAGAGAGAGAAAGAGAGAGAGAGAGAGAGAGAGAGAGAGAGAGAGAGGGAGAGAAAGAACGATTCTTTTTTTACGCACCCGTCTTTAATAGCTACTACGTGTACACACATGCATACACGCACATGAACTATTCAGTTCTTCTATTCTCGCACCTCCATACACGCGTAGTCAGCACCCTTCGCGACTCCTAATATTCCTTCTCACGATTCTTCATTTCTCGGCTCTCTTCCCTCGATCTAGAAGTACAGCAGCCCTTGAGACTAATCCACCCCCTCCGGATGCCTGCTCGAACCATTGTACTGACTTTTGCCTCTACTTGCGCATATACAGGGTGTTCTGTTTTATTTATATTGTTTATTTTAGAGTCGAGATTTTTACGCATCTTTAGGAAAACAAATTAACGATTTACTTCATTAACGACGATGTGTGTGGACAGTGTTTAATTTTTGTAGATTGACGCGTAATTAGGAACGATTTTAACAAAGCGTGCAATTAATCATCTTCTCTTAAGTTCATCCCGTGTCAACAAAATCTTTCAACTTGCAGCGAAAACTTTTTTTGTGCCTACAATCCCGAAGGTAATCATGAGGGATGATAAAAAAATTGGACACCCGGTATATGTACGTGCGATACACCGTACTGACAAAGTATCTTAGAAACTTCCTCTTATTTTCTGCCGGTGACAGGACAAGTATTACGAAAAAGAAAGCTAATAACAGTTTGCTCCCGAGACGAAAAAAAAAGAGACCGAGGGTTTATCAGGCTCCACTTTGCGATACCGCCGAAGCGGTGCGTGTATGTCCTGGCGCCCGAAGACTTCGCTCACAGCCCTCCACGTGCCAGGGTCGACGTGTCGGTGTACCGGAGAAAGCCAGAGAGAGAGAGAGAGAGAGAGAGAGAGAGAGAGAGAGAGAGAGAATAAGCCGACAGCACGAGCGATTTTTCGATCCCACTCTCGCGTGGTATACATCAGGGAACACCCGGGCTATACGAAACTCGGTTATTAGTTCTCTGCGGGAGATCGACGAGAGAAGCCGCATCGAGCTGCTACTTCTCGTACAGAACTTTGCCAGTGTGCAAAAATTTCATGCGTGTATGGCCCATGCGGCAATGACTCTCATCTGGCATTTCAATCTCTCTCTCTCTCTCTCTCTTTCTCTCCTGCTTGTTCGACCAATTCTACGACAAATTTGTCCATTCATTCGAGATATTCTTTGTATCAATACGAAAGAACAAATCAGCATTCTCATCGTGAGATTAAACCACTGGTATAGATGAAATATGCGTAATCATTCGACGAAACTTTTGTCATAAAAATCAAAAGTCTCGTTATTATCGTTAACCACGAATAAAGAATATATTATTCAATAATTAAAATTACTTAATTTAGAATTTAATTGATTGAAAATATTGAATAGAATTATAAATCATGAATTTTCTTTAATCTTGACAAAGTAAAAGAAAATTTTCGATTCTTATCGTAGAAATTAAAAGGCTCGTTTTTTAATTAATAAAAATTAATTCGTATTAAGTGATTCATTTAATTAATCAAACAAATAATTAATCGATAATATTGAAAAGCCCTAGAAAGCTTCATTTTTTTCGTTTAGTGACAATTTTGTATCGTTGATAAAATGCCATCGCGATATTGTGTCCGATAAATTATATAGATAATTGTATATGCGATACGACCGAACAAGAATGCCGGAAGAGGCGCTCGTGTATCAACGTGCCAGTGTGTTAGTTTCTTTGATTTATATAACGAAAAGGTAGGTATACAGCTTTTCGAAGAATTTGACGCACATCGGAATCTCTCGAGGCGATTCTATCCGAGTGCGAGAGGTAAATCGAGTTATAATATGTGTGCGGGAAAGGCCCGGGTGATCGAAGAATCGAGAGGCCGAGCGAGAGAAAGAGAGAGAGAGAGAGGGAGAGAGGGAAAGGGAGGTAGGGAGAGAGAGAATTATTATAAGAGCGAGAATATGAGGTCCGATGTGGAGGAACGATCGTTCGACACGGTCCGCTTTCGGTCCCACCTCGAAGACCCTCTTGCTCTCTCTCTCTCTTTCTCTCTCTCTCTCTCTCTCTCTCTCTCTCTCTCTCTCTCTCTCTCTCTCTGTCTTCCCGCACACTTCTGCGGAGCGACGAGTTCCCCCAGAGTTAACCGCATCGAGATGAAGAGCGTGCGGGATGAGAGAAACAGCGAGACGCTCGAAGGGGTGAATGGCCTGGCGCGTCCTTGCGAGCCACCTGACCGCACCGGTCGTGCCGCCACCGCTCGGACTATCCAGCATCTTTCCTCAGGTGACCGGCAGAACGAGCGCGCGCCGTTCTGCCACTACCGCACACACGCGCACACTGCGAGAGTATCCCTCGGTTTTGATGCCTCTGGCGAACTGTCTCTTTCTCTCTCTCTCTCTCTCTCTTTCTCTCCCCCCCCCCCCTCTCTCTCTCCCTCTCTCCCTCTGTTACTGTCTCTCCACTACCGGAAAAGCAGCCCCGCTCTCCTCCTAACCTTCCCACTGATATACAGGAGCGAAAAGTATCTGGCACGAAAAACGTCACCAATTTTTGAATCTTTTTAACAAATATGCGTTTTCGAAATTTAACCCTCTAAACGGATTGAATATTCTTTTTCTTTTTAAATAATCTTATAAATGCCTTTTTAAATAGGAATTTGGTCGCTAATTACGGATTAGAATATTTTCTAAAACGTTTTTAAAAAATCTGCTAATTATTCGAAAACGTCTCAGGGAGAGATTAATTCGATTTATTTTGATCCAGAACACTTTACAAGTGTCTTTCGAGTGACGAATTATTTCGTGGAGCAAGCAAATAATATTCTCGTTTTTAAGTCGGTTGACATAATAATAATTCCATCAAATATATAACAGAAATGTTGTCTCATGTAGAATCGTGCGTATAAAAATGTCTCTTATCTCCGTTTACGATCACCTCGTTTCATAAACCATAGACGATGCATTTATGTAAATTATTCGTGGATATAACAACAACAACAAAACATTGAAGGATCAAATTCATTGATTCGCATCGCGAAGAATCAATGGATTCTCTCTCCGTATATCTTCGTACTTCGACGTCTCACCTCAGGCTGTGAGTCTATCTCTCTCGCGCTGCATCAGCGTACAATCGCACTTGCGTGGGTTGTACAGCTACTGGTATCTCGATCGAGCTCCAAGTGCTTCTATTTATAGCGTTACAAAACCACCTGCAGCTTCTGTAGAACGACTACCCGATGTTTAAGCTATATAGCGCCCATACACGCCCATACGCCCGTAACGATTTTTCATAGCTACGAAGCCTCGCGAGAGCCCATCGCTACTCGGCCAATCCACATAAATCATTTATTCACGATCGTACAAACTGATTACTGACACATGAAAACTCTTGATTTTCACGTTCGTTTTTTTTCGCTTTTTTTTACAGAAAACCGAGAACTCGCCCGATGTTCTCCGCTATCGCTCGACACTGGGTGGGCTCGTCCCTACGGTGAGGAACACGGACGGATTCATTCGAAGACGACCCGAACGAGGTAGGAAATTTTTGAGCTTGTAGGTATGACATCTGGTCTCGCATGAAAAAAAAGATTTCACGAATGTAAATAATTGCATATTTCGTCCTGGTCCGTTTTTCAACCTGGACCAAACTTCGCCCGTACGAAAGTCCTACGTCCGATTTTCCTATTTTTTTTATATAGAAAGCGGATTTCAAATAAATAAGAAAAACATAATATACAATTTATCAAATCTCCCACATGTTTTTTTAATCTAAGTACGGCCTAACGTTCGATCGGAGATCAATGTAAAAAAAATCCAAAATATCGTACAATATATCAAAAATAATCAGAATAGAAAAAAAGAAAATCCTCGATCAATATATTTCAAAATGATAGTTCACGGGTATATCGCACTCGCCGAATTTAAATCCGTCGCAACTAACGCAGATCCTCGACGCAGGGTGTAATTTCGCATATTCTCGTTCTCCCTCGAACGTTGATAAAACTCCCACGCTTGCAAATAGCGGACTATAATAGAAAACTTCGCCGTACCTACATAGAAAGGTTATACGAGGTGTATCCAAGCAAAGTATTCGTGTGCTTATACGTGTGAATGCGAACACTCTCTATTCGCCCTGTTCGTTCTCGTCGAATACATACCCTCGCTCGTGTGTACCGTCCGCTACAGTGTAGATGGAAGACATGGATATTTATCCGCCACAAAAGTTGTGTGCATACTCGCGGGTACTCTCGTTCACCCATGGTGCATAATACATACGACCCAACCAATACAATCGAATATCATAGTGTACCGTCTATACATTTTATATATATATATATATATATATATATATACGTAGCTACATAGTGATCGTCGCAAGGCGTTTGTACAGCCATCCACCAACAAACGGACACCATATACACGCTTATATACATACAGATACAATTCTCGTTCTTATATATAAGTATGTGTTGTGTGTGTCTGTGTGGGTGGGGGTGTGTATGTGTGTGTATATGATCGGGTATATCGTATAATGCAGCCATTGATAGCCGTCCTCTCTTTCACGCACGCGATCTGTTGCAGTCGTTGCAACCCGTGTCCGGTGACAGCATCCAGTGTCCAGTCGCTATGCCCTCTCTCCCTCCCCGGTGAGTGTCCGCAAGATTTATTTTCCCATGCCTATACGTGTACCGGGGTGGCTCAGCGTGAAAAGTGGTCGGTCCTTCGGTCCCTCTTGGCATTGATGCACCGTATATATATATATATATATATATAAATCTCAGAAAGTCATGGATATAGAGCGAGATAGAGAGTAGATTCTCAGTTGTGAGACAACGCGAGAAACTTCTACGGAGTGGATTCTCGTGCGCGCGCGCGCGCGCGTGTGTGTGTGTGTGTATCTCGTCGTATTTGCTACCTTGTGTTTCGTCCTCTCGTACACGTATGTGTGTTTCTCCATCTTCTCTCGCCTCGTTCTCTTCTCATCCTCATCCTCTTCCTCGTTTCGTACCAACAACGAGACGACGATCCTGCATTTACACCTGGAAATAATTGCGAGCAACTTGCGCCGGGCTCGCTCCCTCCCGCCCCAACCCCCCCCCCCTCTCTCTCTCTCTCTGTCTCGTATTCTCGCCGTCGAATGCCCGCGTTATGTACTCACACACGTACATTACACGAAATATACATTGCCATATTTTATACGTATTCGTACGTAACACACCGGCGTACCTTGTCGATTCTTCGCGGCTGAACACCGGACGCGAGGAAGAATCGATCTTCGTGAGAGAGACTGCTGCTCTCTAACCGTATACCCATTGCCGAGTGACTCGTCCACCGATGACTAAGAACGACCGAAAAAAAAACATCTGGCCATTTATTGTTTTCTTCACTTTGAAGAAAATAACACGCTGCTTTTTGTTACATTAAATTTCTCCTCATAAACGGTCGAACAATTCTTACGACGAATGTATCGTTGGGAATAATTCGAACGTCGATTGTGTGTATATCGTAATGTCGGTATTGTATCGTTCGTATATCGAAACCCTTTCTCAAGTGTGACACGAGCACATATAGACACGATTATATATTTTTCTTTCCGAAACATTCTTCGCGGTGTCGGCACGACAGCGCAAGAAATAACCAGCCGCGGGACACTCGGATGATCTCAGTGATTTCGTCGAACACGCAACCGACACGCACGCCACGCACTTTATTTCTCTTCCACCGGATTCGCGGGACAAATAGAAGAAAAAAGAAAGAAAAAAAAACGAATACAGAAGTGAAGAAAAAAAATGAATTACGATTGGATTCGAACGAGGATAATTGCGTTCGCGAGAATCTAATTATTGGGAGAACTGCTGGCTTCCAGCTGTCTTATGAAACATATACTCGTATATATATATATTTCATTATAATCTATATATTATGTCCTCATCGCCTCTCGTTGTGGGAGATCCATACGTGAAACGGGGAGGAAAAAAGGCAATGAGATCGAAAGGAATCGATAATCGTGACTCGGGAGAGAGCCCGCGGGAATCTTCGATATCGATGAGGCTTATATACCTACCCTATACATACATACGCTCGCGCGCGCGCCCGAGCGTACACCGAGGCTTAACGAACGCTCGACGATCGAACGATCCAATCGATCGATTTCAATTATACTCGGAATTCAAGTAGCACAGTGGCGCACAAGCTCCACCCCTAGACTCATTAACGTGAAACAATTTTTTATATCTCTTTTTCTTATCGTTGACCCAAATAATTATTTGTAATTCAAACTTCATAGCATCGTTTCGTATGTTTCTCGATAGATGCGTTACGTTCGTTGCTTTAAAAAAAATTAACGAAGCCATTATCGGAGGAGGTTTTGAAGAAATTTTCTATTTAATCGTTTCGACGTTACATAATTTTCAACTATATTGTAATTAATACTACTCCGGTACGAGACACGATATTTCATGAAAAAATGATTTTTCGATATTTTATACAATTACTCCATTTAATAAAAATGAATGAGCGCGCTGATAATAAAAATTGTTCACCATGCCGCAAAGTGCACCGTTAGCAACCCTCATGCAGGTACGCCCGGTTCTTACGAGTATACAAGAAAAGATAGGCAATATCTACCTTGAGTCACGCGTATAGCTAAATACAAAAGATGCGAATCTAATCAAACGCAATGCCAAGTTACATGTAACCGCATCGATGCTTCCCGTATCGTTGTTCGTGTATACAGTGTATAAAATACCGTGGCCCCTTCACAACCCTGCCCTCCCTCCCACCCTCTTTTACCCGTTGTATCACATATCCGCAATGGGAGATAAAGGATTGCGTTGTCGACATGTTTCTCGTACAATATACGTATATATATATATATATATATATATATATATATATGTATATATGCAGCGATAGAGACGAAAGAGAAATAGATAAAATGGTCTCGACGATCTCGTCACTGTACTCCCGCGTTACATCATTTGGTTACAATGAACAACTGTGTATATTACAAAGTCGTTGGTGTATATTTATATAAGTATTGGATGATATCGGCTCGTTACAGGGATCGAGATTGATTACGGTCAGGTTTCTCACGGTCCGAGTATCATCTCGTTGCCCTCCAGTCACAAAAATATACTTAATCACTATCGTGTTGCAATGTTCTCACGCGTATATACTCGGCATATTGTGAAAAGAATTCATCTCGTTTGATTTATTTTAACGAACCTTTTTTTTTGTCTTTTCTAAGATAATTTTGTTTTCGTTCTGATATTTATTTTTCACGATACTAGCTAATAATTGGTTACGAGTATTAAACCGTCACACTTTTTGGTTAACAAAATGATGGGACGTTTGGGTCGATCGAAAACTTTCAACGGAGACGAGGGCTGGTTTTTAACCCTTGGACAATACGAAAATAAAAATCTTGCATCGAGTCTGAAAAATATTAGACGTTGGTAGAGTTATCACGGAATGGCCCATATATAGGTTCGAGTATATACACCGTTAAAGTATAGAAACGTCAGAGAGTGCACACGGAGGTCTCGTTAATCCGCGCCCATAGTTTATATAAAATAGACACTCGCTGAGGCCAGAGAAAGTGGTTTTCAACGCTGGCAAGCTGCAACAAATGCAGCGACGCGCGATCACAAAGTCGTGGTTTTTGTAACGATGAAAGAAAAACGGTAGAAAAAAGGAAACGATGAAATACGCGGATACGTATGGCGATCCTTTATCAAAGGACGATGACACAAAAGAAAACGAAAGCAACGAATATATATGTGTCTCTCTGTATAAATATGTATATATATATATATATATATATATATATATATATATATATATAGTTCACGCTGTCGCAAGCACGTACGAAGTACAAAGTTATTACCGAGAAGGAGAGACGAACGCGTGCACTTTGCTATAAATGCTTTGGAGAATAATAATACCTACAGACTGATAGAGAGGTGAAAATCCGGAAGAAAAAAACGAAGCTCTTGTGTCGGTGAGCGCGCCATTATATACGACATCCGGCCAGCGAGAAAGCTCGTTTTTTCTTTATATCGCTCGCTCTCGTGACTTTTTCTCCCTCTGACGTACACTCGGGCACAATATGTGTGTGTGTGTGTGTGTGTGTGTGTGATCTCGCGACAGAGAGCGAGAAGCGAGTCGTCGTCATCGTCGTCGTTAAAGCGCGGCTCCAGAACGAATATGATACATTTTTCAAACTGTTGGTAGCGGTATTTACAAAAAAAAGCCCGAGGGGGGAAATATAACGTGTCAAATAAAATATAAGTATGAAAATATTCGTGGGTCTTCGCACTCGGTTCGTCGCTACACCGTTGTTTTCGCTAAAAATATGAAAATATTTCACCCCCCACCCCTTTATCGTTTCAACGTAGCGAAGAGAAAGAATATCTGCGGAATTTACTTCACTTTTGAATTTATCACGATGACACAAAATAAACTTTTGGATCGCGAGGAAGAAAAGCGGTTTAACGTAAAAAACGAGGTATATGGAGCGCAAGGGGTAATGATGGTCACCGAGGATAATGGAAACCATTTTTCGTTGTCGTTTTAATCGAGCCGCAATTTTTTCGTTCTTCAGAATTTTCAAAGTACGAAAAAGCATAAATGCCGAAAGCTCGATTAAACCCTGCTTTTCACCCTTATTTTCATTCTTCTTTAGAAACAATAAAAATTCAGCGATTTCGATTTTCCGAAAATATAATTTGTAATTTCATTGAATCATTCACATGTGCGCTAAAGAGAAGTCCAAAAATAAACTAAACATATGTGGCTACACGTTGATCCAAGGTGATGACTGATGGAGCATGCACAAAACGAAAATAACGACAGAGAGAGGGAGAGAGAGAGAGAGAGAGAAAGAGGAAGAGAAAATATTTGGAAATTCAGACTGCATGAGCAGCATTACACACCATCCACATTTTCCTTCATATTAAAACACGAGTTCACCGTGCGCGGTCGTTCCGCCTGCTCAAAGAGAAATAATGTCTCTCTGATTACTCGCCTCACTGGAGCTGACTACCCTCTCCGTCTCTCTCTCTCTCTCTCTCTCTCTTTCTCTCAGCAGGCCGCGAGCTCTTGCAACCCTCTCCCCCAATCCCATACCCACCCCCTCGTGTCGCCGGTGTGTTCCATGCTCCGTTATACGAATGTGTATATCTAACCATCCCAGTTGTCCTGGAGAATCCAGTACCGCGTCTATACTCTTGTCTATACACAAGAGAGAGGGTGTACGCGTACGAGACAGAGAGAGAGAGAGAGAGAGAGAGAGAGAGAGAGAGAGAGAAAGAGAATGAGCACAGTCGTTCTCTTTTCCCCCTTTACCGGTCGGGACTCGGAGAGAAGAGCCGAGTTCTCTTCTCTCGGTCGTCCGGGGATTAAAATGATGTTTGCGTGAAAGCCAAATGCTTCACAAACTTTATCCTCTGAAGTGGGCGAACGAGCGAGCGGAGAACGAACGGGCGCGCGCGCACATACCATCCATGCCCCGTGTATTAGTCTTCCTTTTATCTCTTATCTTGAGCGAGAAAGCGCTCTCTCGGGCTCACTGACGGGCTGATGGAAAGAGCTCTCTCTCTCTCTCTCTCTCTCTCTCTCTCTCTCTCTCTCTCTCTCTCTTCCTCCCTCTTTCTCTCTTTTTGGTTGGTAGCCTCCGCGGCCTGTTTGTATTCCTAATTTCGCAGTCGAACGTGCAAGAGAGATACTTATTTCCGAAAGAGCGCGCGTTTTACATTTTTCTCTTTCTTCTTATCTCTCGTTACTCCTAAGCCCGATCTCCACTTCGATTGTACCTTATATATATACGTATATCAGGTGTGTTACGCCCAACGAACGACAAAGTCCGATAGAAAAAGAAAACAAAGGAAAACAATTAAGAAATATTCTGGACTTTAATTTAAATCGTGATTTTTCCTTAATTTACAATCAATAAAATGTATAATGATAAAAACAATGGAAATATAATTAATATTTTCGTCAAGTTCTCGTCACCTACGATAAGTTATATAACACACGCAACGTATCGACCGTAAAAATATTTCATTCTCCGCGCTATCCGAACAACGGATAACAATTGCAAACATCGCTGGTGCGAATTGATCGCTCCGTTTCGGGACAGGTCGACAGGCCGCTAACACGTAATAGCGATACGAGAAACGAACGTCTTGGAAGCAGGTGTGAAAAGATGAAGTCGTGCCTCTCTCGGACCCGTGCTCCGCAAACGTTTCGTTTCGAGCGAAGCCTAAGGCGACGCGGCGTTCTCCTTTATTCGGTCCTTGGAGGGTGGGCGTGTGCGATCCGGAGAGAGCCGAGAAAAAGGGAAGAACGACAAACCACACGTTCGAAGAAAAAGAAAAATACATACGTCTCCACCCAGTCTCATGGACATGTAAAATGAGGGGAACGTATATTGTGTGTATATATATAGATGCTCGTGTATGCATACGAAGCGAGAGATCCTCGGGAGAAACAGAAGAGAGGAGAAAAAAAGGAACCGTTCGTACATAATATATGGCGTCCGGGCGACATAAAATTCTCCAATTGCAAAATTGATGCGGCTTATGTTACGCTCCTGCGTGACGCTTTCTATCTTCTTTGGCCCTCGCGCGCGGTGGGCATATATATCTTCCATCGCTGTTACTGATGTCGTTGCGAACCTAGTACTTGTCTACGTTCTCCCCTATATGTATATACCTCCCGGTTCTCCTCTTTCTTCTTATCGGTCTCGTTCTCCTTCTCGTTTTACTGTAAAGCAACTCCTCATATTGTACAGGGAGACGTAATTCATTTTTTTTTACCGGACTCGGCTCAATTATTTATAAATTGCTGCTCCCGACGGGAGTCTCGAAACATCGCATCGCGCCCGGTTGGTATACGATTCTTATGTGCTCGGCTGTGACCAACCCTCTCGTGCGCGCTCCACTACCCCCTCGATCCAAGACTCCTTGCCGTAGTTTCGCTCTCGTTCTCTCTCTCTCTGTCTCTCTCTCTCTCTTTCTCTCGTTCCATCCGGGTTCCTGCCGTCTCGGTCTCGAATGGCATCGCGACGAGCTCTCTCACACACTCTCGTTCCACACGACCCCGTTACTATCCCCTCGTACCAGTCCTTCGACACTCCACACTCGAAGATGCCCAGCTCCTCGTTCTTCAACTCACGCGCAGCATCCTACACCAGGCGTTTTCTCGTCGATGAGAAACAAAAAGTAAGGAGCGTATACAGCCGATCGTAGCTAGGAGCGTAGGATGCACACGTGCGATATTCGATTCGACCTCGTTCGTTCGCGCAGCCAACGGGAGAACTGTCGACGAAGAGGCAGCAAAAAGAAACAAGCATTTGGTCTCGCACGAGGAGGGAGAAAGCGAATAGGAAGAAGCTTAAAAACGAATAGGGTTGAGGAAAACAAATATTTATTTTTCTTGACTGTCCAACTGTCTGAACAGCTGAAACAAAAAAAAATAGTGGAATATAGATACGTTTTATTCGAATATAATTAAATTCATTCGGGTGACAATCTTGCAACTCGATTAAATCGACGGCGTCTCGTTCAAATTAATGTCGTATTATTAAAATTAACCAGACACTCGGTTTTCCTTACGCATAAAATTTGTCATTATTTTCAACGTCGAATCTCAATTCGAATTGAAATTCAATAATCGAGATTAACGATGCGTTAGAATCGTTTTTAATATTCGCCAATTTATCGAACGAGCTACTTTTTTTTGAAGCTCGTACGCTAGGAGATCGAGTTAGCCACTCGGTGATCAATGTATATCCGGTTATCTTTGCAGTCTATATATACTCTCGCGCGTTTTACGACGTGCCGCTCGCAAGCTTCTGTTGGTGCCTCGCACCTTTACCGCGCGCACGGTGTACACCTCGCCAGCCACAATCTGGGATCTTAATGACGAGCTCCAGTCTACATAAATTTGCATGAAATTGTAGGCTTTTCGTAAAACATACAATTTGAGTCTTGCGCCTTATAATAGCGAGAGGCAGAGAGGGAGAGAGTGAGATAGAGAGAGCGAGGGAGAGAAAACGAGAGAGAGGGAGATGGAAAGTCCGACCATATAGGAGGTGTACATCTACTTAGTGAGGTCGTTTTATGCGTGCTACCGCGACCGCCTCCTCCATTTTCTCTAACGTCCTCGTATCACTTGATATCAAGGGACTCGGTGCAGAATCTCGGCGCCAAGTAATTAAAAAATAAGTTTTTAAATCGACCGATCTTCATTACCCCGACATATTTATCAACGCATCTACACTTCCCTCATATTTTGTTCATAAGCATTCAGAATTAAAAAAGCTTCGATCGAGTCGATCGAGAAGGTAATTGAAAAAAATGTTTGTTATAATAAAACATTAACTAAACTAGGTAGTCTCTCGCTTCCTCTAACACACGAATTCCTCAAACACACAATCGCACCCTCCCCCAACCCCCCCCCCCCCCCCCGCCGGCCTTTTGCACGCAAGAAAATAACGTATAGACCTCTTCTCTCTAGGATGCGGCGGTGTTTGTTTGGCCACTCGATGCGCCACGCGACACGTCACCGCAGAGTCAATTAGTAAATCGTGTCACGCGCGTGCAGCGTGAGAGTTACGAATCGCCATTGCTCGTACGGTTATGACCGGATGATATATTCGCCATTGGCTTATAAAGTGCGGGCTCTTGGACTCGCGAAAAACTTCACGTTCTCCTCGTCCACGTGAATCGGCTTTAATGGGGTAAAAAGTGGACGGCGTGTGGGACGCACGCGCCCCCCTGCCCCGGCTTCTGGCGTTTGTTTTCCGGGGTGAGTTAGGGCACTCGTCTACCACTACCTATGTATATATATACCATTACATAAATACATGTATATATATATGTATATGTACTGCTAACTACAGTTCATCAAACTGACGTATATTATTATACATTAGGTTGTCGGAGCGCATCGTAAGTAGGCAGATACCGATCTATTCGTATTCGCATGTTATATACGTGTATGTATAATCTATGCGGCGTGTACAACACGAAGATACGGCATAATACATCTTCGTACAGTAATAGAGAAACGGAGTGAGATAGAAATAGAGACAGAGAGAGCCAGAGAGAGAATGGAGAAGGAGAAAGGGCGTGGGGACGCCCGCGCGCACGCCGCAAAGCAGCATCAGCTTGTTTGATGCTCAGATCATCATGGCAAGGGCCACGCGCTTTGACTGCTCCCCAGAGAACAAAATCTCTCTGTTCCCGCCCGTGCTTTCTCTCTCTCTCTCTCTCTCTCTCTCTCTCTCTCTATGTCCCTTTCCATGGTAGAGAATATCCCTTTGGCGCTTTCTCCCATCCTTCCTCCATCGCGCCCAACCTCGACGGCAGAACAACCCAGTTCACCCTCTGCGGAACTGGCCCACCCTCGTCGAATACGAGGACGAGCACTACGAGTCGGTCGACCTGCGCCACTTTGAATGTTTGTATATATATGTGTGGGTATAGATGTTTATGTGATAAAGGACCATACAGCGTTATTTGCAGATCGGTGAAAGTACCATAACGCTTTTTTTGCAATCAAGAGATAAAATCCCGGCCTGGGTACCTACTATACTCTTTTTAATTAGCTCCTTCCGATACTTTCGCTTCACGCTCAATACTGAACTTTTGTTCCGTTTATCCTTTTCGTGTCATTTTTTTTGCACTTTTTTTTGTTCTTGTTTCTCTTTTTCCTCCGAATAATCGTCAGTGCGCGAATTATCATTACGTGCCCTCTGGTATTATTACGACAGCGTTGTATATATCATCGATTACTAAATAATCGATACAAATCTCTATTTGTCCAGAGTCAATGGCTGTCGCTCGAAGTTTGCATAGCTCGCGTAATATATTGTATAGAAGGCAATCTCCCTGCTGTCACGTATGTCTGCGAAAACAGTCGCGCTCATCAAACACAATATTCATGATGTTTTGTTACACGTTGTACGAAGCGAAATATACATACGACGAGGCGATGAATTTTGAAGATTGTCCCCAATAGGAACTCAGTCGCGTGGAAAAAAGAAAGAGCAAGGAGGATTAAATGAGAAAAAAGAGGCAAAATGAAGCGGAACGAGTCACGAGGACTCTGCCGAAAGGCGTTTGGTTATATTTGCGAATAATAAGTTAAACGTTCCGGGTAACCCAGATAAATCGAAAGCTGTTTTTTTTGTACCACGACTGAGAAACAGTGGACGCGATTACTATCGCATGACGAGACGTATTCACAATTATCGTTGTAACTCGTTCGTTAGGAATTAATTAATTATTCAGATGTGTTTGATCAGCGCGAGAACTGTTCAAACAAGAGACAACGATCGATTATTCGTTCGCATCCAACTTTAACGGCATAGTTTACGTGGCACACTGCCGAACGTCACTATGAGCAGCTGTAGGTCGGACCATTATTCCATATTTGGTCTTCGTTGCACGATGTTCAATATATATATAGATTTTGTTCGATTTTTTTTGCTTCGTGTGTCATTCGTCTCGTACCAGTCCTCGGTGGTTTCTTCGAGCTGCTTCCATGTTGATTTAACGAACATTTCCGTTCGGTACGTTTTCTAAGCGCGAGGCGTCATGACGAAAGTCATAATTCTCTGTTGACACACTCCTCGAATAAATCGGCGAAAGAACCACGATTCTTATGCGCCGTTTAGCACTGTAATATATCTCGCACGAGGTAGAATAATAACAACCTCGGACCACCCTTCAAACAACCTTGGATATTAACCACAGTCGTTGGAGTGACCATTGTCGTACCGAGAGGACTATGGACATTGTGCTCTTTGAGCGTCTACAAAGAGAACGACGGAGACCGCTAGATAAAGAGAGAGAGAGAGAGAGAGAGTGTGTGTAGGATGCTGCTAGCTTTCGTATTCAGTCGACGAGAGATCCGGCCCCCGAAGCGGTAACTCTTCGGTGCCCGAGCATAGAGAAGCGTTAGATTGGCCACTGTGTATGGCGGGACTGACCGCTGGGTCCATTGTGAAGACGCTAAAATTTTACGCGCAGATTACAACCAGCGCAACCCGAACAATAACTCGATTCTTGTGCTCGATGCTGTACATGCCCGAGCGTTCTTACCGATCATCATCGTTCATGATCATCTTCGAGAGATAAAATGTTCAATCTGTCAAAAAATCTCTCAAATCTTCTATCGAATCTGGACTTTATCCGAACTGTTCCCTAAAATGTCAAACATGAATTACAATCAGTGAATCAAACTGTTCAACCCTCTACAGACTCCAACATATCCATTCATACCTTGAGTAAAATGCCGTCAAAGAGTCATCGACGATGCCGCATTAAACGTAATTTAAAAAATAATGGTACTTCAAGGAAACCGTGAATTATCATTGTAGAGAATCGGGAGGGAAAGGTAAGTTTACACAATGCCCGTGGTTCATGGTGATGAACCGGATAGCAGGAATTTCCAGATGAGATTAATTAGTCACGAGGAATTACGAACCAGGATTTGTGGCCGTTGAGTTCTATCCTGACGCGCTAACCTCGTCCTACGCCGAGAATGCTGAAGAAAAGGGGCACGAGAGAGCGAGGGAGAGGGTCGAGGTCGACCTGGCTCAGAGTCAAATCACCGTCGTTCGTGCCTCGTGAACTCTTCTCCACCTTGGGCGATTGGAACCCTCGATCTTTCAGGATCTTCCGTATAAGCTCATTGTCGGAACCTGTACGCGTCCACGCATGAGCTCGAGAGACTTACTCGCGGCGTGTAACTGCGCCGAATGCGAAGGCCAGTTTCTACCGGCGGACAATGCTCGATGCTTGATACTGCTGTTCACTGACGACGTTCTACCGGCACCGTGTATAGTGTTGCTTTGAATGTAAGCGTTAAGCGATTATAACCATTGGATTCGTACGAATAAAACGGCTAACAATGGTGGACGGGGAAGTGTTCTTGTCTCTCTCTCTCTCTCTCTCTCTCTCGTTCTCTCTTTCTGATCGTTGAATGCAGGATAGATCTACGGAGGCGCGTACAATACATATATTCTCTCTGGGCAGTCTCGAAGGTCGGTGGCATCATGATTCTTTATTCCCTTCTTATTCTTGTTCTTATTCTTCATCCTCTACTTCTTCTTCTTCTGCTTCTTCTTCTTCTTCTTATTCTTATTCTTCTCGTCGACTCTAGTCGTTGAAGATTCAACGACGGTTTTTTTTATTCCTCCACTTTTGTCCGTTTATGTCAAATCGTGTTAAAATATGTTCAGGCTCGCGCGAAAACCCGAAAATAAGAACGAGATTAATGTCGTATTTGGCATAATTTCAGTCATGACGGCGATAACGACTAAACAGCGTCGTTCCGTAATAAAGAAGCAATTAATCGGATTTTTCGATCGATCCATTAGCGAGACAACGTACCGCGATGTGTATTAATTTTAGCGAGATCATCATGGGAATAAGTTTTGAAACGAAACAGTTGTTTTTCTTCGTTTTCGTTTTATTCTCAAGTCGCTCATATCGCGAATGAATTCCTGCCGTTTCTTTTTCTCCGATCTCATGCATTTTCGCGGCGTGTACAATAATTTATTGGTGAATACAGACTGTGGAGAGTAAGAGAGAGAGAGAGAGAGAGAACGACGAGGTGCGGGGGATAGCGGCGAAACGGTACGCGAAGGAAGCGTCGTCGTCTCGCCCCGGCAAAAGCGGCAAGCGGCAAGCGGCAGCAGCTCCTTCTTCGTCGCTTCCGCGAATAAATGCGACGATAACGACCGGTCCAGCGTGCGCGCGCCCGCGGCTACTACTAAAAGAAGTCTCGGCTCCGTCTCCTCTCCGGAGATTCGAGAAGAGAAGCGTTCTCCTCGACGAAGAGAAACCCAAAGAGAAACGAAACAAGAAGCGAAACACAGAGAGAAAGCTTCGCGAGAAGCTCCCCTCACGCGCTCCTCTCGAGTGGACGGAAAAAGGACGAGAGGACGAGAGTCGGAGAGAAAGAAAGAAAGAAAGAGAAAGAGATGCGAGATTGTAGAGTGAAAGAAAGCCCGTGGAATCGGTCGTTCGCGTTCGGCCGGTCGTTCGGTCGACCGCGGGACCATCTATCATGCAGCTGTTGCTTCCATTGTGTTGTTAGTCTTACGTTACGTCGTTGTACCCTGCCGCGCGTTGAGACCCCTTACGAGACTCACCCCCTCCCAACCCCCACTCTACCTCGCCCCCTCTCTCTTTCTCTCTCTCTCTCTCTAAGAGTCCGACAGATCGGCTGCTGGGCTGCTGCGGCTACTCCATTGCCCGTAAGTCCCCGAGCAATGCCAGAGACCGAGTGTGCAACATGTGTTTGTGCTCTCTGGTCCTCTCCGCTTTCACGATATCGCTTCTCTTCACTCTCCTCCACGACCCCTCCGCCTCACGCTCTTTCTCTGTCTCTCCCTTTTGTCGGGACAGATCTCTCGGTTTTATCGTCACTCTGCCACTCTCACAGTAGCCCCCCACACCCCTCATTTTCTCCCTCGCGTGTGGAATGGAAAAAGAAATCAAAGACACTTCGAGTCTTCGCTTGTTCCTCAGTTCACCAAATTGGGGAATATAAACGGTAATGATCGTTCGTAACCTTTTTTATGTTTTTTTCTTTTTTATTGAATCTTACCTGAAGAAATGTTTATGGGGTCCTTAGCACATGACTGCGAAGGTATCGATTACGGAGGTATAGAGACGAAACTAGATGAGGGACTGCTGTCTAGCATTGCTGGGATAGAAAAAGCGAGGATTGAGTAAAGAGAGAGAAAGAGAGAGAGAGAGAGAGAGAGAGAGGGGTAGAGAAGAGATGAAATAGTTGAAGGTGCAACGAAGAGAACGATAGAGGTTGTACACGCGTGAACGAGCTCTTGGCCGGTTGGTGCACAATCCTTTGATGTCTAGCGGAGATACGATGACCGGCACGAGAGCACCTGCCGCGGCATCGATCGAAAGAATTCCGACTCGAAAGAGGAAAAACAAAAGAGGGTTTCTCGCGCGGTGTGTGTGAGACCGAATAAGCGAAATGAAGCAAAGAGAAGAAAGAGACAGAGGAAGTGAGAGACAGAGAGAGAGAATCGAACGGCGACGACTTCTATCGTCATTACGATAACGCGTATACCGCGGATTATCTCTCGAACGCTGTGTCTTCCCCCGATTCACGGATGCCCGAGATACTCGCCGATCAACGTTCTCCCACGTGAAACGAGATTTTTATAAAAAGAAAAAAAAGATACGACGACGATTAAACGAGACGATTAAAATAAAAAATGATATAAAAAACATAAAAATGCGTTCGACAAACGGAAAGAAAAGAAACGTTTCATCGAGGCTTCGATTGTTGGTCTTGATACGTATTATTATCGGGCCACTCTTCGGGCTTCTATACGGTTTCTTCGCGAAACTCGTTTGTACGTATCTCTTATCTCCTTTCTCAGTGAGAGACATAACGAAAGGTTTTGCTTCTTGCGTGCTCCGGGGCCTCTTGTAAGCGAAGCAATACGCGGGTATACGTGTGGGTTACGATGCATGGCAGGTGACACGCCTCTTGTCTTTTTTTCCTTCTTCTTCTTCTTCTTCTTCTTTTTTGTCTTTTCCTTTCAAACGCGATTCAGTGGTTGGATTTTTACATGACTCTACTCACCCTGCTATTTTTACCCTCTTGTTGTTACATCCCTTCCCGCATATCGCCGTCGATTATAATTTTCAATAAATACACAATTTACCAAATGGTTTTGCGCGACTGGCAAGAATAAATATTAATTAATAAAAAATTAATTATTATCAATATGGGATCGATGGTTAAGCTCAGTCGGCAACGATTCTCGATTATTTTCTTATGAAAATTATTTCCAACAGTATTTTCTTACTTTTGTTTCATCGCGATTGTTTTTGCTCTTACATCCGGGCCAATTCACTCGCGTGCACGTAATAAAGTGGGAGAGCGAGAGAGAGAGAGAGAGAGAGGCGCCATAAGAGCCATCAGAAACTCGGCGAGTGTATAGTTGCAGTATAGGCGATGTGAGATCCTCTCGCACAGGTCCACATCAGGCATGTGCTTCAAGTATATATATATATATACGGAAGGAGATACGGTGGCTTCCCTATCGCCCGGCAATAAATTGTTTCCCGCGTGTTCTCTGTTTTGCTGCATTTATATACTATATACGCGCACACACACACACACACACACACACACACACATACCCAAGTGTGTCGCGTTGCCGTTCCTTCTCCGCGGCTCTATACGTACCCCGATATGCTTTTTTCCCGTTGTTTCTTCTTGCATTGGCTTCTCAATGCACTTTTTGTTGTTGCTGTTGTCGTATCGTCGTTTTTTTGTATTTCTTGTTGACGTTGCGCGAGTGAGATAGGCGCACGTGCCGTGATACGAAAAGGTATGAAGTTAGAGAAAGACACGAAGAGAAAGAGAGAGAGAGAGAGAGAACGATAGAGAATGGAAGAATGAAAGACAGAAAACGAAACATCGATGTATACATACGTGTACGTACGTATATGTGTGAGAGTTCCTTTTCCTTCCCTCTTGGCATCAACTTTTTGCCCTCGTTCTCGACTTGGTTCTCGTCCATACACACTCGACACGCGGTTTGCTCTCGGTACCTCGCAGGGTCTCTCTCGTTTCAGCAGGAACGAGCTGCGACGATCGGCATCACCGATCGCTGCCGCAGGGGCTATCGGAAAACGAGACACAACTGTGCGGATGTGCACAATACACGATGACTCGTAGTCGCTCGGTCGTCGTCTTCGCCGTCGTCGTGTGGTCTCTTCTTGGTCGTCGTCGTCGTCGTCGTCGTCGTCGTCGTCGTCGTCGCCGCGAGTGCTCTCGCGCTTTTATATACAATTATGTATACATATATACATGCGTATATATATATAACATATATATATATACTATACCGCAACAAGAAGTTGCGTCCTGCTTTCACACAATCCAATGCGGGCTCGAGAAAGTAGCCGGTCCATCCGCCTTTATAAATACCAATGGAATAGAAAGCCAAGATAAGTTTATAGTCAATCGAAATCGTAAAGCGAGAGAGGGACACCGAGATGCGAGGAGTCCGGGCGCACCACGCGTCAGGGCAAGAGGAATATAGAATTTAACGAGCCACCAGGAAAACATGAGCACTCCTCCCTGTCCAAGGATGTCTTCCTTTTTTTATCTCTCTCTTTCTCTCTCTCTCTCTCTATGCCTTTTTCTCTTCTCTATCTCGTATGGAGTCTCGTAAAAGCATATGTTCGAGGCTAAGACCCGATCGTCGAAATTACGAGACACGTGGATAACGAGGATCGCGATATTTCTCGTCGATCGAACAGGAGACAAAGCGTTTGTTTCTTTGTTCGAAACTATAATTATTCAAAATAATTTTTATTGAATTTGCGAATAATTGATATTAAAGTGTTTATGTTTAAATGCTTGTTGGCTTTATTGTTTTTTGGCTTCTTTTATTTTTACGAGAAGTATTTATTATTTTTTCTCGCGAACATTTTTTTTTTTTTTTTTTTCATTCGAGAGATGTTCATCTCTGTTTTGGTATCTCTCAACGTCTCGAGCTGTTGACATACAACTTGAAGTTTGAGAACGTTAGAGGTAGGTAAATTTTCCCAAAAGTGGCCACTCACCGTGTCCCCCCCTCGCTGTATTTCTCTCTTTCTTTTTGCCTCCCTTTATTCTTCGAGATTTTTCCAGCTTCCTGAAGTGCTCCCGTATGAGCGTCTGCAAAATGTCAACCAGGAAGAGAATGTTAACTCCGCAGTTGTTCCTCGCCACTTATAATAGTCAAACGTATAAATCCAATTCAAAGTAAAAAATAGAAAATTTTTACATCGAAACTGAAATAAATTTAGCTAGGAAAATTGTTCATTTTATAAAAAAATAAACTGCTTTTCATTGCAAAATAATCAATTTTTTAACAATTTTGTCTCGTAATTTCGACCGATTCGCTTATTTTATTATATTCTCCCGTTGATATTACTTTATAGCTTTCCCAAGAGGTCACGTGACCGCGGCGAGTTTCCTGACCCCCGCGATCCCGAGTCCCTTGCGGCGTCGCGATTTTATTTTACTTTTATTTATTTTTTGTTCTCGACCCCGTTCGAATCCGAGAACTCGTAAGCTCGGGCGAACAACTCTCTCACGTATAGATCTGCGTATGTGTGGTAAAAGTTGCACGTGTGCCAATGGTATAGGTCGCACGGCGGTGTGCTCTCCATTCGGAAGACATTACTAAAACAGTAGGAAGGGCCGATAAATGGCCGTAATAATTCGACGGTTCTCGATCCGCCGCTGTCCCGATTGTAGAGTAAGAAAAAAGTGAAGCACCATCACGAGAAAGACCCGTACTCATCCTTCCTTGCTCCTCGTCTCTCCCTCTCTCTCTCTCTCTCCCTCTCGCCAGCTCTCCAATCGCTTTTTCTATCCTTCTTCATCTTCTTCTTCTTCGTTTTTTTTTCAAGTATGGAAGAGAACTCGGGCGACCGGGCGCCGCACATAAATGATCGCGCCCTTCTTTCTCGATCTCCTTGGCTATATGCTCGTCTATACTCTGCGGGCCGATAAATACTGGTCCATTCCAACATCGAGGGTGCTGTAGAGGGTGCGCGGAAGAGCTAACCCCCGCCCCGTGCCACGGGTCGTGCGAATTATAGGCGTTTTAAAAATATTGTGCCATCACTTATTCAACGACCTCCTGAGCTCTGAGCTATCGCTTTCCAATACTATTCCTATGTATACTCGTACGCTCACAATTTCTCCGTTTCTCACGTCGCCTCTCCTCTTTCTCTCTATTATTGAAGCGTTCGACATTTTCCGGTAAAACGGCAAAGGCAAACAAAAATAGAAAACTATGCATCTATACATACATATATATGTATATATATGTGTGTGTGTGTGTTATCCAAAAATTATTTAAATCCCGCGTCGTTATTTCCCATTTCATCATTTTTTCTTTCATATTATATTCATGAGCGATTTATAGACATAACGATTTACGAAAAGCGGTTGAAAAAACTGTGATCGTTTATATTCGTCTGGCTCGAGAAATATTTATCAACCTATTGAGAGACGAAGGGTCATTAATTTAACGTTCGATATATGAATAAAAAAAAAAGAACTACGTGATAATTATAATGACACCGAGTTTCGAATAATATCAAATATTTAATCCGTGCGATACATTCATATTTTGAAATGGTATACTAATACTATTGGAGAGAAAGAGGCGGAGAGGACAGAGAAAGATTCCTCAAGAGGATTTTGCACCTCGTTGGGCGAAACGCCGAGAAAGAGAAAAAGAGATATTCTCGAGTCTTCTCGGGGCGTCGCGAGATGAACCGCGTATAGATAATCCCAGGAGCTCTCTAATCTTCCTGCGAAAGACTACGAGCCAAAGAAAAAAAATCGTTTTATAAGTCTTATGAAAACTTGAGCACACACAGGCCGAGGCTTCATTTTCGAACGGATTATCAACGCTGATGTTAGTAACGACAAAATACATTCGTACCCAAAAAAAAAATGTTTGCGGACGCCACGTAATTTCTCATCCGGACAAAGATATATTAAAAATGAGAAAAAGCATATAAAAAAAATCCTATATTTAAAATTCCATCGTATAGTCGCTCACGCGAATGATATCCCTAATAAAGTGACCGGAGCGTGAGCTAATACCGTCGACGAGACTCGTTATTGCGAATCAGACTTTCTTAATCGCGATACTTTATTTGTTCTTCGGCCAAGGGACCTCGATGGATCGAGACGAGGATAGGCCAGTGGGCAAAACATGAGGTCTATATTCTTGGCCCTTTAGCTTCTTCTCCCTGCTCATTGCTGCTGCCCCAGCGGACTCGGAACGCGCGAGGACGCGGGGCGAAAGTGGTCGTTGCTCTATATCGTCCCGCGACTTGTTCGCGGTTCGCAAACCGGGCGTTAATGAGGAGAGCCGGTCTCGCATACGAGAGAGGGAAGAGGTTTCTGCCGGATAGCTGCTCTCCCCTGCAGCATTACGCATACATTAGGATACCCGCCGATCACTGCCTCAGATCGGATCAGCAGTACTACCGAGGGCTGTTTTCTCCATATACACATACACACCTATATATATATCCGCGTATGTTATATAGTATACATATGTCTACATCGATATATATATATATATAAATATATATACATAGGCGCTATATAGTACATAACTACTGCGACGATGTGTCTCGATCGTCGAATCGAGGCTCTCGTTTCGTTGGATCGAAGAAGCGCCCCAGAACAGTCGAGAAGGAGCTGCAGAATTGCAACAACGACTATACGCGATCACAAGACAGAGAGAGAGAGAAAGAGAGAAAGAGAGAAAGAAAGACTGGCGGCAGTAGCTCTGCAAGCCACATGCAGCAGCGTATACAGACACATACACAGCAGGCCGGGAATGGGAATGAGAAGCTCAGCGGCGCTTTCAATTATTCCCTGAACAATCCCGCCGCTTGTTTCCTTCAGCGATTACATCTCCAAGTATTTATTCGCTGCCCCTCCTCCTCCCCTCTTCCAATCTTTCTCTCTCTCTCTCTCTCTCGCTCTCTCTCTCTCTCTTCGACTCTCTTTGCAGCGGCGCCCCTCCTCACTCCTTCGAGAAATGTGTTCTGCCTATATGCTTTTATACTTCGACCGCCGTTTGGACGCTGCTACGAGAGGTTTTCTTACGTACCCATACTCATATGTACATATTTATGTGTACGTTATTTACCGTCCGCACTTTTTCTTTCTAGTAGATACGTACGGTATACGCGGTTCGTCAACTCTCAATGGAGATTGCGTATCAGGAATTCGCGATTGAAAATGAAATTGACTCGATGAATGCAAATTAGTTTTATTCCAATCGAGAAAAAACTTAATTGAACAATTTTATTGAATTGATGAAAAATATAGATAGATTTGATTTGACAGATCGTCGATAAGCTCGTTTTATTAATTTAACGAGGTTTTGATTCGTCGCTCAAAGACTTTGATAGGTAAATATGTAATAACTCACGATAATTCTTGAATTCTTACTAGGTGAGTGGAAATATATATAGTGCAATAATAATATTATTCGGCGAGAATGGAGAGAGACCCCTTTGTAGGTTTAATGCGAGCATATGTCAGTAAATTGTCGGGAGTAGTTGGTACACGAGAGTATCTTCCCTTGCTGGTAAATTCACGTATACATATAAAGCTCGCGCCAAGGTTTACGAGACCGCGCCGGATGGTACGAGAGTCTCTCGCGAAGACTCCGGCAGATGCGAGACCCCGATAGGGCGCACACGAATTATCGAGAGTTAATTGTAGACTCAATTAAGTATATCCCGCGCCCCTCTCTCTTACCAACGTCGAGAGGACAAGGAGGGAAAGAGCTTGAAGGGTGAATTCGTAAGTCAGCAAGAGCCGGACTCGACTGTGCCTTTTCTTCTCGGTATCGTTTGTTTTTTTCTCTACGTAATATTTTTCTCTCAATCGATCTTCGATCACTGATCCCAAATTATTTAAAAAATAAATGGACGTTAATTATCTTAAAAAAATTTCAATTTAAAAATAAATTTAAAAAAATGATATTTACTCAAATTTCAATTGGATAATTTGTAGCTAGCTCGAATAATATCCGTTCTATTCGAATAAATGTTTTTTTGATGACGTCGTCTCTGAGACAAAAATTTATGATATTAAATATTCTATCGGAATAAATTTCGTTGGACGATGAGTGAGACGATGGTGAGAGGAACGAAAGGATAATAGAAGCGGCAAAATTGAAGGGACCAAAGCCAAGGTGTCGTCAGCCTCTCTCTTTCTGCCTTATATCCGCACATGTGTCGCTCCGTCGAAAGCCCCAAAAACCTAAAGCAACGCGTATAATATAACTCCCCTCTGCACAAAACGCGAGAGCCAAATCTCATTCGTATAACACGAGGCGCTCTCGACATAACTGAACCCACGAACGGAAAGAGCGAGGGAGAGGGGTGAGGAGAGAGACAGAGAGGAGGGAGAGAGATAGTCGAGTTTGGAGCTCAGCGTCAACTCGCGCCTTCGTCCCTGTCGTTTCTATCTATCCTCGATGCTCGTCCGCGGGCACGTATGGCCCACACGTGTCTAAATTATTATTGTCTGAAATATAACGCCGCGATTCTCCTCGTAGACGGGAGGGAGAGAAAAAGCTCGCCCCAAACGTCTCCGAGAGGCGAGAGGACTAAATGGAGCACATATAGGCATCTCTCGGTCAGAAAACTATAATACGCTTCCTCCAATTCCCCACGCACCCCTCGTCAATTCTCTTCTCCGTTTCAAAACGTTCTCTCGCTTCCCCTCACCGCTAAGAACTCTCGCCGCGACGTTGTTCCATTAAATTATGACACGTTCCATTTATAAAACACAGTAGACAAAAAAACGCGAAAGAATTCAAAACGACGTCTCGTTCATTCTCGCACGGTGGTTTAGAAAAGTCGAAAAATCTCAAGTCGAAATTCTTACGTCGACCGTCGCGAATTAATCAAAATAATTTGAACGACGAAGAGAATGAACCGAGTCGCGTCGGGAAAGCGTTTATTAATGCGTTCGAATCGACGATTTATCTTTCGTTGGAATAAAAATAAATTCGCCAACAATCGTCGAAATAACGCGGGAAGAGAAATTCACGCATTTTTCGTCGAGTTTATTTTTCATCCAAATCTCTTCTACCCTTTCGTGAAATTATTGTCCCGTTAAGTCCTGGACCCGACTTAATAATCCCCGAGGCGCACTTTGCCTCCTCCAATTTTAACTACGAGAGCTAATCCCACTTCCGGACTCGGGCGTGCGCCGAATGCCAACAGTACGGAGTCGACGAAGGGTTCGTGCATTTTTTTTCGCTTTCAAGGGGTGAAAACGAGTATAATTAATAAGGGTCGAGTACATCCCGGCTACGAATCGATGCTGCTATAATATACATCGGCTTCGATATTCCGCGAGCACGTGCGCTCGTCGGAATCACCGGATACGCTTTAGATGATTTTCCACGAAATACGCTTTCATGCTCTCTTTCGTCTCGGTTATATACACGTATATGCCACACAGCGATGTTTGTTATGTTGGCGACTCGGTGAGAAGGCCTCTGGTTTGGGAATACACACCACGGGACTATATAGAAAGCTCGCATCTGTGATCGCGAGAATGTCTCACTTTCGTGTTTAAGGAAGAAAATTAATTTTCCAACGAAGCTCGTATCATTATTATTTTCTAACGCGACGAGAGATCAAATTCGTTCATAAGCATTACGTTCGCATAAAAATACATCCAGCGAACAATTTTGCGTACAATTTATCCGAATGAATCGTAAGATATTCTCTTACGATAGAAATAATTTTATTCGATCGAATTTTATTCGAATTAACCGCTTATCTCGTTTAAATCGACAAACGTTTTCTCCCCGTTAATCTTCGCTGCACCTGTGCCTAGCTTTACGGACGTCGATTAGCATAGAAACTATTTCCTTAATTTCTAGTCGGAGAAATTGTAAATGTTCACTTGAAATTCTCTGGATACATTTGGTGCAAATTTTCAGCGATTATGTTTTTTTTTGTATTCTATGTATATACATGAGATTTTACACGTGTACCGTACACAGTAAAAAATTGATATATATAATACGCGAAACGACCGAGTGACTATGATGAGGCGAGAGAGTGAGAGAGCCCTTGCATTAATTAAGATTACCACTTAAGTGCACGGACATTTTCTAATCCGTACGATCGCGGGAGAAAAAGCACTACTCGCAGATTTTACGATTCAGAAGTACACGTTTCACCGATAATCCTACTATGGCGGTGGTGAAAATTCATAAACGCGCAGAACTATCGATAAGGAGCAAAATGAAAAGAATGAAAGGTACATGCTCGGTGAACGAAATAACAGCGTCGCTGTCCATGATGTAGAAACGACGTTCGTTTCGCGATTAAATGCGAGCGGAAGAGGTAAAGATGAGACGAGAGCGAGCGTAAACGCGCCTCGCGAAGAGAGGTGCGAGATTTAGTGCCCGTCTCCGCAGGGGCTAGCGGGCTACCCTCTCACGCTCTTCGGTAACGACATAACCTTCGCGTATGTTTAATACCTTGTGTATTACGCACGTTGGCCCGGCGGCAGCTTAACGAGCAATCGTCAAGTTAAATTAAACGACACGCGAATCGTTAAAAGCGGATGCGCACCGTTACCCTCCGGCTCGCGTATCACACGAGAACGCGACGATACGGTATGCGTGTTGTTGCGCGTGTATGCAAACGAGAGCGCTCTTTTTTTCCTAACCCACCATTCGCATTCGAAGCTTCGCTACCGAGTGCAAAGACCGCAACGCGACAAATCATTGAGATTGTTTCTACGGTCGAAGTTTTCACAATTTCATCCCATTAACATCGAGTATTTGTCTAGTTCACTCTTCACCCTCACTCTTATCTCGCTAATGACGTATAAAATAATATTATCAAATCTACGAGTATAAATTAATTTTCATCAATTATTATTCACGATATTGGGATTTCTAAAAATCTCTTTTCTGCAAAATCCGTAATTTACTACGTATTTGTAGTGAGGTTCGTTAGCATCGTTGCTAATGGGCGATTATATTTATCTGCTTGTACCGATTGTAACAAAGGTTACAGGGAATATTCGCCAGACGAGCCGGGCGTTAAACTTTCATCGCTTTCTCTTCGCGCTCTCTTTGTGGCGGCAATTAATAGTAGATTAACGACTCCGTGCGTCAAACGAGAAAACCAAGGGTGGCAATGGGAGTGAGACCTTGTGGGGTCGTGGTATGGGGCGATGGTTACAAATACAGGGAAAAAGGTTGCGAGGGAGGATTTAACCCTACATCGGTAGGTAGCGGTGTAGTCGTGGTAGTGGTGCGAGGGAAGCCATTCCGAGGTTGTAAGGGGGTTGCGAAAACGCATTGACGAGAATGAGAGACAGAAAGAAGCGTGAGGTGAACCTAGGGTTTGATGAGTGAGCGGATTGTCGCCTCATCGCCAATGTGTACATCAGGATGAGAACGCTTCTAGACACACACACACCCACACACCCACATATATATAGATATAATAATGTAGGAAATAGCGAGTGAAGTATAGAGATGAGATTAGACACGCGCCGCCTGAGGGATTACCCCACTCTGATTCTACGATAAGAATGTCAAAATAAGCTGGCTCTCGCGCGCCGTTCGGATGTTCACGCGGGGCTCTCCTTCTTTCTCTCTCCCGGTGGAAATGGGTCCGTGTAATCCCCCAGATGCCCTTCATATAGGCCCTAAAGAACGAGCGTACGATCCGAGTAATTACATTGTCAGTATACCCTCTGTCTTGACCGGTGTGTTAACGCTCGTTTCTCACGTCGTCGTCGTTGTCGTCACCGTCGAGGTCCTTCGTAATCTTCGTCTCGTATACGAGGCTACTCGACGTATGTCCGAGAAAAAAATTACATTTATATATACATATATATATGTATATATATTTCTTTCTCAACTAGCAATCCGCCAATCAAGCCAGCTAGGTACTTCGTTTCATACGTGTCACAATTTTCTATACGTATATAATTACGATAAAAGGGGGAGCTTCGGGGGATACGATCGTACTTCTGCAACATTACGACGAACATAAATTGCGAATGAGATTTAGGGCTATTTGTACGAGAGATTAGTCAAGAGGTCATCGGTATAATATTGTTGGTGACCGAGTGCGCCGGACAAAATACGTTTGTGCGATTTAAATGAACTATTTCATTAGAAACATTGTTGTTTTTTAAAACCTTGGTCATCCAACATTTAATCAATATTAATATTAATTATATACAAAACAGGATGAATGTTTTATTTTTTACAACTTTGCCAAAAAGATCACAGGGAAGAATTGGTGAAGGCTGAATTAACCCTGATTAGTACGAAACACCCTGTGACGTGAAATGAAATTGATTGAAATCAAATTAAATCCACATTCTCATTGTACCATATTAAACTTCTATACAAAGCCTAATGACCTCAAATCCAAACATTATCGTCACATCGAGAAACGTAATTTCACGTTGATACATCTGATCCGGTCCAATCAAATCCCCGTGCGCGCAGAAACGGCAGCCTCGATCGATTCCTCAGATCCTTATCTCCCTGCGTAACTCATCCACCCGTCTCACAGATTAGACGGGGGGGAAGACGAAAAAAAAATGTCATTCTCTCATCGGCGAACGGACCACGGGGTGGAGGAGAGGTTCCCTCGGGGAAGTTGAAAGAGAGATGAAACAAGGGCGAGAGTGTGCGTCGTGGTTATATGCCGGAGAATACTCGTTATACGCATTGACCCACGAGAATGCATATCTCCCTTTCTATGTAGATATATATATATATATATACGTGTATCTCCATATGTGCGAAGGATCGCGCCCGGTTGTCATTACTGCTGAATCGCTCGCAGGGGAACTCTCTACTTTCACTCTCGCGGCTACGAAACGGATACAATGGGCCGTGTAGAATGACGATTATTCAAGCTGGGGTGGATTATAGGTCGCCCATTGAGTCAGCCTCTTCGCCGTGTCCCAGAGCAAACTGAGCCCCACACTGACAAACCGTTGCACGTATCTCGTGGCAACGCGCGTTATGCGTGATCTTGAGATCGCGGGGTGTATGGAATGTCGGCGCATAAACATATATATTGGAAGATACACGTATAGCTCGGTCGCACGGTACATACATCGTATCATAAAACGTCAGTGTCGCGCAGCAACACGTATACGACTGCACACGCGATCGTCCTTTTCCTCCATCGATGAATACACGCACGTAGGTACTTACTCGAAAACAAGATACACGCGAAGTTTACGCGCAAGCCCCGGGTCGAGCCACCGCTTCCATGGAGCTAGCCACGGCTGCTGGACCACGATGTTGACATTAGCGGATCCGGTCGTGGATTAAAGCTTTGTACGTCGTACAAAAAGCCTTTGGCACAATGCCCCGTACAAAGGCCAACCGGGGGTTGTCTCACGGTTCACCCTCGCGACCTTGTGTATTCACTCGACCAACCCGTATTATCGACCTCGCGTTCGCGCGTCGTGTAATAATTTTGGGATATTTTTTAGGCTTCTTGTCTTCGTCATGACAGAATCCAGTCGAAATTGTATTTATACCTCAGGGTCCTGTAATTTTTTTTCGAAACATCGTCGTAGGTATAGCGTCGCTTTTGCGAAAAGACTCATCTCTCTTTTATTCCCTAGGTAGATGTCGAAATATCATCCCCCTAGATTCGACCCGCGTAGTTGTCATATCGTCACAAAAATAAAATCCCGGAACAGTTGTGACAACTTCCGACCAACCACGTCCTAGTCTCTTTTCTATGTTCTTCTTCTTCTTTTTTACTATTCGCGAAATGAAGTTGGGAAGATCGCACTTGGCTGCAGAATTGGGCATGCACACACACACATATATATATGCGTATCCCTGTGTAAAGCTGATGGTTATATGCTCGAGGTGACGCTGGGTGGCTTTCACGAGGACGAGGCGATATATACAGCCATGATCGAAAGCTATAGTGTTACACCCTTGGTTCCGGGTCTACTGGTCCTCACCGAACTATGTGACGTGTATATACAGTACTTCGGTAACCGATGCTCGTTCTGCTCGCAATGGAAGTGTGCGCTGGTGGTTGGTAGTAGTAGGTAATATCTTGGTAAGCTCCGTCTTTTATGACAGGACTAGAGCGCCTCTCAAGGATATTGGTAATCTTCGTGCTGGCAGTAATATTGGCGGCGCAGTGATCTCTCGCCCTGAAGAGGCCAAGATGGGAAGAGAGAGAGAGAGGGAGAGAGAGAAAGAATCTTCCAAGCGACCTCACTCCTCCCTCTCTCTCTCTCTCTCTCTCTCTCTCTCTCTCTCTCTCTCTCTCGCTCGCTCTTCTTCTTCTTCTTCTTCATCCCACATTCCTTATTCCTCTCCCTCTTGCCCTGTACGTCGTTTCTCTCCACAACGGCTCTCGCCCTCTCTCTCTCTCTCTCTCTCTCTCTCTCTCTCTCTCTCTCTCTCTCTCTTTCAGCGAAGTTGCAGGGACCGGAGAACCGCACCGCCATCACCATCTCGCCCACCCGTTCGCGTCTATATCTACATTCAACAGCGCGCGCGCCACCCCCTCACGCCAAGAAAACCACCCCCCTCGCGTCCACCACCATGCTTCTCTTTCGTCCGGGGAAGCGTATTGACGCGGCTTTGCAGCCTCACATTCCTGGGTAAGAACGTACACTCTACGTACACTACATCGTTGTAGCCCCTCCTCCGGTAATCTTACCTTCCCCCGTCTTTCCAGTATCAACCCCCCCTTTCCCCCAACACTCCCGCCGCGACTACTACCACCGCCACCACCCCGTATTGCCCTTGCCACGCTCACCTTCCTCCCACTATACCCGTTCCGGTTCCATCGTTCCCCACGTTCATAGCGAACGACGAAGGTCTTCCACACTTCCGCATCACATAAGACAGAATACCTTTGCCCGAGCGACCCTTCGGTTTGTCCTACGCACCATCGCCCCTTCGATGATGCTCTCAGAAAAACACGGAAACGCACGTTCGGCCTTTTCTCCGATCCCTATAATACCGCAGGGTAGCTTTGATCATAAAGATTGATAAGTTGGCTCCATAAGATGAAAAAAAGAAGTTGATGGTACGGTATTATCATTATTACTTTCATTGTTAATTTCGACGATGCCATTAATGAATGAAATCGTTTGATTCTGTCGATATCAGACGTTGTATTATGCGTTGGGGTGCGCTCATTCGAATCAAACAAAATGGAGGATCGTGGGTAACGTCAGATCCAATGTTTATCGATAAAAGTAGATCGACCGATTTATTTTATATTAACTTTAATTTACTCATTGTTGACGGTCCGACCCAAAAATGGAACAAACAATCATGAGTAAAAAATTTGTTATTTGTAATTTATTTGTTTTCAAATAATTTACAAGATATCCGAACAAAAATGTTGAAGCAGGTCAATAACGTCGGGAAAAGGTCAGTTAACTTTCGTGCCTACGTAAGTTACGTTAGGTATTTTCACGCTCGGTTAGAAGTAGGAGAAATATAATTAAACGGTGTTGTGGGTGACGTCGATGATATAGCACGAGCATTGCTGCATTATCGTCGATATATCTTTGTTCCTTCGTTCTCTCTTACTGTCATTTTTGGCGAGGCACAATGAGCGTTGGGTCAACTTGCCGCTGCAGGGTGCCTCGAGCTCGGTGTTTATGGAACATTCTATACACGTGTACCTAACGTCGACTCGTTGCGGATGAGAGCTCTCGGTATACGTCTGTGTATAACATGCACGACCGTACCAGTGGCGATCTATACGTTCCGAGTACGTAGGATTAATTGGCTCGGTCTTCGATCACCGTGCTAGTCGCGGCCAGTGAAACGGAGACTCTCGGTAGAGCAACGTTCGAACGATTATAGGGTGGGAGCCAAGCTGAACGAAACGGGATAGATAGAGGTTGAAGAGAGATAGGAATCGGCAAAGAGAAGAAACATCGGCACGGACGTGAAGGAAACACCGGGGCAACTCGAAACAATGTTCGAATTAAACAAATAATTATCGACTAATTATTTTCGCGATCGATCGATCGATCGATTTCAAAAAAATTTCATTGTATTTTTGATCCTAGATCGTGAGATTTCAGTCATTGTGTCAAGATCTATCCCAAAATGGAAATTCTATCCAACAATCGGACCCTTTTTCCCCCGAGTACCGTTTTACTCCAACTTGCCCCGTTCTCCCCTATGCGCGTATCTGCAACGTATGGACATTGTGTATAGATACCTCTACCTATACATAACGAGGCAGTCCGCTGCTGGCCGTTCTATTGCACGGGTTATATGCAATTATGCTTATTGGACAATCCTAAGTGGACCATTACCCGGCGATGATATGTGGGATTGGCGTACACGCAAGAAGGAGAGAGCGAGGGAGCGAGAGAGATAAAGAAACGCAACGAGATGGAAGGAGAGGCGCTCTTCGTATTATATCGACTGCGTATATACGTATACAAAGCGAAAATACATATAGGTATAGAGGTATAAAAGGGAGTGAAAACGCGAAGCGAAGAACAGGCCGAGAATCGGCTCTCTTTATTTTCTCGCAGTTAATATACGACTACGCATTCGCATACGATCAGGTCCAATCGTCATTAAACAATAGGACGCCATATGCTCCCTCCTTGTCGTTCTCTTATAGGCCTTTGTACGTTTTGTGTCTCTCAGCCGCGAGGCAAAGAAATGAGTCTCGTTAGTCTCAAATTGCATAATCAGCAATATCATATATGTGTATGATTTATATATATGTGTGCGCGCGTGTGTGGGTGTACGCGAGGGAGAATAAAAGTACGCATTTTCCACGCAAGAAAAAACACACACATATATATATATAACGCAACGTTCTATCTTTCGCACGGGACTCGGGTCATACAATTTGAATGATATCGTGTACGCGTATAATTTGTATAATTAAATCGGGACTCGAATTATGCCGAAAGGTGCGCGGTGTGTACAAGAAGTGTCTCGCACCTTGTCCGCGATTTCATCTTTCTATGCGCAATATTCTCGCGGACAGAAACAAAAAAAGGGAAAACGACAGAGTGAAAACGCTGGGCGGGGGTGTGATGTGTTTGATTTTAACGTCGCTACTTCGAATTAACGTGCAATATAATAATTATAATGCATGTCCTTGGAACGCGAGGTATAAAGCAGAGCTGACACGAGATCTCGAGACGACGAGAAAAATGACATATATATTTGTACTCGAATATATATATATATATAACCAACGGATTAATAAATAACTTTTTCACCCCCGATGCACCTTGTCGCTTGCAACCCTTTCTTTTGAGCCTCGACGCCTTGACGCGTGCAGACAGACGGAGTGTCCTCCGCTCGTCGTCAGACGCACGCCGTAACGGAGACCAGGGCGTGCGCCTAATTGGAAAAAATTAACGTCATAACGTCATTGCGCACGAGGAAATAAGGAGAGTGTCGGCCTCGGTCGTGTCTACCAATTGTTGAAAACTAATTAGTGGCCGCATAATGCTCCCATTTTCGTTTGACTGCTTTCTTTATTAATACATATATATAACCCCGTGGACATTATACTATTATATAATTAGTACCACGCTGTATATCTTGCATCCCTCGTCGTATAGTTTTCCGTCTCACGTTCGCCGCTCTCTTTTACTCACACCTCTCCTTCTCACGCTTCTGGCGATGCAGCGGCAGAATACGCTCCCGTCGCCCGCGAGAGTTAACACGAGAGAAAAATAAAGGCTATTGAATCTCTTTTCCGAGCTATATAATATTACGTATATAACGACTCCACCCCCCCCCCCTCTCCTCCTCCTCCTCATAGCCTTCTTCACCGGTAGAGCCATAACCCCCCGTGCGACACTGCCTCCCACTTTGCCGACAAAAAAATAAACCACCGGCGTAGTGACACGGTGGTGCACAACCCGCGTTGGGCAATCCACCGTTGCGCCTCCATGAACAAAAATAGCCTCCAATGAGAAAAGGAACCTTACAGTTTCCTTTCAACGCTTTCATAAAAATTTTCTGAAAACTAATTTTCCTCCTGGCAGGCGCAACGGTCCGGGTATACTTGTATGCGTTGTACACTGTGTGTTATACAAGCGAACGACGACAACGACGACGAGGACGGCGACGACGACGACGACGACGACGACGACGACGACGACGACGACGACGACGTCGTTCGTGTGAACTTCGTTTCGCCTTCTTCTCTCGCGCTTATCCAACTTCTTTTTCTTCTTCTTTCCCGTTCCCCTCCCCCAGCCGCGCTTTCTCTCTCCCTCTCTGTCTTTTTCTCTTTCCCGTGGCACACACCTTCGTCACCCCGTCGTCTTCCATCTCCATCTTGAGCTCCTTCTTCGACGCCCAACCCTCCGTTCACCAACCCCTTCTTCATCTTCGCCTCGTTTCCAAGACTAGCTTCCTCATTCCTTTCTCCTTCGCCTTCTCACCCCTCCCTCCCTCTCTCTCTCTCTCTCACCCTCTCTTTCTCTTTGCCTTTCTGTGGCAACGCTTTCTCTCGCCAAGCTCTTTCAACCGGAGCCTCTCTGCGCGAGCACCGGCACATACACACCTAAATCTATATAGAGGGGACTCTTTCGTTCGTTCTCGCTTTTCCACACCCTTCTCTCGCCTGTACTCCCACTCCCTCTCTCTCTCTCACACACTCTCTCGCTCTTTTCTCTCTTCTCTTTATCTCTCTTTCACTTCATTCCCACTACAGCACTTTTATACGAGGTGCTAATCTTCCAGACAAGCCTCACCCGCCAACAACTCCACTCCTGCATCAGCGTATACCCAGCACCCGCGACGTCCACCCCAAGACTCACCCCCATTCCCTCTTTTCCCCATCTGTTCCTTGTACCACCACCCATACTCCCTACGACCTCGTATAGACCTTTTCTCGTGTACCATAACCTCGTGTATTAGAGCGTACAGAATCCCTCAATCACGCTACTTTTCTTCCTCTTCTTTTCTACACTGGGAAAGAGAACGAAGTCTTACTATACTTCTATACATATATATATATATATATATATATAGGTGTATATCGGAGGGATTATAATATAATATTCTTCTCACCTCGCGCTCGTAAGCACGGCCTATCTTAAAGAACGTTGTGATAAAACTTTTAGTACCTACAACATTAGCCGCGTGTAAATATATCAGAACATAGATACCTAATTAACGAACTATTTCGATTTAGTATGACTACGGTGAAAGTATCCAGAGAAAAAAAAACAAGATTTCCCATTAAAGAAGTAAATAATAATAAACATTAATAATAATAATACCGACAATTAATTATCCAATGGTTAAATAACTATCAGTAATCATTGTTTAATAATGTATTGTAATTATAACATTTTTAGATCTTTCATTGGATAAATTGTATCGAGACAGTTATTTTATATGAAATTTCCTAGAGAAGAATTTTTGTACGAAAAGCGTAGAGGCATCGTGTACGAAGAGTGGACAACTGGAAATGAATATTCGATGTATCGTTTTGTAGCAAAGTCAATAGGATACTGACTTATTCAAGAGATCGGTCGTATCCTGTGTGTTACCGTAAGACCATCTGGTTTTACGGTGAGAAATAATGTCGGTGATCTCGCGGTGTTATCACGCTGGCATTCTACGTATTCGCGTTACTTAAGGGTGGTGTAGGATGCATGGAGCTCTCTCCGATGTTGTTTTTATGTTTGTCCCCTCCACCGTTGACGGGTTTACTCCCCGGGGAGACGTGTCCAGAGGTATTCCGATATAGCTCCCTTTTTTTCTGCTCTCTACGTATATACATGTACCGTTACGTCCCCATAGCTGGATATCGTGAAACAATGCGGACCGCCGCGCCTCTTGAATTATTCCCTTTGATTGCTCTCTTTCGTCTCGCTCGGTGGCTCTCGCCCAGTTCATTCGTCGCGGGGTGCTCTCCACCTCTCTTTCTTTCTCTCTTTCACTCACTCTCCCTCGTTCACATAATTTAGCTGGAGAACAACATACCCCGTACACATATAAATATACATATATACATAAAGACGTATACGATCTACGAGTACACACGATTCTGCTATGATACACATTCATACGATTCTTGATGTGTATAGTATTCAGAACGAGAGAACGTACAAGCGGCCTTTTCGAACGGTGCCGCAAACGAATAGGACACGGGGTCGCGATACGCTCGCGTCAAGCGTGTGCGTTTCGCCGTACGAGCCCTCCCACGCGACAGTGCGCTCACCCTTAGCTAACGCATCGAGGGTGGTCGAAAGAGCGATAGAGATATATAGATATATATTTCTACAATTAGGGGTAAACCAGCACGAGCTACATGTATATATACGCACATATACATATGTCGAAAGGACGGTGGACAGGGTCCAGATGGATCGTCCGGCAATCGAGTTCGCGTTAACGCGACTAAGTGGAGACAAAACTCTCTCGCTCGCTTCTCCCTCGCGTTCTCTCTCTCTCTCTCTCTCTCTCTCTCTCTCCATCCATTTATCTATCTATCGGTACGTTTATATATCTCGACTTTATCGTACCCACGGGAACCCTGACGAGACGATGTTCGGACGATCCTGGTGAAAAAGCTCCCGATCGAACTAGCGCAAAATCACTAATCGAATCCTCGTTTCGTTCACGAATACGGTATAGTTCATACGTATCCAATGGTTGATACCGACCCCCTTTGAACGTAGCTGGTACGTAGCTGGTACAACTCATGGATAGCGTTGTAAAAGGTTACCGTAATGCCGTGACATTTTTTTCGAAGTGCACACAAGTTAGGCAAATTATGACGTTGACAAGAGTAAAATGATTTGATTAGGCATTTTTTCCGACTACTGAAGAACCGATAGTTCGTAAAAATGACAATATTTACGAATTCTATCGAAAGAGTAAACATTTATTTGCGGTCGTATACGGAACGATCGCTTTTACAAACTAGGCATAAAAATTTGCCGAACGAAAAACAATTTGTCCCGGTAAAACCACAAGCTCCGGTAATGTTTCATATCGATCAAAGAAGATGATATCGAGATATTCTTTCGTGCGGAATCACCCAAAGTATCGCAATAGACGGAGAGAAAGAGGGAGAGAGAGAGATATAAGGACGAAGAACAAGAAGAGAAACGCTGGAGAAGGATCGCGAAGAGGCCACTCCGTCATTCCCATGGCACAAAAAGACCCTTATTGGTACGACGCTAGAAAGTATTATATTAGGAATAAGTGATCGATCTTCCGACGACATTTCGGACAATGATCCCCGAGCCTTCGGTCTCTGACACATAAAACTTCCTGAATGTAGCACTATAGGTATAATAACGAAAGACTAGCGTCGAAAGACTGCGATGCCAAAAAGAGGCCGGTGATGTGGGCGACATCGTCGGGGTGAGAATTTATACTCGAGCATCCAGCACGCGCCCGCGCGCGTTATATAAGAGTGGCGCAGATCGAAAGAGGGCCGGGCAATCTTCCTGGTTGATCGTATTAGAATCGACTCTACCCCCGTTTCGATCGACCACTTTGTTCAGCCCCGGCGTTTGCATTGATTCTTTCCGCATGTTTCCCGTGTGACAGGACTCGAGAGAAGCGGGGGATTGGATCATACGCAACACACGAGATAAGCGCTCCGACAGGGATTTCGATGACTAAGCTTGAAAAACCCGCGAACGCGGCTGCAAAGTGACTTGCGATTTTTGTATACCCGATACGTAACACGTCGCGTGTATTATCTAACCACCGACGATTCTTTCGGGCCAGGATCATTAATATTCCGTTGATGAGACGGTGGCAAAAGAGAAAAAGATGCCGGGGCACTTCGATGGTGAATCTACAGAATGGTAATGGCTGAGCAAAGATGGCCCGGTTCGTTAAGATTTTACACAATAAATTTAAAAATCTAGAGGGGTACGATACAGTTATCTATAGATATAGTCGTCTTGCTATTTAGACGGGCGAAAAATATTTTGCATAAGCTACAAACTCGATTTAAGATATTATAATGGATATACTTCAATTTACTTAATTATCCATAAATCACCTGCCTCGACGGTATTAGATTCATCGCAGTTTGAATTATAAAGCACGAGAGGAGTGCGTCAGAGGGTGGAGTAACTTGAGCGTAGCAGGGGTTGTTCAGGTACGCCAGGGCCGCAAGCATGAATCTCACCCTCGACTCCAACCCTCTCTCTCTCTCTCTCTCTCTCTCTTCACTTTGCTTTCGTCGTTTCGGTATAGACCGTAGGTCTTGGAAACTCGTCGAAAGTCGCAAAATATTTCGTCGAGCGTCTTGTGCGGGACCCTCAGTCGACGACGACGACGACGACGATGAACTATACGACGAAGGGCTCTCGGTGAAAGCGTTTATATTATATTTATTGTAAACAGGAGACTCGCCGGCTCGTGTCGTGTTGCCGGTTCTATCGCAGGGTGACGGCTCTCGTGAATGGGAAAATGAATTTCTCGACACGAAAAGAGAAAGAGAATTACGGAGAAAGATCGAGTGAGTGAGAGAGAGAGAGAGAAGAGGGGAGGATTACACGAAGGTGTTCGGCACGCAGAAACAAGAGAGGTATGAGTGGAAGAGCGGTATTACTGTACAGCCGTTACTTTGTGTGAAATGAGAGAAGAGAGACAGAGACGGAGAGAGAGAACGAAGTTGAATAAAAGCTCGTGGATGCTTTTGGTTCACCGTGCATATAGGACCAACGAATCAATCATCCCGCGACTCATTAGCCACGTTACAGTAGGGCATTCCTGTTTTCTCTCTCCCTCTCTCCCCCTCTCGCTCTCCCTCTCCCATTCTTCCTTTCTCTTCTCGCTCTGTGGGTATAACACCCCACGTTTCTCTCTACCCACCCTCTTTTGCATTCACTCTATACATATGTCCTCATGTATATATATATATACAGATATAATTAAATTTATGTATAATACAGGTAAGTATATACCTACCATAGGTCGAATTCTTTCACTAAATTTTTCAATACGCTTACAGATCATCGTTATACGAGATGGTAGTCGAGGCTAACTCGAGTTTCGAGCGTCCGCCGATACGTATATAAATAAACACACACGCGCCGAGTGGCCGGTTGTGCGCGCGCGCAATCGTAAATATCCGTTTTACGATCGATCGAAGAATTTTTAAACCAGCTTTCCTTCTTAGTTGTCTAATGAGGGGCCCGCTTATATATATAGGAAAGGATAGAGGCGCGGAGATGTTGTTTCTCTCTTTTTTTGTTTCGCTCGAAAAGAATATACGGATTTTACGACAGTCGAGCTTCAGGGCGAACGGCAGGCATTACGGTAGCAGCTCGCAGGTGATTGCCCCGGCAAATAACGCAAACCACTTCGTAAGGCACGCTCCTCCTTTTCCTCTCCCATCTCTCCCTACCTCTCGTCGTATCTCGCTCTCTCGCGACTTCCTGAAACCGATCGACTTAATGGGTTAATCAACGGTTTATGGGATTATGCGCCTAGTCGAGGCTCTAAACGAGTCCTCGGTGATACGCAAATATATACGACTATGTGTAATAACATACGCACGCGTTATGGGAGCCATCGGGTTCGAAACGTAAATATATTATACACACCGCGTGCCTGTCTCTTCGCGGGCATTAGAAAGTCCGGAAATTAAGGATCGCGGTCATCGTATCGTCAATCTGTAAGATCGACCAAAAGAAACGTATGTAATTTAACGAACGAAAGAAGTAGGGGATAATATATGAGAAAGGTGTGTTATTCGCAAAAAAAAAGAAATATTTCAGACGCGTACGAGATCGATACTTTTAGATATCATCAAACTGTTGAATCTTCATCATTTATAAGAGCGCGTCATTATCATCGTTAGTTAACATCGAATACCTTCTAATTTCTATGCAATGCTTTCATTGTTCTATACCGATCGCGATATCGACACGAGCCCGGATGCTTAAGCCTCCGTGTCCTATGGGATTTTCCTCGATGTCGAAGTTCGCCTTGCTCAAGCGACGGTGAGTCTAGAGCCATTAGCAGGATAGATCGAGTCTCCTGTGAAGGATGAAACGCCATGGTCCTATTGCTCTTCATTTTCCCTCGACCTGCAGCCCCATCTCTCTCCCTCCCCCACCGGGCGCCCTTTACCCCTACAGCTCATAGATCTCCCTGCCCCAAAGGACAAACCTTGTCATATATACGAGGATGTCAAACTCAAAGGACAAACATAACTACTTTATGTACCCCCGGCCGCAAACTCAAGGGTTAAGCGTCGCGGAGAGGCTTCGCAACGCTTCACCTAGAAACAGGCTTACACCCCCTTTACCAAAGCCCCTTCTGCACAGTTTATACATGTATACGTATATAGATATAGACGTGATACAGGACCGTTACCTCGTATCACTTGGCGAAATGGGACGCGCACGCCCCAACTACAAGCTCGTCGCGGATTCATGGATGAGGAAGACCAACCTCTGTCCACCCTCGTCGAGATCAACACTACCACCACCACGCTAAAGCTTGCTCGCAATGATCTTTATATATCTGTATGTACGTAGAAGAGGAACGCTCGCCGGTGTTATATATATATGTAGTCATACCAGCAATACGAAAACGACCTCGATCCATCCCAGAGGGCCCCAATATCCCGATAGAATTGATTCCTCGCTGAATATTTCATAGGCAAGACGACCAAACTTGTTGCCCCCTCGCGTTCATTAAGTTCATTATTGTACGATTAGTTTATCGTATCGTCTCTATCATTCACTGTGCGTACACTACGATTATACAGAACGACCATGCACGATAGACTCTTCGTACTCAAAGGCTTCAACGATTCGTTCGGACAGTAGTGATATTCGTCGTTCGAACTTTTACAGAATTTTCCATTTTGTTCTAGAACGCGATCGAATTTTTGTCAAACGAACATTAACAATATTCTTTTATAATTGGAAAGCGTGGTTGTCTTTTTCGTCCAATTCGTTTTTTAATCCGGTAGATATAAATATGTAGATCCGTGTGTACAACTGATGCGGCTCTTTATAGAGGAATGCTGTTATTACGCCAATATAATTATAAATATTAGGTTACAATGCACATCGAGGGCCTCTGCGTGTCGACATTCTATGGGGATACGGTAAATCGATGAAATTCGACGTCGCTGTGTACATATACATATGTTTCGCGCGCTTTCTATACGAATACATAATATGTGCGTATATACGCGCATATATATATATATGTATATATTAGTCATATGCAACCACGGCTATATTCTCTGATTGGCCGATGCTGGTTGCGAGTCGATACTCTCTCGTCGATAAGCAGTATATACATATATGGATCGAGTTCCAAGTTATACCCGGTGGCACTCACCCTCTCGCCCTCCTCCTCCCTCCCCGCGGCGTCCGAATGCATACCATTGCCATTTGTTGCGATCTATTAAGCAGAAATTTATATTCAGCGCTTGAATGCGATCGACTATATACACGATATATATGCCGATATTCACCCTCTTTGCCGTATCGCATGGAGAACCGATTGGTTTTGAATAAAACCCCGCATATATTTAACGTAGTATTACGAAACGGACATACTATACAGCGTCAATATAGGCGAATACAGTGCGTGCGTATATATAAAAGAAAAAATGAACTCAACCGCATCGATGACCGACGAAAAAAAAATAAATAAATAACCGCGAAACGCAAAAGTTCTCGCGCATAAAGTTTTCGATACGTAAAAGGCATCCCTTCGACAAAGTCTTCTTGATTGCAATGTCCAGATGCTCGAAAGGTTTTCAGAGTAAAGTGTACGGTAAATACTGTATATATATATGTAACAGAGGTATTTGTGGGAGCAACCAATTTACCATGAACCAATAAGAGCGTTCGCCGTTTCTTACCGCGTTCGAACATCCTTTGAGAGCGATCGATGCTGTTCTATATATATATCTGTGTATGTTTGTATGGAAAAAAACGAGATGAAGAGAGAACCGCAGCGCTAAACAGCATCCCCTTTCTCATTAACTTTTTATTTCGAAAAAACCACGAAGTTGGGACGTTGGAAGGATTTCGTTCTCATGATATATATATATATATATAGATGGACAGTAAGGGAGAACGAGAGATCACCGCACAGCTCGATCACCAAGACTCTCTCTTTCTTGCTTACGCTCTCGTTTCTTGTTGGCTTTTCTTCTATCCGTCTCTCGCTCATCGATATAAAAAAAATCGTTGAAGACGCGACGAAGAAGAAGAAGAATATTTGGCGGAGAAGACGAAAAAGGGAAAGATGGGGAAAAAAGCGACGGACACAACGAAAAGACGACGAGACGGTACCTCTCGCTGAGAGTCTGTCGCGACGTTGCCTCGCTCAGGGCAAGAGGAACCTTGTGCGAGCAGAAAATAAATGCGCGAGATCAAAGTGCCACGGGGGATGAGAAACATGGAGAGAGAGAGAGAGAGAGAGAGAGACAAGGGATTCTTCCTCTCTCTCTGTCTCTCGTACTGGCTAGTTGATTATTTTTGTGACATGATAGCGAGCTCGCGAGACTCGTCGACCGGCCACAGGAGATGAGATGCCTCATCCCCGAGTATAACGAGATCGTCGTCGCGTCATTGCTGCTGGTACAGAAAAGCAACCCCTGCCTCGTTGCCACTCACGACCTCGCTTTCTCTCTCTCTCTATATATATATATATATATATATGTCTTTCCTCTCCCTCACCCCGTCCTTCGGTCTGTCTATCGTCCTTGCTCTCTCCTTTATACTCTGCGCCCAGCACAAATCCCCGTTCCATTGGGAACAGCCCGGTAGTGCTACTGTGGGTGTGCCATCAAACCGTGACCGGAATACCTCAGCGAAACTTCTCAGCTTTATCCACGACGACTTTTATATATATTCCATCACCCTGGCCTTTCTCTTATTTTTTTCCTTACGTGCAGCGTTGTGTGATAAAAGCTCTCTCGTTCTGACACTCAAACCCCAAGAATTAGGGATAGGCATTAAACGGCTGAAGAAAGATGCAGCAAGAGAAAAATATATAAACGGGATAAATAAGCTTCAGAGCGAACCGGAACAGAACGCAATTAGGGTAGTTTGAACCCTTTAACCATTATGTCAATAATTTGTAACTGTGTAATAGATTCATTGTTGGATCAGGTTGGAACCAGTCATAAAGGTCAACCGTTGATTTTTATAAAATTAATAGAATTAATTAACAAGCGAAAAATTATCGTCACAAGTTGACCGAGACAATTAACTCGAGGACGAAGCATTCGAGTTCACGTAAAATATTTCTACCTTTCAAAGTCCGTCTTTGAACGAGCAACCCCACTTTCGTTCGTCCACGCGAAACCACTTGGTACATTCGCCAAGCGGAAGAACCGATACGCGAGAGCGCTTTGTGCTTTATTCTGCCCCTTCTCGCAATACGCGCGGTATTATGTGCGTTAACGCACATTCTATAGTCGAGTGAAAGAAAAGGCGCTCGTTCTTGGCACCCCGCGCCACCTTTCACTGCCCACGATGTTCTCGTTCTCCGGTAGAATGCGGATCAGCTCGGCCGTTCCTGGGGCCGGAGACACTCGAATGTGCAGACGCGGTCTCGTCAACGCGTACTTGCTCGACCGTCCTGAGTACGAAAAAAAAACTGATGGTCCCTTGCCTCTTCTCGTGAAAACCATCGAGAAAGACCAAAAAATTGCCATTTGAATGCAGAATTATTTGAAAATATTTTACGGCGCGGCGATACAATAAAAAAATAATTATTGAAATAAAAAACTAAATCATTATTTTTTTGGATTTTTTCTGGAATAGTAATAGTTAAAAATTAAGGATGATTGATAGATTAATCCTTTAACGCTGGAGACTCGATCACGTGCCAAACTTCAGCTGCCAAACCAAAGATAGGAATGTAATATTCTTGAATATTTTATGTAAAGTCTACTGAAGTAAAGAAAAATGTTGAATTCTCTCAGCCACCCAAGACCCAACATAGTGACCTAACACTTTGGATCTGTAAAAAAATTGAAATTTCCGTTTCACCCAAAAAGACCTTATAGGGAGGTTCCCAAATTGTAAATTTCTCGTCCAACACAAACATCCTGTTCTTATCGTCGATTAGTCAAAAATTGTTGATCAAAATGCGAGAAACCAAGAATATTAACTTTATCATTATAATTGATCGTGGAATCAATTTCACATCTTTTCCTGCCACATTACATCCTTTTAAATATGCAAAAAACGCCAATATCCAAGAATCTTAAGTTCCTAAAGGCATAAGAGATTGTTCGCTCCCATAAAAGCATTAACAAAAATAATATTACTTCTTTTTCGTACCAGATACGAGGCGAAATGCTTACCTTCATACATGCTTCTATGAAAACGGAAAAATTATGAGCCAGAGTGGTACCGCAGCACGCGGTACTCGGGAAAAATATGAAGGCGGATCAAAAGAGAGTTGGAGCAGAGTTCGAGACGTATATAATACAGATATATATATGATATATACGTATATCTACGTATGTATACTCGTACCATGCTTGTCCAATATTCCCGGGCATCCCAGCACACGGGAGGGGTACACGAGCAGCGCTTTCCCTTTATCTATATCGAAAGTTGAAGACAGAGGAGGAAAAGGGAAAATCATTCCTATAGAAACGTTAATAATAATAATCATAATAATTTCCCTTCTCTTTTCACGAATGTCTGTTCGTCGGCGGGGTGGCCTTTTCATCGGGGGATATGAATGGGTCGAACGAGTTGAGCCACATCCTCTCCACTGCTTCTGTTCGAGCAAGAGAGAGAAAGAGAGAGAGAGAGAGAGAGAGAGAGAGAGAGCTTTTCTCTACTCCTGCTGCCTCGCGTCTATCCCTTTTCGTGTCTCCGTTTTTCCTCCGTCTTTCTCCCCTATTCTATCTCTCTCTCTCTCTTCCTCCTCTTTCTCCACTTGCCATCTCGCGGCTATAACACGCTCCTGTTTTCCTCTATCTCTGTATATATCTGTATGTATGTAATATACTTCTGGCCGTGCACCTTCGTCCAGCATCCTTCCCAGAGCTTCGAGTCGCCTCTGTGCGCCCCCGCGAGAGAGCTTCTCGTCCTCGATATTCTCGTCGACGGGACTTTTTCTTCGACGAGGTACACACCCTCGACTCGACGATAGAAGCAAATCGGCTTCGCGACCGATGATGTATTTTAGCTTTCTATAATATCGCATCTAGCTCATTCTACCGTTCTACCTCTCTCCTCCCATTCCCTTTTTCGTTCGCTTCTTTTCTCTTCTCCCTCCTCTTCCCTTCGGCCATGTCGCAGACAAGGTATTTTCGTTAACCCCGATGTGGCTTGAAAATCGAGTCTCGCGTAAAATACTTCAATCATTAAAATACATTCGTTATGTTCGTTAGCATCAATACGACATATAGAAATTTTCTGCAGGGCCGATACATATGTACAAATATAAATATATATGTTTGTGCGTACGTGTAACCTAGGCAAAAGAGACAAAACAAAACTCATTGCGTTCACCGTATAAAGAATTTCGGGTTCGTTGGGCATACAAGGCGCAAAGAGAGAGAGGAGGAGAGTACACAAATCGCGCGGCCAGGCGGTACCATTATACGGCACGACGAATCGATGGGCCCTGTAGAACACCCCCTTTGTGATATATATATATATATATATTATACACCCTATATACGTGCATGCTGTAATCCAATCAAATGCCAAAGTGGATAGCAACAAAAAAAAAGACGCGTCTCTTTTTTCTTTATGGATATATATGGGTATGTATTTGTGTATGTGTAATAAAAACATCGCTGGTCCCGAACCAGACCAACCAACCATTGCAGAGTACTCGTCGAATTTCAATACTATATAGGAGAAAAGAGAAAACGATGCACGACGGTATCGCCGCACGGACGGATAACTACCTCCTACCCCCGAATTTCTCAACCCCCGATATATTGCATATAGCGCAAGGTATAGATAACTGTACCGTTATACGAGGTACACCATGGTCGATGATGTATGCCATCGTCGACGCGAATTTTTTCGTACGTACACAACCCGCGAATATATGAAAAGGTGTTCGGGATATCGCGTAGAGAGAGAGGAAGGGTGAGAGAGAGACAGACAGAGAGGAGGAAAGTGCGGTAAGCTCGAGAGAAACGAAGCAAGACGATTATACCGTACTCGCGTATGGGAAGAGGAACGGACACAGTGAATGCGCACCGACAAATACACGAGAGGGGGCGCGATAGTCGACCTCTCGAAATCGGTCTGCTCGTCGTGCAAGTGCCTGTGGGCTTTCCTATGCCTTACATCCCGAACCGTTGGTTCTCGCTTTTACCATTTCTCTGTGCTTCAACCCCCTCCCTACAAATCTCTGGAGCCGGTAATATGCAGGCAGTGGAATCCCGCGATGATTCTCCTATAATAGTGTGCATTCGTATATAGACATTTGTGTATGTGGATAGTTGGTACACGTATGTGAAACGAAACGGCGCATCCACCGTTGGCTCGATTCCCACGTGCACGCACGCGAATAATGTTGTTCAGTTTGCAAAATTTCGAGAGAGGCTTTTGCCCGGTTATTATTATTAATTTTTTTTATTCCTGTCGTTATGATCAACCACGATGTGGAATGCTTGAACTATAGGATTTTATGTGAAAGGAGATCCTCGCCCACGTTCCATCCGAGATTTTGCTGATATTTGGATTTCTGCGGAAATGAAATAAAAGAAAGGTGTTTAGATAATAAATTTACCTAATGAGAAAAAAAATCCGATATATAAAGAGAAAATATATTTCAAGGAAAGTTTTATCAATGTATCTTTATACAGCTCGAAATCATAGTTATTTTCTATTTAAAAAATATGCAAGTAGACTTTTGCTTTTTAAAAACAATTTAAAATATTCGAATTTCTCGATATGTTGCAGATCGAAAAGCCAGAGATCATCGATTCGACGTTTCTAGAATGTGATGAAATCTTCATCGAGCCCAGCTGGACAGCAATAGAGATCAACGCGTCTATCACCAATGTCCTGAGCTGCTGCCAAAAGTCGGTGAGTAAATTTTTACTTTCTCGCCGTAGCCCAAAAATTTTTCAGTATAAAAGACGTCGCAAAACGATTTCACCAATGTTATCTCACGCCTGTCGAACCGACACCCTTTCTATTCGCCCTCTCGTCGCAGTCGCGGTGCGAATACGTTGAAATGGAGACCGAAGCAGCGATAGCTTTGTGCGTTAAAAGACCAAATTCTACGAAGAAGACAAGCAGAGAGAAAGCGAGAGAAAGAGAGAGAAAAAGTGCGAGGGTGGGTTTGGGGGAGGGGGGCGAGGATCGTCGAGTTTTTGTCAAAGGGGAGGGAATGAACAGAATTTTTTGAGACATCTCCTTGGGGGGTTTCGCTTTAGTTGTCGAAGACACCCCTCGATCCTTCGGGTTAGCTCCTCTCTTCTCTCCCTTTCTTCTCCCGCGAGCTTTAACACGGATCGACGAGAAGATGCGTTTTTTTCGAAGGTCCTCCCATCACCGAAACGAACACAGCTCTTTTTCCTCCCTGTCTCTTCTCTCTCTCTCTCTCTCTCTCTCTCTCTCTCTCTCTCTCTCTCTCTCTCACTCACTTTCGATATATATGTATACATCGTCTTTTCAACGCCCTCTGGCCTTCCTTGTCCTTCGGCGTCTTTTTCTTCATTCTCTTCTACTTTTCACCCTCTCGAGGACAGCCCGTTTTTCTTCCTCCCCCGTTCGCCTCTTTCTCACCCTTTCACTCTCTCCCTCTGTTTCATTTTATTCGGTCGGGTCGTTGAAGACGCGTCGTAAGAAAACACGAGGCGATGACGTGAGAAGGGTGAACGAAGGGGGTCGCATTTAAGGAAGCTCCACCCTCTCGCCGATCGACGCAGAACGCGAACTCTCACTCCCCCTCGTCCCGCCTGTCCCGCGAAAGCTTTTCTTACGCGTACGATCGTTCTTTCCTTTCATCGTTTATACCGTGTGGCAAAATAAAAAGAACTTGCCGGAGTGAGAACGCGACCATCCACACTTTCAACGGCCTGGAGTCTCTTTCGTCGGGTTCACCCCCCTCCTACTCCCAAGCAGCTCGACTCTTACGAAAAGACTGAAGGTGGTAGGTGGCTCGGTCTGATAGCTACTGCGAACTCAATGGCGCACTATAATATATATACTTATATACGCAGGAACAACGTGCAAACGAATAGGTTGTATGGTCCTTCGACCCTGACGCCTCCAGCAAGAGGATTGCCTGAACGTTTCGTGCAGAGAGAAAGAGAGAGAGAAAAAGAAAGCTGCTTCGCGATGAGAAACGTGTTTGTCAATAGCCTGTTAATGCGTTAAGCCATTAATCATTGCGAGGGCTCGCTCACTCGCTCTCGCCTGTCACCGCAAAACCGAAAGCCCTCGGCATCCCCCTACGTTGTACTGTAGAAATCTAATATATATATATATATATTCATGTGTCTAATATATATGTGTGTGTGTGTGTGTGTGTGTGTGTGTGTGTGTGTGTGTGTGTGTGTGTATTCGTGTATTTGTGGATGTGCGAATATACTGCTTTGGTTCACGATCACATTCAAACGCCAATAGAAGGAGCCCTCGTTCCTACGAGCCGCCCTGGACTACCGTTGTCGCGGGAGAAGAAGGGTGGCTCGAGCTCGGATCTAACGAGGGATAGAACCAACGATTCTAGGAGAAAGCGAACAGCATTTTATAGTCCTTGTCATTTTTTGTTTACTTCCGTGGCGACAACTCAAAGTTCTTGACGTTATATTTTCTACTAATAATAAGGCTATGTTTTCTATGTATATCTTTATGAATCTAATATTTTTAATATCATATTATACCTATGAACAATTTTGCAAAAATCTATAAACTGCATTCTTTGAAGAATATATGAAATTGTTCGTCGTTAAAAAAAAGTTTTAAGTGCCTCGAGTGTCCTCATTTTTTGGTATTCTTTCTTCTTTTTTTCCATTTGGTTTTCTTTCTCGTTGTGTCCTATATAGGGTAGATTCTCTGGAGTGCTCGCGGGCCCAATACCGGCATGACAGCACGAGCTTTCGGCACGGTTGAGTTAAATTTAAATGCCGCGAGCTTCGAAAGATAGAGAGAGCGAGAGAGAGAGATATATATACGAAAGAGAAAGAGACGAGAGGGTGAAAGATACAGAGTGCCGAGCTTTAACCGAGCTTCTCCTCGCGGTATATAACATCGCCGGCAATCCCGGAGTTCAAGGACGGGGGCGCTCTCGATTTATACTCGACACGGTGATCCTCCTGACCCCGCGGTCGGTCTCGCGCGAAATCCCGGACGTATTGAGTTACTTGCCCCTCGAATTTCTTCCTCTCAACACTTCGATCAAACGCATTCCTCCCGCTCATTACCGCAACGTTATATAACACACGTATACGCGTATACAACCGACCAAAAACGAATTTATCTCATTCGAACCAAAATTTATTCGACTCGAACGAAAATTTATTACGATCAACGATTAATGGTAAAATTTCCGATCGAGCGATCCATCGTGTAATCGACCCTTCGAACATTAAATCAACAACAACCTTGATTCGCCATTACCGACGATAAAAAAATAATATAACGCTGCAATTGCAAATAACTAACAGCGAAAGTGTGATCGAGAGAAATCGAGGAGAATAGAATGAGAGAGAGAGAGAGAGAGAGAGGGGATAGCTATGATTCGGAAATAAATCTTGCGAATTCAGGGGATGCGATGAATGCAAGCGCATCTTCGTCTTCAGAAACTGCGTGCGCGAAGACGCGAGTAAGAATACATCGCTATATGTATGCGGATAGTCGCGAGCTTTCGAGGCGCGCGACAGAGACAGACGATATGACGATCGGGGGACTTTCGTTTATATCTCGAGAGCCCGGTGTATATACGCGTCGAGTGGAGGGACAAGCAAGAAACGAGAGAAGAGGAAACTGCGGGTGGCGCGCACGACTCTGAGATATTAGGTACGCTATATGGAAAGACAAACGAGAGACGGAGAGCCTCGAGGAAACGGAGAAAGAGAGAGACGAGCAATAGAATATATATATATATATATACATATTTACACACATACAATATATCAGAGATGAGAATATACGAATATAAGCGCAAGAGGATAGTCGCTCCACTATTTATAGCATTCTATTCGTTCGGGTTGGGCTTTTCGGATACGGTATATACGCTCGAGCAGTCAGTGTTGGAAAAGCATTATTATGGTAAACGCGCACTCGCAAGCAAAAGTCTCTCCCTCGCCCACCCCCACTCCCACCCCCCTCTCTCTTTTTTCCTCTCTCGCCCACCACCCCTTGTTCATCCCGCTCTCGGGCGAGAAAGCTCGCCCGACGTTACACACGATGAATTCGTTTATTATCCTCGAAGTTTATTGTGCTTCCGTAGCCGATTAACTCGTCTAGTCACGAGATCGAAACCGTTCGCGTTCACAATTCTTTGTACGTACACACTCGCACACCCGGACATGCGCGTCTCTACCGTATACGTATGTACATTCGCGCGTGAGCTTTCGTAAAACATATGCGAGCATGTAACACTATATAGCAACTCGTTTGGAATTTGACTGCAGATTCGCTCTTCAGGCTCTGACAACGACGACGACGACACAACGAGACGACTTCCCGGCGTAATAACCGGCGGGATGTGCCACGCGGATTGACTGTCCCCCGCCCCGCTAACTTTACCACCCGCACATCCAAATCTCGTCTCTGTGTCTCGTGTCGTCTCGTTTAAATCCGGATTTATTCACCGCCTTTGATACTCCCGTCGCGTACGCGCGTTACTCCCTCTCTACGTTTCCGTGCCTGTTCGCGATAAAAATTCCATTTTACAAGCGCCGAGGAATTGATATCTGGGGGAATTTGTATTCCGAATCTTTTCTTTCGACGGATCGAGACGGTGAAGATATTTTTTTTTCAGTTTTCTTTTTTTCTTATTCGCAAATATGAACAGGCTGGTTGGCACATCGTGCGCGAATGTTTACAATCAATTTTTTGGAACTCATAGCCGGCTTAGTAAATATATTGGGCGCGATAAGGACCTCTGTCGTTCGTCGATGTAGATTCTTGGGGAAACTCGTCGGTCCCGAACTTCTAACTTGTTCAAATCTTTACTGTATACATCGAGTGAGTTTTGCGTTCTCGTGGCGAGGGACTGCGCGGTCCATTCATGAATACCGCGTGTCGAGAACACACTCGTCGTTTCCCGTATGAAAATTCATATATTATATATGTACACATTACACAGTCATATATGAATTCTTCACTCATATATGGGGCGTTCCACGCCAAATCGGACAACTTGAAACTCTTGCATCTACGATTTTTTTATTTTTGTTTTTCTTTTAGTTGCGGTTGGAAGAATGAGTTTTCCAAAATGACCCTACAAAGTGTTTTTGTATGAAAGCAAATTTGATCCCCCCCTCCCCCCCGGACCGCCAAAGTCGGGAAAGTAAATCACGAATATCGACGATCGGCAGCTGGCGAGGGTCAAAAATAGTTTTCGTCCAGAAAGGCTTTAATTGGAGGTTACGGAATCGGAAATTAGTCGCTGATGAAGATTATGACTTTATTTTGCCCGATATTTCAAAAACTCTAGGAGAAAACGCAAAAAAAAATACCGAAATAACGATTTATCAACTTAAGGTCGATAAAGTCTGAAAAATCGACAAGGAAACCATAATTAAATATTCAATTTCGTTAAATATTCGGACACTTGCCTTTTAAATATATATAATATATAAGTAAGCATACTTACCTATATATGTTCGAATGGCCAAAAAGTAATTGCGCTTTATCACCAATCCAATACAGAAAGTCTCGCACGTATATAAATAATCAGAATTGTGTAATCTATATGAGTACACATGCATTTACATGTATTTACATATATAGAGCGATAATTTAGGAATGGTGGAATCCTATTTTGCAGTTTGATATCCTATTAATCACGAACAAATGAAACTCCGCAAGTATAATCGCTTAACCGTCAGTGTGAAAAGGACATCTTTCTCGTCGCACCTACGATGATTCTTAATGGGAGTTGTGCACGCGATCCGTAGCGGGGGTCAAAAAACTTACGGTTGTTGACATTTTGAAAAATAGCCAGGTGTTGACGGGATATAAATCAATCAAGACTATCGATTTATCTAAAAAATTTAATTCCCTTCGTAATTTTATTCGCATGAGAAAAATCATTTTTTTTTTCTTTTTCATTAAACATCTCGACTTTTTGTTCAATCTCAATATTAAATTCTTCGCGTATTATTTTCTTTCAAGCTCGACGAACAAAGAATAGAAACTGAACGACCGTCAGGATCATTGAATTTTTTTCGTGTTCAATGACTCGTAAACCAGTACAATGGAATATACGAGACATCGGATTGAGAAATTGTTGAATGTATGATTGGTGAGCGCGTATATAGGCAAGAGAGCTTGCCTCGTTTTATTCATTCTGATCTCTCAATATCTCTCGCACTGTGAACCGAAGCTTAGCTACCAACGACTGTGCCATATTAACCCTGCGACATATAAAGCTTACAAACGCAGTCACGCTCGATTTTGTTCGCCAATTCTTTGGCTACTCGCCCGCGCGCGTTCGTTCGCACTCTTATTAAACGCTCTCTCCGGTTCTCGTAATAACCGAAACGCCGTAATTCACTCCCACGTATAACAAATATGTACACGCGCTTATACGAGAAACGTTCCATGTGCGAGACTGCGACCATTTAACCATGCGGCGATCGACCGGCAGAATTATACTTTTACATATTCATACACGTTCTTAAAAAAAAACGTTCGAGAAAAACATTTATTTTCCGTGCAAACACAAAATAATCAATAACTTTACGCTAGTTGACTATTTTCAACGAGATACAGATCAGTTTTATGCAATATCGTGCGGCATTTATTTTTTCGTTTATTCCGAAATTTCGATCTGTGCCAGGCTGTCGAATTATTCACGGAGTTTCCACACGACTCAAAGACTTTGGTAAAATTAAGAGAAAATAAAAGGATCGATTCTTTCCTTGAAAAAAAGAATATATATTTTTTGAATATCTCGTGATCACAAATCGAATTCCTACAGAGTCCTACGGAACACAAATTGCAATTTTACTGTTCCAAAACTCGTTTCGTACGTTATTTTCCTAAACGATCGTGTTCAAAGATCTAAATTGTCGCGGGGATCTTTTTAATGGACATTATCCACTGACAAAACGTAAAAAATATCTGTGCGTGGTCGGCGTAACAAGTGACTGAAATAACTAACTTAAATAAAATAGTTTCGTAAATTGGAACTTTATAAAACCATAGGCTGCTTATTATTATTATTCTGCAATGGTTTTCCTTCGAATTTTAATTATCCTCTATATAAGTTGTTGTGCGTGACTCGAAACCGGCAAAAGTACTAAGAGGGGTTAAGCGTTCGAGTAGGAGGGAGAATTGCTGTCGGACACCTGTCACACTTATCAACGTTGCCTCTCAAGCTAGTTCACACCTATATATATATGTGTATATATCCCGTACTTATAGAGCAAGATATATAAATGAATATGTATAACGCACATTAATGTATCTATGTGGGCAATTATATTTATACGCACCAACGTACGAACAACTGCAACGTGAATGCATCACACAGTTACACGGCATTCGTGGTGCGTTGCCCGGAGGACCGCGCATAAACCGCGCTCAAGCGCATCACCTCGAACGAATATACAGGCGCGCGTATACATGCAGCCCATGGACGAGTTTGCGTTCCAGCGCGGGCGGGCCAGTCCAAAGCGCGCTAATCAGTCGTGGTACGAATATTAAGACGCACATCGCCCGATATATTCTCGGTCGTTATATCAGACCCTCTTTCGAGCGATCATTGTAATTAAGGAGACGGAAATTCAACGGGTAAAAAAAGTGGATTTCACGATTCGTGAATGAACCAGTGAAAAAAATACTTTCACGCTAACAAAAGTACGACTAGTCAAAATGAATCGCATCCGGTTATTTTCTGTTTGTTATCAATAATTATAATACAAAGGTTGAGATGCAGAAAAATATCCGAGATGCCAATTAAAAAACTGAATAACAGGGTGAAAATTAAAATGACAGCTTGTGCAAAAAAAATGTAGTCGGATAATTGGATTCATTTTCGGCGTCTCGGTTAGCTGAAGCGGTGCCAAGCACGTGGAATAATACGACATTGGGGAAAGTCTCTGGAAAATCCCAAGAAATTCCGAGATAATGAAAGAAGCGCGAATGAAATAAGAAGAAGAAAGGGTGTAAGACGAGGCACGACTGGCACGAGAGAGTTCGCGGCCGACGAGAATTGTCTCGTCGTCGCGTCGACAAAAATCTCGCTATGTAGGCGAGTCTCGAGCTCGAAACACTCGCGCTCTCGAACTCTTTTCATTTTGTCATTCGACAGTGGCGTCACACGAACGTACACACGGGCGTTTTCTCCCACACGTATATTCGTGCACACAGGGTTAAAAGGCTTTAAAGCTCGGCAAATGGAATGGAGAGCGAAGAAGGACGCAGAAAAGTCAAGGGAGAGGAAAGAGGGTTGAGAGACGAGGTATAAGATAAAGAATGAAGAAGAGGAAGGAGAGAGCTGAGATGCCCAGAAGCAGAAGCACCGACAAAGGTTACTATTTATAATCGCGGGTACACTCGACACACACACACACACACACACACAAGATGTGCCTAACCGGACGCGCGACCGCGATGAGAAGAGAGCTTGAAGGGATCTTTTCTTCGTTTTCTCTTCGCGACTCATATCTCTGGATGCACGAGCCAACCAGTATAAGGCAATATATTAATAATGGAGGGCAAAAAACGAGGGTACAAAGAATAGGCTGGTACAACGAGGAATAAAAGTTAAGACGAGCGAGCAAGACGCCCTAGTTAAAAAAAAACAAAATAAGCACTCGACTTATGAAGAATTTCGTATATTTTTAAAAGAAATTCAAATTATCGACATGATAATTAAATGTACCTAGGTACTATTTCTTCATCGTTTGCTTCTTCTCAAAATTACGAACGAACAAAAAAGGAATTTTCGTGCAAATGTGAATATGTGAAGGAAAAAAAATAGAAAAATTCCTTTGCTTTCACCCCATTCACGAGCGAAAATAACGTGACCCTAAAAATAGTCTCATCTCCTCGGTCAAAGTACATCGTGTATCGTCGTGGCTTATAGGAAAATCCTCGTGCGCGCTTGTAAGCTCGTGAATGACAAAAGTTGCTGAGATCCAATAATTCTTCGAAGAAAGACCCGAGGGAACAACAATTAAAAGCGTAAAAAGAGGTGGAAGAGACGAAGGAGGCAAAAATTAGAAATTTAAAAAACAACACACAAGCGTTACGTTGCTAGTGAAAAGCTGCCGCATCAGAGAGAATCCGTACACACCACTCGCGCAAGTTTCTAAATCCGTACTCGCGCGCGTTGCAGAGAGTGTCGTCAGATCGCGTGTGCGCTCTACCTAAGCGCATATCATCTCGCGGAGAAACGCTGCTTCTGTTTCACATTCTCTCTCTCTCTCTTTCACCCTCTTCGTCCCTCTGCTTTTTGCGCGTGCATGTGCGAATGCCTCTGTCATATTCTTGGCCCTCTTCTATATCTGTTTCTCTCGCGGTGCAGCTCTTCGGTCGCTTCTTGTACATACGGTAAAACGCCATTTCATCTTCTCCCTCTCTTTCTCTCTCTCTCTCTCTCTCTCTCTCTCTCTCTCTCGCTCACTCTTCCTTGCGCTCGCACTGCCGCGAGAGCACTCTGGTGAGCGCGCCCCCGAGACGACCGTGGCGACTCATTCATAAGACGAGAGAAGGACACTATGTTAGATGAGGTCGTTCGTACACAGAGGAAAACAGGGTGAAAGCGAGAAGATAGAGGGAGAGAGAAAGACGGCGAATGAGATAAAGTGCGAGGGAGAGCAAAATGCAGAAAATGGGAAAGGACAGGCGATACGAGACGGGAGAAGTGCAAGCGCGAGAGAAACATCATGAAAGGGAAAAGGAGAAGAGGGTGAGGAAAGGAGATGGAGAGAGAAAGAGAAAGCGAGAGACAGCGCCGGAAATGCTCGCGAGCCAATGTTCATTCACAAGCGCATCAGCCAGAGCCTTCACTCGCTCTTGCGGACTCTTGTCTTCTTCCTGTTCTTCTTCTTGTTCTTCCTCCTTCACTCCCAACTTCTCTTCTTTCCCCATGGTCTCTCATATCCTACATATATACATATATACCGTTGTTATTTTCTTATTATCTTATATACCGGGCGAAATCTACAGTGCTGTACTCGGCTGCAACAGCCCCGTGTATTCGTTGTTGTCGTCTTCGTAAGTCCGACGACATCGTCGCGGCTCCTCTCGGTCCAGAAACGAGAGCAAAACGTCCGGACGCCATCGTAGCTCTCGGTGCTATCTCTCTCTCTCTCTCTCTCTCTCTTTCTTCACATGCTACTGTGTGCAATGGATGTTTTTCTCCTCTTCTACTTGCCCCAACCGTCAAGCATAAATCTCCCCGTTTCTTCCCACTCCCTCGCTCACAGTATAATGTCGCATGTATGCACGCAATTTTGTTACCTTTATTTTTCCATCTCGTTCGTACTAGCATATTTTTCCATCCGTATTCCACGTCTCGCTCTTTACACCCGCGTATACAACACTAGCCGAAAGAATATCTCCCGGTATAACGTCTTTGACACACACGACATCGCGATATATCGAACATAGAACAAGTCAAAAGGGCGTATCGCTCTTCTCGTTTTATAGGCTGAATAAAGTTACATACGCTCTTTTGACTATCAGCTGTCGACACAGCGTATTGCTGCAACTCGCATGTTTCGTCTTTTTTCTGCTATTTCTCTCTCTCTATCTCATCCTGTGCAACCCGAGAGTGTCTTCGGGTAATACCCAAGAGGGGGGGGGGGGGGCAGCGCAGCATACAACACTCATTGTTCTTGTCTGCATGTTCACCGCGAGTCTTTCGCGGGGACCGGAATAGAATGGTATTCCCGCTCTGTCTCGATGTACATCACACGTACGAGCGTTATATAGTTATACTATACGTAGCGCGTATGCGCGGGTGAACGAGGTTTTTGGACGCGGATCTCGTGCAAAACGCGACGGGAATACAGTAACGCGTAGTCACGGTAGGCGAGGGCAGATTCGCCGAGTCAATAATAGAACACATGATATACCTAAATATATTTATATATACATAAAAGATACCAACGAAAATAATAATTAGTCCCTAATTTTACAATAATTTTCTTAAACAAATATGCAAAATTATTGTAAATGATATCTTATCGAAACCAGAAGATTAAAGAAGCAACAATCACCGTTCAATAAATCGATAAATCGTTTCGATACAGCATTTATAAAAAAAAAAAAAACGGTTAAACGTTCGTTGAAAACGTTAGGCATGAACGGAGTGACGTTTTCTCGAAGACGCGTCTTGCGCGTGGACTTTTGCGCGCGATAATTATGCTGGCAGAGTCCCTGACCGTAGCGTCAGGAAAAACGACCTCGACGATGAACGACGACGACGACGACGACGACGACGACGACGACGACGACGACTCGTCGAAATTCCGCGGTAGAAGGAAACGCGAGTATCTCTCCGGTTGGCCGTACCGCCCGGTGCAGCTGATTGAAAGTGCCATGCGTCGAAGCGAATACACGTTTGGGTCGGACGATGCGTGGACCTAACCCTGTGACTCTCGGTCGTTTCTATGGAAGACATAGAGACACGTTTGCGCCGTTGCTCTTCCCCTCGCGCTTTTACACTCGCCGACGTGTGGTATCGTTCGTGCGTGTTCCCCGTGGAGGATATCTGAATGAACGTCTCGCCAACCTAAACCCCCTCCCTCCCGGCCCCTGTACAACCCGCCTCTTCGTCCCTCCTGGTGAGGGTTCGAGCTTACGGTAGAAGAACCAGTTGGCGCTTTTGCTCTCACCCTCGCGGACGTATATCGCCCGACTCGTTTCACTTGACGCGAATTTGGACACGAGGCATCTTTACGAATTGGCGACACTATCTGTCACTCACTTACTCGTACAGACGTCATGCGATAACGATTCTCATAAAAAAATGCGTTTTGACAAAAGTATCGGTATATCGAAAAATAAAAACTTTGTTACAAATAACTTTGATTAAAGGAGATTGTAATTTGAATTAAGAAGTCAATTTTTTTGCGTACAGTCGGTGGTCGCGTGTCCTTAAAATACTAAATCGGAATTATCTCATCGGGAAAATAGAAAATAGGGCCCAAAGTTGCAAAGGTCAAAAAACGCAATGGCATAAACGATACAAAAAAAGGGGCGTCGATCTATAAAACGGCTAAATACTTAAGAGGCTGATAAGTAGGACCGCGCAACTAGTGATTAGACGCGAGTATTTTGCGACTAATCGCCCCCCCCCCCTCTTTGCAACCGCCACCTTCTTCCCCGGACCCTCCGACCCCACTCTTGATTCCTCACTCCCTCCCTTCTTCCATCTCCCCGTTAGTACAATAAATCATCGTTGTGCTGGTCAGACGTAGAATTATGACATCGAGAACAAGTCCTATTATGCATAATCCATCCACAAAAAGACCTCGGCCGCTTCTTCTCAATCTACGCGGTGAATTTTTTCCTGTTAATTGTTTTTTAATTGTTTTTTTTTATTAAACAGCGGGAAACGAGTCTCGGCATTCGCTTCGTATGTTTTTTTTTCGCCGTCGAGGTTGCCGGATGAGCAGTCTCGTGGTCTCACGATGACATTCGAGGAAATCGATTCAACCAATTAAGTCATAATATACAACTTAGCGATAATCCGAACGTATATTTAAAAAAAAAAGCAAAAAAATCTATAAGCACAGGTTCGCGATATCGATACGGAGCATTCTCAATTCCTTTCTCGTGTCTGTACAACAACGAGAAAATTTCCAGTCCGACAATGGCAAAAAAATCGCTCGCCGTCTAATTGGACGTTGCGTGTGCCGGTGATGTTGGAAGTTGTTTTTTTTTTCTTTTTTTTCTGTACATTTTGTTTATTTTTATTCCTATTTTCATCGTTCGTTCCTCGTGTCGCTCGCAGGGACTCGTGTGGCAATAATCATCGCAGTCGTGCCCGCGAGCAACTTTATGAAATACAATCGTTCGCGTAAATTAATTCAGCACACGTGCACATGTGCTGTGCACCGTACAACGCGATGAGACTGTGATAACGTGTATGTATATATATATATATATAGCAGCAACCAGCAGGTTCTCGAACGACGCGTTCTGAAATAGATGAGAGTATCGAAGACGTTTTTTTTATCATTACTCGTCGAGCGAGACAGCCACTGGCCAATCTCGCCCGAGCCGCGGTATATAGAAAATTACTTGTAGCCGGCATCGACCGAGAACGACAAACACCGCCTCGGTCACAGTAGGTACGGTACGTTCGCGTGCAGCCACGAGTCACCGGCCAGTAGAAAAAGTGGGCACGCGCAGACGGTCGCTCAACGACTTTCGAGACATACACGTACAATGGAACGAACGCCGTTTCTGTCGCGTTCGCTCGTCATGGCTCGTGCAAACGAACCGGACCCGTCATCGAAACGCAGATGAAATATTTCCACCGATTTCCAACCTTCGTGGAAAAACAGTCGTATCCTTTCATTGTTTTTATTTTTTTTTTATTCACCGATATTAACGAAAATCCATCGTCAAATTTCAAGATTTGGAAGACACTTCAGCTGTAAAAATAGAGATCACAGTGGTCTCTCGAATCTCCCAAAAATGCGCAATTATTTATTAACGATGTGCGGTTGAACGTCCAACGTTGACGGGAGCTTTGGAAATTCGCGCAAATGATTTTTTTACGACTCGTAAAAATAGACTTTGACTCGGTCGGTTTTACGAAAACAAAAAATAAAACAGCCAGTGGGGGAAAAGGAGAGACGAGCTGAAAGAATAATACGAGAAGAGGCAGAGAGAGATTCCGGGATGATGGGGAGGCAAAAGAAAGAATACGCAATAGAGAAGGGAGAAGAGCGAGAAACAGTTGGTTGCTCGTGCGAGGTACGAGGACGCGAGGTAGGATAGAGACAGAGGGAAAGAAGGAAGCGGGAGGTAGGTATGGAAGGGAAAACGCAGTGTAGGAGGCACAAGGTTTGCGGAAGACATGAAAGGGATGCGCGCCGACGCCTTTCTCGTTCGTTTCTCTTGGCTCTCTGCGCGATACACACGGCTATACCGAGCATCACCGGGGATGGTAGCTAGAGTCGCCCTTTTACTAACGCGTTCCTCTCGTAGATACCTACCTACGTTCACCAATACAATGGCACCCATACACTCAGCCATTGCACATTCCTCTTTTGCATTAACGATATATACAACTTCACTCCTCGTTTCCATCCTGAACTCTTGAACGAATCGCGAATACATATGGAAACGAAAAATCCATCACGTCGCGCGTTCTCGTTTTCTTCGAGTTGAAATATTTATAAATTTTCGTACGTAAGATTGGTCCAAGGGGATGAATTTCTTCTCGGAAAACTTAGCAGCCCTCTAATATTGGAACGAGGCCCGAGCTGGCTGTTCTTATGTAATAACGCGGAATAATTTATGTGAAAATAAGCGAGGTCGCGAAACGCTCGAGTAACGACCGGCTATTACGTATATACGTATCATGACCGCAGCGGTGCGCGAAATACGCGGGCGAAAGGGCACACGCCGCAGGGCGGCCACCTGTGAACGCAGGTGGAGTCGAGGCAGGTCTCCCCCGAGATTCTTTTACACACATATATATATATACATAATACGTATATACCTGTACCTGAAACTGGCGCTCGTGTTCCGGTGCGGAGGGACCGTCGCGCGTGTGCAGTTCGTTTCGACGCGAGGAGTAGGTATTCGTTATATCAGGGCGCACCCACACACCGTGACGCACCCCCGCGCGGACCTATACACGGACAACGAAACGAGACACAAGGGGGATTCGTGGGCGGACAGCTAGCGACAACAATGAGCATTGTGATTTGTGCGGGTGTAACTTCCATCCTATTGGTCGATCGACGAGTTTCGACTCCCACCCTCGTAGTTTCCATTGGATCAAAAGCTTCGCAAGGGGGGCGGGTTGCGCACCACTTGTACCGACGCTTTTCCGACAGCGCCACCGCACCAGACAATAGACAATGCGCAGGCCACCGCGAATCTCTCAGGCGCACACCTGATATCGCGTACCCTCCCAAGATCCCCTTCCATATATATACACATATATATGCGTATGTACCTACCTAGCGTATTTATTCCAAGAGAAATCTGGAAAATGTCGGCCGAGAAATTTTCTCTCTACGGTCCAGGGAAATAGAATTATTTTATTGTTAATCCACTTATAAAAAAATGTCATATAATATTAGTGCATAGAAACGTAGCAATTATATGATTGTCATTAATGATGAGTGACAATTCGAAGCTTACGATTTGGAACATAATGTCCGTGTGATAAAATAATTTAAAAAATAGAATTATTTCATTGTTAATCCACTGATAAAAAAAAGTCATCTAATATCATTGCATAGAAACGTGGCAATTATATGATTGTCATTAATGATGAGTAACAATTCGAAGCTTACGATTTGGAACATAATGTCCGAGTGACAAAATAATAAAAAAATTATGTGAGTGATGATTATCGCATGGACATTATCGTTAGTCCGATAACGGATTTGATTGATGATTAACATCGATGATACGAGCATTATCTAATTCACACATCGAATATTCAAAACCAATGACATAGAACAAAAAGAGAGTTAAATGACCTTATCGAAGTTCGATAGCGAGTACCAGTATAACGATCGCACTCGAAAGCTTTTCATATCTTGACAATGAAACGTATTGGCTACGATCTACCGCCAATATCAAATGGCGTTAATGACACAAGTATAAATGATAAGCAACATTGTCACTAGGCAACGCCGGGAAACGAACTTGGTAATCCATCGTGACGATATTGTCTCTCGAAGTTATCTCGCAGCCACCCTGTACATTCTCCGTCAAAGCGACAGCACTACAATACACTCTCTGTATATATGTCCCCCGTGTAACCGGGACCATGCGCGTATCCCCCCACTCGGCGATATCCGTGGCCTCCCGGCATGCTCGTCGGCCTCGCGGTGGAGAATGTCGATAAGGGGGTGGGCGGGGAGCGTCGGCGGCAACTGCGACGGCCGGGGGCAGGGGGATGTACCGTAGTTGCGTGGGTGTAGGAGAGAAAGGAGGCGTTGCTGCCGTTGGCCTGAAATGGGCGTGGCTAAGTCGGCTACCGTGACTCTCGGTTAATGCTGAAGAGCGCTGGCGCACACGCTCGACTTGAGTCGTACTCTACTGTACCAGTACTGTTGTACGCCAAATGCTGATATAACTGAGCCAGAGTGAGGGAGCGAGAGAGAGAGAGAGAAAAAGAGAAAGAGGTGCGAGAGAGACCGAACAAGAACATCACTGTCGCTTGGATGAAGACAGACAGGGATGAAGTGCGAGAGAGAGAGAGAGAGAGAGAGAGAGAGAGAGAGAGCGAATAAGAGATAGAGTGGGGGAAATGATATCGCCACGTTTGTACCGATGCCGCCCGATGCGTCGCTCGGCGCATCTGTGTCACTCCCTCTCTCTCTCTCTCACTCTCGGCGTGCACGTAGCGATGACGACGAGTCGGTGGTGGTGGTGGTGGTAACGCGCTCAGTGGCGTTTACACCAAGCGGGTTGGCGAGTATGTCGCCCGTGTGCGAGATGTACGAGTGTGTGGAGTCTGTGTGCGTCGGCGCGGCTACGTGTATACGCGAGTCGGAGAGAGAACGAGCATAGAGGCGTCGCGACGTCGTCGCCCAGCGGCGCAGCGGGGGTGTCTCCCCTCCTCTTTTCTTCTCTTCCCCCACCTCCCCCGCAAGCCAATTGTTGGGTTTTCAGGCCCCAGCGGGGTGCTGTTACGATCTGCGCCGGAGCCAGCGCCCGCCGAAACGTCTCTGGGCTCGTCGTCCCACCGCGGACCTCGTAGCCCGCCGCGCGCTCTTCAGTCAGTCAGCCGACGCTCCGTGGCCGCGGTGATTATTTTCCCCATTGTATACACGCAAACCAGATAGAGCGAAAGCGCGAGGAACCGAGAGAGAGAGAGAGAGAGAGCCGACCGTCGGTACGGAGCGCTCTATTATTCGACATATACGAAGCTTATGAACGAGCTTTTTTTCTTTCTCGATCTTGTTCTTTTGCCTGCGGTCGATCACGAATCGATCGACGAATCGATGATCGAGATCAACGAGAGCAATTTGTGAGCGTTTGTTCAAATTTATAATAATAATAATTGTTTAACGTGCGGTTCGTTACGATAAAACAAAAAACTGTTTAAATACACGATCAATGAGTGTCTGCGCTTAGCGGATTTCGATCGGCCGGTTATCGATGGATCGAACCTCGAGGAAAAACAATCGGCAAAGTTTCGCGCTTTAAATGAATCCAGCGACGATCTTGTGACGGAGGAAGAAGGACGGAGAAATATATTTATTTGTAAATGTACTTTGGAATGATTATTATGGGATTTTGACCCGGAAGTATTTACGGATATATAGGAAGCTTCCGGTGATCTGTCGGCACGAGATACCCCGAAAAACGTTTCCGATCGGACGTGAATCAATTATCGTCGTTACGCGGTTCGATCGGAGTGGAGAGCGATCAAATACCCGCGGTTAACCACCCTCGGGTATGAAGTGAGCCTCGCACACGGCCTTGGTGGTAAACGGGGAATACCCTCCCCCTATACCCTGTGATATATACGTATATATTACGCGCGAACAGTGAACGCAAAGTGTGGCACACCTGCGAGCCGATTAATCGACCAAGTTACATTAAATTACCAAAAGAAGAAAGCATCGATGAGTTTGCGACGAAGAAATAAACGAAGCCGCATCGACGAAACGTTCGATGATAGAAAAAATCCTACGCCGAGACGCGAGACAAGCATTTATTTCGCTGCAAATTGAAACAATCGTGGAAAAATAGGCAATATAGTTGGAAAACTAGAAGGCCGAAGGGAGGAACGTGATCGAATCTCGCCGGTGTCGGTATATTTAAATCAATTCGATTAGCCAAGTGTCGATATTCGAGGATTGTGAACAAATGTGTTGAGAAAAATTATTCTCTCGTGATTGTGCTGGTATATATGTCGGGGTAGAAGGAAAGAAAAAGATCAAAATAATACGAAACGGATCTCGAATAATCGAGAGGGAGGGAGGAACGCTCGTTGCGAGATAAATCCGAGAAACGTCATATAGCGCGACGCGGACAGGATGATATGAGCACGATCGGCAGGTGAGTGAAGACGAAATGTCGAAATCCTATCGTATCTGTAAATTAATAATCGATAATAGACTCCACTCCGCGACGATAGACCCGTGACAGCGTATCAATTTTTTAACAGTATATCGCGCTAACGAAGTATCAAAATATTGTCGCTCTATTATTTCTGTTTTCTATTATTTATCGAAATTCCACGTTCCAATGGCCGCCTCGATCACGTTTTGGGTTCTTTTTTTTCGAACCTCGTATCGAAAATCGTACGATCGAGGAGGGGAGAGAGCACGTGCTCCACACCCGATAACGCGTCCATGCAACGAAGAGAGGAAAAACATACGTAGCTCCGAAAGATAATTATACATCAATACTTTTTATATCATACATTGTGTCACAAGCACGAAAAAAAACTGTTGTTTACACGACGCTAATTTCTTCCCCCGTATTTTCTCTTTAAATAAATAAATTCTCAGACGGCGCGCGGTTCGAATAATCGACATATACGGTTAAAGATTATTTTCATTCATTCGGGAATAAAATGAATCTGAACAAAACGCGTATCTCGGCACACTTTACATTTTGTTGCTATCACTGACCTGCGAGAACCGAGACTTCCGGGGAATCACATCACCCGCAACAAAATATCGAACTTCCCACGATTAATGAAAAACGTATAATACAATAGACGCGCCTTTAGCAACATCCGCGATTACAGTATTCCGTAAATGAGTGCGGAGGGATTGTGTGGGCAAAATAAATCTCTTATTCGATAAGAGATTACGCTGCTTTTGAGCTTCTCGTCGATGCTTGTGCATGAATAAGGTGCAGGCCGTTGGGCCATGTGTTACACGAGGGAGAGGGTACGAGAGCGAGCGAGAGAGTGAGAAAGAGATTACGCTCCGAGGGAAACTTGTGGGTGATCAAGAGGGACGAGGGGACGGTTAAAGCGATGCTGAGAGCGTGCAACGCATCTGACCCAGTGACCCTCGTCTCGCGTTCGTTTTTCTCCGTTCTCTTCGTCATCGAAGCACACTTGCGCTCACTCCATCTTTTCCTCCCCTAACACGAGGACAACGGCGCTGATTTTGGGCTTCGACGTGCAGCCACGAAACGAGGGTGCAAGCCGAGAGAGAGGCGAAAGATAAAATAAACGTTTAACGCGATGGTGAAAAATATATATAATATGCAAATATAAAGAACAAAATATGTCAATAACATTGTTCAGCAGATCTATAGGCCCATATACATTTTTATATAATTATTTCTGACGATCTTTTTATACAAGCTGTTGTTCGAAAAATCCTCGAATAATTTTCTGACGCGGATACCTTCGTCCCATTTTCTTCCTCGTCTGACGTTTTGCCCTTAGGGGTGTAGAACGAGTAGGCCCTCGATGTGGTTTTGTGGAAGCCCAACCGATCGTGTTACCCCTCTGGTTTGAGCATACGTGAACTCGAGAATATATACCTATGTACAATACCTATACATTATTTGTAAAGTATGAGTGAAAAATACCGTTTCCTACCGAAGGCTCGAAAACCCTTCTATTTTGTATCCCAACGAACACGTGGATAGATGAATATTTACCCACGTGTAAAGAGGACTTCTCTCATCTCGCGATGAGATTTATCCGCGAGGCACGAAGTATCACTGAATCATCGAAATCCTCATCGGACATTACCATCACAGTAAACGCGTATTATATTTCTAATCTTATTTTACGAGTAATATTTTCGTTACGAAACAGTCGTTAAAAAAGATTCGACTCGATATCGCGAATCTTTCGTTTTAACGAATAATCTACTATAAAAAAAAGGCACGTATTCCCTATTGTATCGATAAGAAATAATTAGTTCCGGGAGTGAGCGACGAGCATGAAAAAAGAAATACGGCATAAACCCGTTCATAGTATTTTTAGTTCCATAGCAACGAGAATTTGCGTCATGCGGATGCTGGAAAAGAACGTATCCGAAAGAGTTACGACTTTTACGAGCGATATATGTCCTGCCACGAATTATGTAGTATTTCGTGTATTATGTAGATGAGATAGGCATTATATATATGTGTGTGCGTGTGCGTGTATTAAGCTTAGAATCGGTATTGTTCATCTGGCGAAGATTCTCCTTCTTCTTCTGCTTAAGAAAACGAATACACATAACGATATTGGGTATATAGAAGTACAGCTTCCCATATGCTACGGTCCCCTCTCATCGTACGGGCTTCTGGTGATGTTTCTGGTGCTGCTTCTGCTTCTGGCCCGAGACTCTCTCGCGTTGTTTTAAAATAGGCCAAGGATCGTAAAAAAGAATGATGACTGCAGTGCATAGTATGCGAAGCTTTATACATATGTAAGTGTGTGTATGTGTGTGTGTGTGTGTGCGTGCGCGCCTTCCTGCTCCGAATCTCTATCTCCATTTTTTTCTTCTCATTTTCTCTGTCTGTCTGTCTGTCTCTCTCTCTCTCCCTCCCTCTCACGAACACGCGTCTTTGACTTTTCCTCCCTCGCGATCGGTTAATATCTTTCTCACTCTTATTTTGTATTTAATGCGCCGGTGGATATGAGGATGGTTTCAAACAATTCTCCGTTGGTGAAAACTAATCGTAAAATTTCGTCTGAAGTGCGGCCGAAAAGATGTATTAAAATTCAAACTAAACTCGCCGATGTACGAAGTGGTCGGGAGAATTGATCATGTTACCGAGGGGCCACATGTTTTGTAAATTTTTCTTCAACCCTCCTATCTCCCTCTTTAACTTCGTTTCGTTACAGTAAAATGAGAATGTGAGAATGACGACGAGGAGAAACTCATAGAACTGGAGAATACTGCGGTGACGAGTGGCACACTCGAGAAATGTCTCTCCAAACTCTTCCTCCACACACGCAAATATATATATATATATAACGAACGGAATAAAGTCAACGCATGGTAACAAAATAGGACATATCTCAAGTGACGGAGAATTTCCAAGCTTTCGTGAAACCTTACGACCCAAGATTAATACCGAGTCGAACGATTCTTCTTTTCTTTTCTCTCCAAGTCTCTCTTTCCCCATTTCACTCTTCGCCTCCCGTCTTTTGTCTCCCGTGCGTGTCTCTCAGCACGAGATTAGCTCTCTCGTTTCACAATGACAAAAGGCCCCGGCGCGCTTAGAAATGGAATGCGGCAACTGGAGACACGAGCTGAATTTACTTCGCATTCGGTGATTAAGGAATTTAGAAAATCTCGCGGTCTCGTTGGAACAATCGGATTATACGAGCGATAATTCATCGGGAACGCTAAATTGTCAACGTAATCCTCGGCTTTGAGATTTATATATCGTTCACATTGCTCACCCCCGACGTTTCTGTATCCTATTGTTTTTTTTTTACTTAACGAGATAAACATTGTCATTCATCTTTATAAGTGACAGCGATTAAATCATCAACGATTTATCAGATATTCGACAATTTTACTTTTATTTGTTCATTTCGATATTAACGACTGTCATTAATCGAGCTACTTTTTCATATTTTGATTTAAACGTGAATTAAATTGTTAAATATTTGCATTCGTACGATTGAAAGGATAAATGATATTTTTGATCGAACGTAAATTATTATCAACACTTTGATATCGACGATTCATCAATTTTCTCTCGTAACCCAATGAGTCGAACACCTTCGTATTTAGTACGAAACCTACTCCCGTACTCCGCCGAATTAGTGTCGTCTATCTCCCGGTTCGAAGATTCTCGACAGTTAACGTATGCAACACGAGAGCTCCCGTGTGACACGCGTCACGCCTCGATTTCTCGTTCACGGCGGGACACGCGCGAGTCTCTCCCCGCGACTCTTTATTCCCTCTTGGCGGCTTCTCCCTTTTTAGCACCAACGGAAAGTTAACAATACACATAGCTCACCATGTTAGTTATACATATTCCCATTCTTCGTTTTTGTCGTCACCGTCGTCGTCGTCGACGTCGTCGTCGTCGGCAAAGCGAACTGTTTCGAAAATAAGGAAATCTTCCATCTGGTTTGCTTCTGCTCCGTTTTGTATTTTGTTCGATCTTCTCCTTTTCTTCTCCATTGCTTATACATATTCTCCTGTCACTAAGATGATGCGCGTGTGTGGCAGTTTTCTCCCTTCTGTCGAGCGCATTCTCGAACTGCTGTTGAGGATCTCTCGTACTCTGTCCTCTCTCTCTCTCTCTCTCTCTCTCTTTCTTCATATCGTTTTACATGGGACACGCTTCATTGAATAATACATCCCTCTGAACTTTATCGGTTTGAATTTTTCTATAAATAATTCACCCCTTCAAAAAGCTATTTTTTAATTAGTCTCTCAACACTCGTAATGAAATTGGTAGCTTATTGATTCATATTTATTCCTCGCAAGCATACGGAGCGTGATGATAAAAATTATATAGACCCGATCCGTCGCACGAATTAAAAATGTTCTTTTTCCAAAAGTCGAAAGAAATGATCGAGTCTAATTGCTTTAATTTAAGAACAAATGGACGATTCTCCCCGCGGTACTTTAATACAATATTTATGTAACCATCTCCCGAATACGTAGATCGACCGAGAATCAGTCGATGCAAACGGGTCATCCGGCGCCACGCGATCTTGCTCTCTACCCCCGCTCGTTCCTCGCTGCTCTCGTCCCAAAAACGAATGAACGCGACTCGAAACAAGAGGCACCGATGTCATAGAAATTTGTTTTCTCAATTCGATTCGTTTTCTCTCTCCCTCTTCCTCTCTCGTTTTTCTCGCGGTGGGTCCCGACTCGCACACACGTTCGGCTAATGGCTTCCACGAAAATCTCGAATAATTACTCTTTGTTCGTTGAGCTCTCTCGGGCGAAGGCGCGAGACCGTGGATGAGTAATCGCGTGGCAGTAAAACGCGTTCGGCAGAGAGTGCACCGCGAGAAAGAGAGAAGGGGGAGAGTGAGCGAGATCCCCGAAAGCCAGTCAGAGAGTAAAATATATAGCATATATTAAGCTGCGAACCATATATATATATACACACGAAATATAAATATAATAGTATATACGTATGCAGAGAATACGCGTACGTATTCGCGTGAACAAAAAGCACGAGGAGCAAACGTATTCTCTGTATAAGAACTTTCGTATTATATAGTACGTGCCGCCGTAAACTCAAACGAAATTGCTGCGAATAATGTGAATCGCGAGCGAATCTCAAGCGGTGAGATTCGCGCCCCGGTTCTCTCGGGTCTCTCGGTTATCGCTACGAGAACCCCGAGAGTACGTCCGTCCTAAAAGATACGCGAACATACGCACAATAATTTACGAAAGACTAAATGAATCATATCAAAGTCCTAGGTGGAGACAAATACGGGCGATAAAATCCTCGGTTACGGGGTTATAAAAGCCGCAACCGCCGGCTCGTTTCGAGCTCTTTGAACATTCGGGGAACGGGTCGACGAAACAATCGTCGTTATTATCATTTCTATTATTATTAATATTATAGCATTAAGCATTAAATAATTACATGGTCGTATTGTCATCTTCGTGAACGATCTCGTCACTCTCTCTCTCTCCCTCTCACTTCTTCTTGAAGATTCAGCTGTCACAATGTTGCAACAACGCATTGGATAATTTTGAGATATCATCCCGGCACGGATTATACTCGCTCCAATATATATTTATATATCCGAGTGTGTCTTAACTGGCAGCTCGTTTATTCCGCGGACAGAGAACTTCTCTGACGATTGCATGCGGAATCCATCCTGAGCTTTCGTCTCCCTATACACGTATATATATTTCCCGATGTGTATGTGTATATACCTATGTGTAGAGAGAGAGAGAGAGAGAGAGAGAGAGAGAGAGAGAGAGAAGCAAATATGTGAGAACGTGCGTTTGTGTGCGGTGGTCAAGCGAGTTCCGCACCTCGACTTAGTACTATTATTAAGTCTGACATCTTGATGTAAACGGAATTTTTGGATGGCCCGGGGGGTCTCGCGAAAACGGTACACACGCGAAGCACAATGTAGACCATAAAGTCGTTCACATCTTTGCGGCAGATACTTAACAAGAACGATAGCTCGAAGAAGAAAAAAAGCAAACTGCCGGAAAGTCATTGGTGTTAGGAAATGAAAGAAACAAAACAAAAAACGCGACCGAATCAATGGACCGAGATAATTGATCCCGGGCTATTAGCGAAACAATGCAACGAATAACGAATCTGCGACAGAGAGTGCAAGCTGATTTATAATCACGAGCAACTAGCCGCGTAATGAATGAATCTTGCCAAGGGGGGTTTTTCGCGAGTTTAGAATCTTTCGTGACGTCCGTAGTAAAACTGGTGTACAGTGAACCCTCGCACAGCTTACCCTCGGCTTAACAACTTGAACGATGGGGTCGTAGGAAACGTTTATTTTAGAGCTTCGCTTCATCTTCTCGTCTATAATACTTTGAGCATTATTCTAAAAACTATATTATGACAACATAATCATGAAATCAATGATTTTTAATCAAACTGTCAAAATTGCTTTCTGGATAATTGTTAAAAAAATTTACCTCTCCTGAAATAAAGACTAAACTCTTGTTTCGTTGCATAAAATTCACTTATGGCGAATATTTTCATATTCCTTCATTTCGAACATTTTCTTCTATCGTTCTTCAACAATTTCGACGGTTCGTGCGAGCTTAGCGAAAGTTCACTATAACCCCTAATGAAGTTTTCGTTAGTAAGTGTACGAGCAAAAGAGAAAAGCTTCGACGTACTAGCAAGGAGGATGAGATGGCGAGAGAGGTTGGAAGGGTGAGGGGGAGAGAGAGAGAGAGAGAGAGAGAGAGAGAGAGAGACGCTGTTTGTGGTTTCGCAGGTATCCGTAGCATGCGAGATGCGCTACCGCGCGAGTTTCTTGCTCGCTTAATGGCAGCAGAATGAATAGGATCCGAAGATATACCCAAAGTGCTGAGGCAGAAGCACCAACAGCAGCAGCCAAACCCACAGCTCGTATCGTACAACGGACGCGGCGCATTAGCCTACCGCGCTTTGTTCTTGATGTATGGAAGGCAGTTACGCGCGTTCTCTTAAGCCTTAGTCTCTCGCTCTCTTTCTTTCTCTCTCTCTCTCTCTCTCTCTCTCTCTCTCTCTCTCTCTCTCATTCTTGCTCTTCTTCTGCGTGTTCTCTTGAAACTCGTTCACCGCCCAAGATACACCACTCGCCTGTATACGCAAGTGGCCAAAGTGCCTACGCATCAAGCCGTTCATGTGCATAAATTGAAAAATCAAATTTGCAAAAATAATATTGTTTCTTTCGAGTGTAAATAAAAAAAATCAGTTTTACAATTATTTTATTTATACATCAATCAAATATTATTTAATCAGATTGGTCTTTGAAGTACGGATTAAAATCTCTGATTAACGAAAAACAATATAGTTTTTATGAAATGTTTTTCTTCATTGACACATAATTATAAATTACAATGGAAGTTCCTTGTACGAAAATTTTAATGATTTCGTACAACAGCAACGATTTATTTTCATTCGCAAGGCCGCGGTACGTCGCATCTTTCACACGTCGTAATACCAAACGAGAGAATGATAAATATTGTGAGTCAATGCGATTCGCTTTTATAATTCAAAGAAGATGCAAAAAGCAAGCTCGGAGAAGAGAAGAGAGGCCGAACGATCCTTCGTATACGCGTATTCGATATACGAGGAGGAAACACACCGCGCCTCGTGGTGCAGAGATCGTCGGTGCTCGGTAGGTTCCAGCAACTTGACACTGAACACATGGCCCCACTTCTCCTTATACCCACACTCGGTCCAGAAGGCCTTCCTCCTCTTTCTTCATCTTCGTCTTCATCTCCTGTTCTTTCCTACGTTTTCATCGTCCTCGAAGTCTCCTCGTCTCTTGTGTTGGCCGATCGCTTTTATTCCGTCGTTTCGTTCGCTGCGACAGAGAACTTTTGTAATGACGACGACGACGACGACGACGACGACGACGACGAAGATGAGACAACGCGAACGAAAGAGAAGGAAGGGAAACATCGCGTCACCGATTCTCCGGATGTGATCGAGCTCGAGGGCCACGTGGTCCACGTGGTCCAGCGGGGTAAAAATCTCGTCCGGGTTTTCGGTTGCGTGTTTCTCCTTGCTATCGTCTCACCCTCCCGCACACTCTCCTCCATCTAGCCACTAGCGAGCTTTGGTTTTACTTCCCGAAGAAACGCGCACGGTGTCTGCTTTACTCCCACCGTCTTCCGAGAAACGTTATGCCTATGTATACACATGTATATACACTCGAGCTACCCCGCAGTGTGTAATATACACGCGGTTTCATTGACTCGCGATGTAGCATTCTCGAGAATTTATTCCGTCCTTCTTACCATCACGCCCACGCGTCATCGAACAAAAAAATATGTTTTATTTGATATTAAGTATATTATCGCAAAATGAACAGAATTTGTACCGAACGAAATTTATCACGCCAATTATATCCTCTTTTCGTTTTATTCGAGTGAATTTCATTTCAATCAAATAAATAACGTTCACTCGTGTAATATTATTTCTCACTGGGAATGAACGAGCGAATATTCCCACGAAGAAATTAGAGCAAAGCGTATATGATCAATACGTTTTTTTAACGATTCGACTTTTTTTTATCGGGGTTACAACGCGCGATAAGTATTAATGATAAATGTACATTGTGGACCATGTTTGTGGTTTACACGAGTTATGCGCCTGGAATGTATACATATTGCATTGTACAGGACAATTCTTCATTCGCGAAAGAGAGAGAGAGAGAGAGAGACGGACAGACAGAGTGAGATAGGGAGAGAAAGAGAGGGAAAAGAGCGGTACGAAAGAGATATTGACTCTGGTCACGATTCACCCGCGATCTCCAGCCAGCAGAATACTCGATCTCATTCTCGGTGTGCTCTTTCTCTCTCTCTTTCTCCTCGACCAAGTTCAGCCACGGCACAAGTACGTTGTGCCAACAGTAATAGTAGTAGTAGTGATAGTAGTAGTAGTAGTAGTAGTAGTAGTAGTGGTGGTAGTAGTAGTAGTAGTGGTAGTAGTAGTAGTAGTAGTAGTAGTAGTAGTAGTAGTAGTAGTAGTAGTAGTAGTAGTACGAGCTCGAGCCGCTGTCGTGTAATCGACTCGATGATTAATCCCAATCGAGGCGATTTCCCGCAGCGTGAATTAATCTCAGCGACCCGCGAGTGCGCGCGGGTCTCTCTCATATTAATCGATTTGCTTGTTAGCGCGGCCCGATATAGCAGTCAAACTAACGCCTCTCGTTTTCAACCTCTCCCACCTCGACTACTCTTTTCGCGACTCCTATAAATCTCGCGTAGCACGTGCTTTATCCGCGAGGTTAACCCGGGAGGATGATTATTACGCAAAGAACAAATTTTTTTATCGTTTTACAATTATTACGAAGTTTATCGATATTGAGATTATAATATAGAATTTGGGAAGAAAACTGTCGTGACTTTAGAGCAATCTTGTATGATCGCCATCTGTCTCGCCCGTGAGACAACTCGCCGACCTCCAAGAAGCTGCAGCTTCGCCCTCGAATGTGAAACGTGACATTCGATCTTCGAAAAAGTTCAGCCGGTCTTTCCGTTCGTCCTGAGCCATCGGTCGAATCTCGTAATGAGTCATTTGGACCAACGTCTACCGGGGAACACCAGTCGAGGAAACATGCTTTGGCGCTTCGAACCCCTACGACCTTATAACCCGGATGCTGCATGTGTCGGTCCAAATCGTTTCAACATTAAGAATACGAAACATGGAAGGCTTTCTTCGACTAAATTTTACCGCAAATATCGTTCGACCTAGTTATATGACTAAGGGGCTGAAAATAAGGAGAAGGTCAGTCTGGTTAGCCAATAAGTTACCCACATAATATTCTCGAGATTGAGGAAAGGCCGATTGAACTAGAGATTGCTTTTACATCCCCTGCGAAGGTTTTTCCTTCCCGGCACGTTGGGCTTCGTGAATGTGTTTTTCTCGGCTACAGTTCGGAACATCGTGCTTCCACTTTGCCTTCGTCGTCGTCATCGTTGTCGTCGTCGTCGTCGTGGTACTGGAAAGTTTCGAGAGGGAGGCAAAGTCGGAGTGTACGTACGTCGGATCTTGTACACGTACAATCGTTTTCATGCAAGTGTGCGAATGTACGCGTCGCGTATTCTCTGGTAGTGTTCGAGCTTGGTCCGCTCCCGCTCATACATAAACAAGAGATCGTCCGACGCTCTGCATCAAAAGAAGTGAGAGAGAGCCGCTCTTCTCTAGCTGCTGGGACTCCATTATGTAGAGCATATCCCACGTCGCTCCTATAAAGAATACTAACGATATGGCTTTCTCCTCCACCACCAGCCAACCAAACCGCCTCCACTCTCCAACGTACATCTCGCCTATGAGCTCTTCTTCATATTTCCTTCTTCCAGCTTTTTTTTTCTTTTTTCTCCAACCGCGTCATCTTCAGCACCTAATTTTCAAACTCCAACCCTTTCTCTTCCTCTGCGCGGGGACGATCGTTATTAAACTTATGGTATAAAGTATCGAATTACGGAAGTTTGATGATTTGCTTTTGACATTCGTTGATACAGTTTTCGATAAAATTTCATTTTGGTAATTAGCAAGATCAGGTTTTGTGTATTATACGTAGCGATGAACAAAACGCTTAACAGTGTCGTATAGAAAAGTTGTCGGGTGACGGAAGTTGAATCTCCGGCGCTTGCGGGTCTCCATTCTTGTGATCTCGGGCCACGCTCTCTCTCTCTCTCTCTCTCCCTCTCTCTCTCTTCCTCTCCTTCTTTCTCTCTCGCTCTCCATCTCTCGCGTTCGGACCCCTGATACTTTGCGACTGCTTCGGCGCTACTTGAGCCCGAACAGATGCCGCACCCCAAAAAACCACGTTCCCATTGTGCCACTAATAGAAAGTCAGAGGCTTCGTCTTACACGTTCGCTATACAACTATATCGTCGAAACTTCCCGTCTCTCTCTCTCTCTTTCCCTCCGCACGTCTGGCACTATATACCTTAACTAAGCACGAGAGAAACTTAGAATACGAACGCGAAGGCGGACGAAGAAAACCATGAACCTGGTAGAACCGTCAAGACGGATAACTCCGGGGAAAGAAACATTCCGTGAGTAACTCGACCATTCCGGGACTTCTTCGAGATTTTCGGGGGTGTTCCGTCTCTCCTTCCCTTTCTCATATACGTCTGAATTGTATTGGCCTGGTAGCGATACTGAAACGCCTGGGGAATGCCGCGTGCTTTATGTAGGATTTTGTTTTTGTTCCCCCACCGAGGAAAAAAAAAAATCTCACTCGGTGAGAGAAAATACGAGTGTCGCTGACGCCAGAACACCCTTGTCTTATACACTATTCATCGGGTGGTGGCGGATAGAACACTTTTTTCCTTCTCTTAAGGCTGGAACCGCAGAAAAAAGAAATCTCCCTTAAAGTCACCCTTCGCTCGAAACCAAATAAAAAATAACACTTATCGATATTCCATACATAGACATTTGGTTATTAAATTTTACAACTAGGATATAAATACGAGCGATAAAAAGTTATAAACAATTATCATTTCTTTATAGCAATTATTTTACTCTTCGTTACGAGGGCTAATAGAGGTGAGATAAAATTAATGAAAAAAATCCATCCGATTTTTTTCACATTCTTCCATCGCCCATTGTACAAATAGCCAGTTGCCAATTATTATTCATTAAGTCGTAGGGATGGAAAGCCAACATTTGTCCTTGACGCGAAAACGAAACGTATCGTTAAAAGAAAAAGTACTGGAACAGATGGATCGTCATCGTTTAGAAATTCCGACCATTATCTTCCGAACTGTTGCATCATGTGACAAAAGTCGTGTACACCATCCGAGACGAGCCGAACGGTACGAAGAGTATGTACCATCGGCATCGTTAATTCTCGCGCGCATTGGGTTACAATGCTCCTGTTAACGACTCTCGTTTTGTGAGGCACGTACGACGCTTTGGTTTAGGTAGTTTAGTTACGCCGGTATAAACGCAGAGAGAAATAGGCAGAGAAACCGGTGAAGAGAGGATGAGATACAATTTCAATGCCTTCTGGTGGTTACAAAACGAAGAGAGACTCGAACTCGAAACACATGCATGCATAGCCCCGGAGTCAAGACTTTCGGCATTCGCAATGGAAATACACAAATTTGGAACAATCGAAAAATGTATATATTCATATTTCGAGAACAAGCGAAACGTCGACGGTTTTTTGTCGGCCCGCGTTTTACACTCGGTAGCATCAAAATTCTTTTCTCTATTTTTTCTCTTCACTTTTTATCAACAAAATAAAATAAAAATATTCGTCACGTACGTTACAGATTATTTTTTATCTTTATCTGAAATACTTGATCGTGTATATTTAAAAAAAATCATTTTTAGACTGAAATGGTAATAAGCAGTCACCTCCCCCTCCCTCTCTCTCTCTCTCTCGCTCTCTCTCTCTCTCTCTAACTATCTATCTATCTATCTCTCGCCCTCTCTCTCCTAATCCGGATTGCGCGCGCTTGCGGTCGCGCGCTAACGATAACGAAAGCACAACTTTAAATATAGTCATAACATTTCTCTCAATGATACTTTATCGGTTAGGAGTAAATGTAACCGGGATGTTCGACCTTTTCCGATAACAAGACATGCATCGTGATCGTATGCACGTACTGTATCTATATCTATATATATATATATATTATTTACGAATGTATACGTATGGAGTAGCCGCACTCTCGCGTTACGCATGAAACCACAATGAAGACCACTCGTACAGTCGTATATATATATATACATTACTGTATTATACATTATTTAGTGGAATCTGCAAGCATAGGAGAGGAATAGAATTATTCCGGGCCAGCTTACAACGTCGCGATTTAATAACAAACGGTGAGAAAATGAACAAGTAGCGCGCAAATCGTAACAAACACCCGAACAACTATCGCAACGATAAATACGAATGATAACATCGATTGGAATAAACGAACAATCGTCAATGTTTATGATGACCCGTTCACCCGTAAACACTTTCTCGTTCACGTTTCTCCACAGTGATCGTTTTCCGTGTGCAACGTCGATAATAATCCTTCATTAACTTCAATTTCATATCGAGAAAATTGTTCTTATAGTAATCTACGGATATAATAAACGTGGCGTTGAAAAAAATTACCCGTAACGGAAATTTGATGAAAATTAATTGATTGAGAAAAATCGATCGCGCAATTATTCTACTCGTTATAATTGTTATATTCGACGTTATAATAAATTAATTTTAGACTTTTGAAATAATATATCTATATATAATAAATTGGACCGTTTAGTACGTTTGAATTTATCTGTCGCGAGATTTGAAAAAATACATTTCCATTCATACGTAACCGCCTTTTCATAATTATTTTAGTCGTTTCTTACGATTACGCGCATTATATATATACGAATGCCCGAGAGATAAAAATGAACCCGCACCCAAAATCGTATAATACTCGTAAGATGCGAGAACTCTCTTTCTCTCGGTCGATAGCATATTATAAGTGGAGTGCGATAACCCATCGAGTGTCCAACAACACGCCGTTGTTCTACCCGTTGTCAATGAATTATAAAACCGTCGGAATGAATGAAGATTAGCATACGACGTATCGGCCCGAGGGTAACTACGACGCGAAGATAGAGAAGAAGAGAGAGAAAGAAATAATGAGCATGTACACAAGGGACGAAAGAGAAGTGACTTAACGAGTGAGAAATAAGAATGAGAGAATGCGCGTCGGTTTATCGATGACAGTCAATTATCGAACTACTTCCACTCGCATAAGCGTAACTGCGTGTGGCAAACTAAACAGGCCATTATTTATTTCGCTTGTACGAACTTTGTACCGTGCCATTCTGCGTCTCGTCGAGATCCGTGGTTCGTCAAACTTTAGCTCACGTCTCTAATCTCTCAATTTTTCACGAATATTATCGCAAATTAATTCTTTTTTACGTTCAAAATTATATTTCAAATTAATTTTTACTTTTATGATTAACCGATATATTTACATAAAGCGGGCAAAAAATATTTTGGTGCAAGAATCTTGTGGATAAGATTATAACGCGAACGTATATATATATTTTTTTTTCTTTAGTAACTGATTTCGAGTCGTGTGTACATTTTGCTTTCTCGTAAAGCTGCGAATTTCACGGTGTCGACGCGTCTTTTTCCCCACAAATTATAACGATAACCGTACGCGGTGTAACGCGTCGAATTTTATTTCTCGAACGAGGGTCGTATATCGGGGGGCAAAATTATCGTTTCCTTTTCCCAGGCGAAGGCACGAATTGGTAAATTGGAAAACGTAAAGAAAACAATGGTGGGACGGACACCCTGAGGGATGAGGGAGAAGAGAAATATATGGGGGCTGGGGGGGGGGGGGATGGGAGACGCAATGCTCGCTCACCCACGCGCGCGACAGAGTGCGTCGTGAGAGAGGGAGTACGGAGGGGAGGGAGGCTCTCTTATACTTTTTGTCGGCTATGTTTATCCTTCCCTTAAATTACTCGGGTTACGAGGCGAGAGGCGCCCACGGCATCTGGTAGTCTCCGTTCAAAAATATTTCATTCGACGATACATTTGTCTTGTTTTATTTTTTGGTTCTCCGTTCGCTTTCTTCCAATTTCCGTTTGTCTCCGTTGGCCCGGCTCGACTCGATGAAAAATCGTGCAACGCGACGTTCGAACGATCGTCGTACGTTAGCCAAAGTCGAGCGTATCGAAGATTTTCACGCCTTTACGAAAAAAATACGATCGCACCTGCGCGGTTATAATTAATGCGATTGGACAATGTGTAAATCTAGTCTCGATTGTTACTTTATAATATTGCCAATGGATTATAGATAATATTTTAATATTGCGTTACGATACATTATTGTCGGGGATGTCGAGAGACAATCGTACTGACGATTATCTTCGTTCTCCGATAGCCTCGCGCGGTTTTCACGCGTCGACGCTTCGTTCCGCGCTTCTACCATACACGTTCACCACATGGCCGTATGGTAAAATAGGATCGATGATGTAACCGGAGCGACGGGATCGCCGCGTGTATAACCAACGAACCATAGATAAATACATTGTTAACATATCGCGTAATTAGCACGGATTACGAACGTATACCCTCGCGTTTATTCTTTCATCGAAAATCGATGCCGATATATTGCAACGTCGATGTGTACGCGCGACCACTTTGCCGAATATATCAATAACGATGCAAATATGTTTGTTCCACGCGACCAATCGCGTTCGCTCAATTAGCATTATTACCAATGATAAAAGATCGCGCAATATCGGCCACCCGGCGTGCTCGTGATTTTCAACTTCTCCTCTCCGCTCCACTTTTTTCCCACGTTCGCCTACAATATACATATATGTCATTGTCCGACCTCTTAACAAGTCCCCACCATACTCGATACATTGTAATATGTGCTTTATATACGTCTTACGAGTGCGATTGGCAATGTGCTTACACGTACGTATAATCGTGTAGTCCGGAATCACCGAGTGAGATTATAACAAAACCCGAGCAAGAGAGTTAAACGGGCGAATGGCGACGACCTTACGACCTCACCAAGCGCGATAAGCAGATAATGGAATGTATGGATACGCATTATATATTAACAGTACGCGTACTATATTTTATAAATATATATATCGTTGTCTCCCATTCGTGGTCCTTCTTCCTTCTTGCTGTCTCGTATTCACCCTCGACTATAGTACTCTCTTTTTCTACTCGTCGCGTCGTAAAGTACCATACGAGATATCGTTACGAAACTCTCACGCAACAATTTTATTATACGTGTCTGATAACGATAGCGTGGAACAAATTTACTGCGCGTCTCTAGCATTATGTAACTTTACAACAAATGGCCAAGATTAAAGTATATCGGTATAACTCGATACGCGTACGTACGTAGCAACTTAGGGAACTGCTAATATTATCGGAAAAGATACGGATAAACGAAAGCGAGCAATTAGCGCGATACAAGCGTCGAACGTAATAACGAATATGTCCACAACATTGTTGTAATTAAAATAACTGTGGGTAGTGACCAATGAAATTTACGTTTTGACACTATTTTCCGTTTTCTTTACATCGCGTTATCACTAGATTTCAGATTTGGTTTATAGATTTATGAAAAATTCAATGAAACGAATATCTAGCGATATCGATCGATTTGAAACAATCAATAGGGTCGATCGATCTAATATCCGATGAGACAAATAAATAACCAGGCCTCGTTCGAAGAGATGAATATTTAGAATTTCTCGGAGGTTAAAACCGGTTGGAACGCGACATGAGCAAACGTTTCTCGATACCGTAGCTTCTCGAATCGTCCTTCTCGGGAAATGTCTGGAGAACTGTGCTACCGAGGTTTGGATGAAGAGCTCAAAGAGGGAAGAGAGAGAGAGAGAAGCTACGCGACATTCCCCATGGCTAATTGCACGATTTAGATTTAGTAATTTGTAGACGGAAATGAATGAATAACCCGCACTGGGTAGGCTGTTGCTAAATTAACACCATCGTCGTCTTCGTCGTCGTCGTCGTCGTCGTCGTCGTCGTAGTCGTTGCAGCGGCAACGGCAGAGACGTAACGAGCGACCTGGTGGTAGTTTAGACGTCGTGTCCGGTGGCATCGAGACGACGTTTCCAAAATACATACACCCGAGCGATTCTCTCACGGCGTTATCGTTCCAGAGGGTTCAAACCGTAGATATATATAACTATATATATCGTCGAATGTTTCACATACAAGCACGTACCACCGGCTGTTTATTGGTACAGCGGTATGCGCGACTTAAGGAGGTGGATGTTCAGCGCGTGTCTGTACGAAAGGCTGTCTCCATTTGCACGAAGGCTTTTGCATCGGGTTCCCCTTAGTCCCGTAAGGTTTGCGACAAGCAACCCAATTTCCGATTCCAGATTGGGTCACACGGCTCATCCGAGGACGAGTCTCTTGGACGTTTCACCCCTTCGCCAAAGATCTCTCGGCGATCTTCAAAGCGTCCCGTGAATTATCGCGTACTAAATTTGTCCGTAATGCACGAGGTCGACGACTTCTCTTCGCTTTCCAGGTGCACCGTATCTTATTTTATTACTATATCGATTTTCTTATTTTCATCTTCGCAGCACTCAATAGCCAGACTACGTAGCGATTTATGCGATATGTAACATATACTGTATACATGTATATATTTTAATGTATGTAGCCCATAGTATGACGTGGTCAAAACCTCCTCCTTGGGTCACTGCTATAACTTCGATCGAAACGAAAATCGAGACTCGCGCGGGTTTACGAATCGATATCCGTATAACGAACTTTAGCATCGAAGCCAAAAAAATAATAAAAAATAAACCGCAACAGTAAAAATTCGAAAAAAATGTGCGGAAAGAGAAAAGGGAAAAATTAAATTGAGCTCTCGTTGCGCTTGTGTTGCAGACTAAGGATGTCCTCAAAGAGGAAGTCGCCACCAACGAAGCTATCGGAGGGCGGGGGCGGTGCGGGGACAGTGGCCGGTGCCGAGGAGGAGGAGGACACCACCTCGTCAGTGGCAGGTGTAGGTGGCGAGATACCGCCTTGCCGAGGTGGAGGAGGGGAAGGAGGTGGAGGAGGAGGAGGAGGAGGTGGAGGAGGAGGAGGAGGAGGAGGAGGAGGAGGTGGCGGTGGAGGAGAAGGAGGAATGGGAGGTGTAGCCGATCGCATGGGTGAAAGAATTCCCGTTGATATCGGATTGTCGTCGGAGGACTCGAGCGTGATCGTCGATCGTCTCGAGGAGCCTTGTTATCCTCATCAGCGCGTCGGCGGTGATTGCGGCGCCTCGTCCGGCTGCTCATCGCCGGCAACGACGAGCGAGCCCGAGCTGCGTGACGACCTATCGCCCTCGCCCACATCACCGCTCAGTACGAAACGCGGGAGGCTTCTTTATCTCGGTACCGGCAACAATCACCAGGACAATCTGTCCTATCAGCAGCATCCTCATCATCCGCATCATCATCACCATCATCATCCGCATCATCAGCATCATCATCCCCATCACCATCATCATCACACGAACGCGATGAGCGGCGGGAATCAAGAACCCGCGAATTCGTCCGAGTGCGGCTCACCGCCGACCCTCCTCGGCGATCCGTACTATCCTCATCACGCCCATCACAACAACAACAATAACAGCGTGACGCAAAATAACAACAATAATAATAACAATAACGGCGGTGGACCGGCAGCCGCGGGTAGTAAGAGATCGATGGACGACGTTCTCAAGAGGCTCACGTGCAAAATGCTTCTAGTCGAGACGAGAAGAACACCTCCGCCATCCTCCACTCCGACGAGTCACAATACACATAGGTCAGTCAATGTTTTGCGTCAAAATGTTTTTATTATTATTTTTTTTCATTTTTGCTAGTATTTTTGTATCCGTGATATTTTATTGCTATTTATAATTATTATTATTATTATAATATTATAATTATTGTTATTATTATTATATTATTATTGTTATTAATACTATTATTATAATTATTATTGGGATCGAAGACCTTCAGTCGATTAACGATAATTTTTTTTTACTTTTCGTTACGATCGAATTCGGTCAGTCGCACGTGGAGGCGGCTGTGCCGCCAAAATTGGCTCGTAATGACAGCGACGATAAAAAAGAAAAATTTTGCATTCTAGGAAGCGTTCCGTCACTCGGACCCACGTCGATATCGTTTAGAAGGGTACGCGAGCGTCGTAGTTTATTCCCGAATAAACATACCATATATAAGGCCGAAACTCCATCGTCGCTCCTCCATTTTTAATAATATACAAATGTCTGTATCAGTAAACGACCGAGGCATTTCTCATTTAATCTCTCGTATCGCGGACACTCGACTCCGTTTTTTGTTCCTTCTTTTCCTCCGTCTTTTTGACTCTCTTCTCTCATGCCGACCACATGAATTTCGTCAAGAGATTTATGTCGAGCCGAATTGAGAAAAAAAAGCAAAATAAGGAAAAAAAGGAGAATGGAAGAGACGAGAGCGGAAGGAGTCGCGAGAAACGAAGATAAAGCTGCGAGAGCAACGAAGGAGACGCTGCACTATGAGAAGTTCACGCCCGGGCTATAAGGCGAAGATGGAAATACGAACTCGACTCCTTCCCTCGTTTTCTCTCCTTCTCTTTCTTCTTGAATCCGAGAGAAAAGACGAGGATACGAGGGGGTAGACTTATTATTCTTCGGTGCGCTTCCGTTTCTCCCGCTCGCGATGCTCCGGGAACTTAAGCCGTCTCGCGCGTCCCATCGGAGAAACGCTTCAAGGTGATTTCGTCCGCCGATGAATCGATTCTTTGTACCAAAGGGTACTTTCTTTTTCTTTTTTTTACTTTTATTCTTCTCTTTCGAACCGTGTCCTTATAATGAAAGAACAGAGGAGTATCTCTCAATGAATTCGAATCGAAAGGGGGATAGAGCTCGTGCCCCTTACAGTAGTGTTTCAATTTTCATGGAAACGACGTACCGGATATCGTCGTTTCTCGGTACACAACAAGGTCGCGTATTAGTTAATAATTGCAGGTCGTAATAATAATCGTCGATTTATCGTATGAAATTGACCGTACATATTACTTACGATAATTCATCGAAAGAACGACGGTGTCGAGAGACGACAAAATGGCGATATCTCATTATTTCTCGCGTGGCTATGTCGAGTCTCGACACCCTTGCTACGCGTTCTCGGTTAATGGACAGCTAATATGTCTTATCGCCTATACGTTGAATCGTACGATTGTAAAGCTTCCAAGTGCGAGATAGATACGAGAGAGTTGGCAGTGAAGTCGATGAGAAGAAGCGCGAAACGTTGTAAGATAATCGTGTGCCAGTCCGCCTTAAATCATGGAAATCTCTCACGGACGTTAATAAAAAAAAGAAGAAACTAAAACAAATTGATCTCGGTTCAAACACTAATATCTTTCCGAAATATCGTTCGGGACGATAATTTTGCCGCTTACGTTGTCCATATTACACTCGGCGGAATTATTAAATACGCGTAATCCTTCTGGAAATGTTGGAGCTTGTGAGCGCAACTGTGCGCTACACGTCTTTGAAAAATCGAAATACAAGGAACTCGTGCGCGATGCGCTCGCCTCGTATCTCGAATTGCAATGACGCTCTATGCACTGTAGCGTTCGTTATACCGCGGGAGGATCTAATAATAATACGTTCTTTGGTGTACCGCGCCCTTGTGACGACGTCGTTCGTATTAGCGACACACGAGACTTGCTTCAGCGAGATACACGAAAGAGATAAAACACACGGCTAATATTTTACGTAGCAAAATCTTTCATACATAATAATGACGGAGGCCGAACGTACGGATGTACGAGAGAATATCGCGGAGTGTAAATTTTTCGAACGAATGGCGTTACTTACGATCGTGATTTATTCAATTTAACAAAATTCAAACGGGTCAATTACGTTTCGATTCAATTCAATGAAACACTTCTTACCATCGTAAGGTGCTGGGAGAATGAGAATAATAATAATAATAATAATAATAATGCCTTTACATCGAGGGCTAGAGCTCACATACGTGATAAAAGGATTGGAATAAAAGCGAGAGATTACGGCATTTTATAAACGACAGCAAAGCAAACGTACAGCAAAGCGTAGTTGTTATATGCTCTCCGGATTACGAAGTGGCTGAAACCGGAGTGAGACGTTTTGCATATTGCCTTATCCATCCCTGTATACGTCAAAAATAATATATATATGTGGTACAGATGATATAAGAATGAATAGTACAACGCGAGGATCTAAGCCCTTGATTTTCTTAACGCGTAATAATAATATCAGAATGGGTCTTTTGTTGGACCGGTAAATCGAGAGAACGGAGCGGGGGTGGCTGGATACGCACGAATAAACTCGGACGATTGCGCTATAACTATTAAATCATTGCAATAATTTAAATAATTCAAGTATAATTTATATTGCAGTGATTTTATCGTCGCAGCACTGGCACGATAATATAACTGCAATATATATTGTAGTAATTTTATTCCGAAACGATAAAATAACTGGCGCGTTTGTCGCAATAATTTGATCCTGAAATAATAAAATTAGTGCGATAAATATTGTGGTATTGATATTGCAGGATAAAGAACGAAGATCGGCAAATATCTTGGATCAAAATTATTAATGCAACAGCCTGATCTATATATCTTTTTTGTTTTATCGCACATTATACCAGAGCTGATAAGAAAAGAGAGAGAGAGAGAGAGAGCAAGGTCATCCCATGAATAGTGAGTACGATTTGCTCATAAGCACAAACATACACAGACGCATACGCATAAGCTGATATGTATCTAGCCTCATGTTGGTTCGTACAATGACGCTGTGGTATCATTTATTCGTGTTCCGTTTTTCCTGGTGCATAAAACAGACATCGAGTGAGCGAAAACGGGGCTAGAGAAATGACTCGGTGGGTACCATGAGGGAACGAGATGCAAAGAGGGAACGGAGTGGGACAGTGAGAGAGAGAAGGAGAGAGAGAGAGAGAGAGAAAGAGAGAAAGGGTTCTCTGTTGGGTTTTAAAGCGAAACCGGACGAGTGCCACACAGAGAGGGTGGAAAGGTTAGAGCAAGAAGGGGTATCGCGGGGATGGGTTGGCCAGGCATCCGGGGACCCATCACCGGTGCAAACACTCGCTACGCCGAGATTGCGCGGCCGCGACCCTATCTATTATTCACTAACTCGGACGTAGCCTGCTCGTACGCCACCCCCGCGACCTCTCTACCACGTACGGCCTTTCTTTTTCTCTCTTTCTCTCTTCCTCTCTATCTCTCTCTCTCTCTCTCTCTCTCTCCCTCTCTCTCTATCTCTATCTCTTCCTCTCTACCTAATACACACGCATACACACAGACGATTCACCATCGACAATTCCTCTATCTCTCTCTCTTTTGCTCTCTCTCTCTCTCTCCCTCTGTCTGTCTATCTGTCTATCTGTCTGTCTCTCTCTCTATCCTTTATCTCGTTTCCATCGACCTGACCAGCACCAGGAAACTATATATACATTCAATATACATGCGCATGTACTAGCATTGTGTATGTATTTTCGCGTACCTACATGTGTCTATGAACGGTGGACGCTCTGCAACGCGGAAACGAGAGCGCTCTGTACCAAAATCGACGATATAGCGCATCGTGAGGCGAGCAGCGCAGAGAACGCGAGAGAGTATCACAGAGAAATTGACCGAAGCCGAATGGTGTTCGTTTCAGTAGCAGTGGGAGTAGCAGCGTATCGAACAGCGTGGCACCCTCGCCACCGGGCAACGGAAGGCTACCGAACACGGACGGACAGCAGGACGGGGCTGCGGCCCTCCACAGGGTCTTGTGCGCCGAGAGCTTCGTCGAGAGCGAGCGCAGACTCTCCGCGATGATACTGCAGCTGCAGTTCCTCCGGGAACAATTGGTACAGCAACAGGATCAGTCGAAGGTAAGACGCTTATTTGTGTATCTTTTCAATTTATAAGATGAAACTTTACGAAGAGTCGTCAATATCAGCGAGCGGAAGAGCTGCGACAAACGGTTTCCAGTAATTTGATTCCATTGTTTATAACAAAATTTATTTCGGATTTTGTACTAAGGTACAAAATCCGAATTCTATCGTTCGATTGTATTCGATCGTAGGTAGGAAGTTTGATTACACGTGGTATTTCTTATTCCTTTATCGATGATCGTTGAGCTATCGGCGATTAAGCAAAACACAAAATGAACGCGGAAAGCGATAAAAAACCATTTTCGATATTTATCACAAAAGTGCGTTTTTGTGACGCTAATCTCGAATTTCAAAGTGATTTTATCATACAAGCGTTTTTCGTCGACTAAACGTACGTATCCGATAAAAAAAAATAACCGTCATTTTGGGCTTTCGTAAAAAGACATTCGAACTGCCATGTAACACCAAAGCTATTGCCATCGAATATGCCCATAAAAAAACCATAATTTTTATCGCAAATGGTCCAACGCGGCTAACAAATGACAAACATCAATCATTTTTGGGTAAAACAACAAAAATTTTATTTACGTCGTTTGGTTAATACTTTTAATTTTCATAATTCAATTAGATAATCGAAGAATTTTGTCGGAATTTTTTAATCAAACAAATGTGGATAATGTCGCGAGTAATAGCGAGAGAAAGAGAAAAACGAACCGATCGATCCACTGACAGTTTATATCGGTTTTTTATTCCCCTCGTTATATTAATAGAATCACGAGTGAATTTATATACAAGCGGACAGAAATGCGAAAATATTTGTTTCGAGCTCTACAGTATCGAAACATTTGATTTCTGCAATTGCCTACCTTTCGATTTTTCTCGGATTCCATTACCGTTTACACATACTTGGCGTTCGATGATGCGATAAAAATGAGATAAAAATGAGATTAAAATGCGATATTTAAACGAGCGTGATGTTCAAATGGCCATGCTTGTGTTTTAGCTTCATTTACATACTTGACTATATATCTCGATCATGATGAATATACCGGCGAAGTCGTCCTGCAATAAAATGTCTCGACAGAGCCATATACTATATTTTTTCTCCCTCCTTCTCGCTCTTTCTTTCTAAAATCCCTCTCCCTTCTCGCTTCCTCGCATACTGAAATATCACGAATGCGATCGTATAACACCGGTGAGATAACACATAACAAGTACCTTTTATGCGCTCCACTGGACCAATGGGTCATCATTCCAAACGCACATGCAGATACGCTCGGAAGATAACTATAAATATACATTCGGTCCTGCTGGATTTATTGATCCGCCGAATGTTTTATAACAGCGAGGTTATTGCCGTACGGGAATATTGCCGGTGACGGGAGAGAAAGAAAGAGAGAGTGAGAGAGGAAGACGGACACTTGTCAACTCACAGACACTTTTCGTCTATTTTTATTTATTTTCCCCGTTTTTTAAAATAGAATCGCGAGCGCGAACGTTGAACGCGTTGATGATTTTTCATATTGACGAATAAATACATCGAAGATTTTTATTAATTCTTTCACTTTTTTATTAGTCATTCAATTGTTATTTACTTACATATTTTTATTGTTTATTTCCTACAGTCGATTGAAGAAAATAGTTATTTACTTAATTGGCTAATTCATCTGGAACAATTAGAGCTCGTAGTCTTCCGAGTAGAGGAAAAATATGTTGATTTTAAAAAACGTAGTTTTTATGAGCCAATTGCGAAATGTTATTCTCGCTGTGAGACAATTCTACGCGGTGTTTCTTGTTTGAGATAGAAGCGTGCAAACGTCGGCATACCAATTCATCACTACCATTTGACATAACGTGACTAAATACCGCTTGCGACGACTAGCATAAAAAATCCACAGGTGTATCATCGACGAGAATCCTAATTGCCCGTTTTAAGCCACGTTCGCGTGGTCGCAATCTGGGACGAGACAAGATAATGAGAAAATCACACGTTAAACATCTACGAATTTCCTTAATATTTTCCACGTATATCGCAAAAATAAAGTATCGAAATTTCGATCGATTTTTCTTCCTACGTTATAGATTCGATTTTCACACTGTACATCAAAATAAACACGTTTTTTTTTTAAATTTATCGCCCTCCTTGTCCGTGTTATGAAGTATCAAGAAAATAACGGAGGCGCTTTTTTGCGAATCAGATACAGACGCGTACGAAATAAGCGCGAATACGGAATCGAGAAACAGAATAAAAATTACGCAAGTCGGTAGCCGAGAATTCCGTGTGGTGAACGTACACCCAACAAACAGAGAAATAAAATGAAAATAAAACTGCGTTATGCGCGTGCAGATAATGTTCGGTGTTTACGCAATAACCGTCATTACCTACGTGCTGGCCGAGAACGTCATTAATGTACGAGGGGCTGCTGTTGTTACTCGTACTTCTTTCATCGAAGAGAGTGTTGTTCCGTCTCTTCATTTATCTCACTCCAGCTACCGATATAATATATTATACGTTGTATAAACATAAATATCCATCCGTAAGGTAGATACGAGCGTTTTCGGTACAAAATTCGCCGAATGCAATTTATGAACAGTACAAAAACCGGTAGGAGTGCCTCGTCTTTTTGCACAGTTTCTCCGCCATTATTACGTTTTACTTGTAACATGTCGAGGTCATCTGGTAAAAATTTGGGAAAAAGTGTTTTTTTTTCAGCGTTATCATCGTCCGTGTATCTTTGCTTTTTGTAAGAAATGTGTTTATCGCGTTTCAAATGGATAATCTTTTGATTCGGGTACGAAAACAGCCTCGATTTCAACAATTCGTTACTTTTATTAGGTCAAACGAGCCCTTGGCGAAAAATACGCCGTGATATTTATTTTAGAGCAGCGAGCTCGAGAACAGGAAGTTGATTTGGTACAGAGACTTTCACGGTATTTCATCGTTGCTGCACCGGCGGGGGAGATGCCGTCTGTAAATCAGCTGAGGTCTCGTGAAGAGCGAAAAAAAAGGAAAAAGTAAAAGAGGCGAGAAAGCTCGCGAAATAGGCAGAAGGGAGAAAAAGAGAGTGAGCGAGGGAAAAAGAGAGAGAGAGAGAGCGAGATTCGCGACAGAAAGACGCGCGTGGTGCTCCGCTCGAAGCATCCACGCGGAGCGCTGCACCGGAAGCTCTACTGCACGGTCCCTGGAAATACTGCGAGGGGTTCGGGTGGGGGAAATAAAAAAAAATTAAAAGAGACCAAAGAGATGATATATAGGACGAATGTAGCGTCTCTTGTCGCGGGCGGTGGGATAGCTGAGATGGTTCACCGAGAGAGATAGAGGGACAGAGAGAGAGAGAGAGAGAGAGAGAGAGAAAGAAAGGAGGAGGGAGATAGAGCGAGAAAGAACGAGACAGAGAGAGTGAGTGAGAGAATGACGGGGGATCAGTAAAAGACAAGATAGTAGACGCGGTACAGAGAAGAAGAAGATGGAGGAGGATGGATGAGAAAAAGAAGAGGGAGAACTATCGCGTCGGAGTGCGGTGGGGGTAAGAGATAGAAGGAGAGAACTCGTGGGAGGAGGGGAAGGCGGTCTCGTATTTCTACCTCCTCTCTCAGGAGCGGCTGCGTGAGGCCTCTCGTCGAGGGCGTACATAATAGTTGTGTTCACGCGGTGTGCTCCCGCGAGAGTTAGAGACGGCGAAAGGAGTGGTCGCGGAGGTGAAAGGGGTGAAGAGGGGGTTTCCCTCCCGTGACTTCTCTCTCTCTCACTCTCTGTCTCTCTCTTTCACGATCTTTCTATCGCGACATATTTTTCCTTTTTGCTCGCGGAGCGCCTTTCCTATATGTGCTTCGTCTCGAGGTCCCTCTGTATCCCACTCGCTCTAACCCCCCCCCCCCCTCTCTCTCTGTCTCTCTCTCTCTCTTTCCCGTTTTCTCACAAGTTCACCTTCCACCTGTCATACGATGCCATGCTCGACGACGGCGCCACAACTTCGCAGTGCAGGTGCTCCGTCGCATGTGCGATGCGGCTAAGCCCGAGTATCTCCATCGTTCGAAAGCTCACTCGTACTCGTTGTTACATGTGTATGTTGATATACGTGTAATAGACGACGATGAGAAATACGGCAAAGAGACGGCACCCGTGATTTTCTCGTATGCCGATCTTTTTTCACCCCTTAATGTGTCCTATCAACACGGTGGTTTAATCCAGCTGTTAATGTTTTTAAAGTAAAGTTTCACTGATAGATGTGCGTTCGAAAGAAATGGCCTTTTTACGGTCAAATCGTTCGAACAATAATGATAACAGCAGTACGACCTATTCGGCCGAGCCCAATACCAATCCTCTATTATTCTTTCGTTTCCACTGGTCCCTTCGATGGTTACCGCGATTTCCAAATTCCATTTGATTATACGTATCAGAGCGTAAAAAATGAGATGAGAAAGACTGCGGGACCACCGCGGGAAATGATTCGTTTGTACCTTTGAAAAACGTTCCGCATAAACGTTTTACGCACAAAACGTGGGTCATTATCGTCCTCGGTCTTTTAGAAATATTTCGATGTATCGCAGATTGAAAACACATAACGAACAAAAAAAACATAATGACCGACGAGCTATCGCGATAGCGTTCGTTACTATACATTATTATACATTCATCGTTCGTATTTGGCCATCAACGTGAATTTTTGCCGCAGGTGCGCGAAAACGCAAACCGATCGAAATTGGAGCGCAGATCGGCAAATACAATTTCGGGTAGACTGAGCACGCATTCTGTTGTTATTATTATACGAGAACGATTCTATATGCACTGTATATCGCACGCGTTCTGTAGTTATATCCGACATACGCGTAAACACTGGTATGTGAGAATTCCTGCACGCACACGCAGGTACACGCGTACGTAGCTTTATCCGCCCAAATGCGTACGCGGAAGGAAAGGGACAAGGGGGAAAGTTGGTTCGAAGCGGGTTGGCGGACCGCACCGTGCTCACTGTTTGTGCAGTAGCGTGCGCCCGTTTGTCCATTTGCGCAGCGGGCGGGGGGAAGGTTCTCGGTGCTTTATGGGAATTAGCGGTGTATCGGGGGTTGGCTGGTGGGCGGATGGTGTTCACTGGTGCAAAAGAAGCGACCGGTGTAGGCGAACCGATGGCGAACTCGAGTTGATATACGCGTGTTCATATATATATATATATACATATATGTATGTATATAGATACAGAGAACATGCAAAAAGCGAGACAGATATGCTCTCGGTGAAAGAGGCGCCGCGCGCGTTATGGGGGGATGGAGAATGGAGCTACAGGATGAGAGACACAGACGGAGAAAGAGGGAGAGAGACGAGACCGGTTGCGAGCAGGGAGTGTGGAAAGCAAACTCGTGCGAGAGGGAGAGAAAATCGGGGAATGGGACGAGCCAGGGATAATTCTCTGTGTGGCTGTTTGCCAATATGCGAGCGATATGATCACCAAGTATAATCACCGGCCGGTTCGCCGAGACAGAGGGATGAAGGGAGCGAGAGATATTCAGCTTTGTACTGTTTCTGTTGCCGGGCGCTCTGTTGCCACCGCATCCAATTCTATAGTATCTACATTTGTATAGTAGAATACACACGTATACGCGTATATTGTATATTGCTCGGTTCTCTCATTCTCCTCGTATGCTCTGTCAATAGAATGCTACTTTGTGACTCTCGTTCTCTCCCCAGGACACGCGACTCTCTGTATCTAGGATATTGTATACACGAGTATTAAATGAGAGAAAGCGTCCACCAAACAACTCGACGCCCAAAGAAAACCCACAAGAGAGTCGGAATTTGTGTACCCTGTTTATGGGTGCCATGTATCAGTTGGAAAGCATCTGGTAGTCCTCGTTACTCGAACAATCGTCGCACCGACGGAAAATCGCCAGGTTAATACGAGCGATATCGTACCCGTGCATACGAACAAAATCCTCGTATTGGTATATGGATTTCTCGTTGAGCCCGGATAAAATTCACTGGGTGAATATTTTATACCTCGATTGATCACCCTTGAAAAGATTTACGTTAAGCTCACTGATTCGAGAAATTATGAAATATTCAAATGTTTATAGACAATTTTTATCGACGATATATTAATGTATTCGAGCCAATGGAAATACTGGTCGGACGTGAAAGACAGATTATAAGTTCGACAATAATTCGTTTTTCTCTGATTACATTCGACGCTTTACAACCAAATGTCCGAAAGATTTTGTTACCAACCGTGTCTCGTTCACATTGCGCTAAAACCGCGTTTTCTCCAACGTAGTTGTTTCCGCAAACGTTACGAAGAATTAGCCTGTTTTTTTGTTCTCGAAACGCATCGCGCATATCTCTACCACGTCAGTTTCAACCTCACGTAGTAACGCGCAGCACGCTGGTGTCACGTCGCTAACGGCCTCTAAATGAATGACTTTTTCCTTTACGCACACACCTCACTTTTTATTTCCCATCCTCGCTTTGTTAATTGCCGTCAAGTAAAACCAAAGCGAGCGCATTGAACGTAATCCTAAATATGTTTATGCAGTCCACACCGACACCTACACACACACACACACGCATACACCTGTATGTATTACGACGTTATATATGCGTATTTCATACTCCATACAGGAGTACGCGAACCGTAGTACAGATTCCGGGACCACCCCTTGCGGAGAGTTCCGAGTCAGAGGCTTTTCGCGAAAGCGTGGCACACGTCATACACGTATATTCGTATACGTATATAGGCAGTAGTGTATCTTTCTGAGCGATCAAAGAATTATCCGAGCAGTAGCAGAGAGATAGAGAGGCTTCCGCGAGGCTGGCATCCTCGTGGCGTCGGCGCCACCGTTCTGTTTGCCGTTTGATCGTGGCTCAACGATGCGTGGTTATACCAAGCTCGTGATCTCTCTCTCTCTCTCTCTCTCTCTCTCTCTCTCTCTTTCTCCCTCTCTCTCTCTCATTCTCTCTCTCTCTCTCTCTCTCTCAGTTTTCCTCCCTCTTCCTCTATCTCGCCGTGCAACCCCCAAGCGCGAAAACCTTAATCGCACCCAAACCCCCGTTCTCGTCATTCTCGCTTTAACGGTACCTGGTACGTTTGCGTCACGCGGTACAAAACGGTACAGTGAAAACACCCAGCGCATATCGTCCTCTCGCAGCGAACGAGTCAGACTATGACACGTTAACCGTTAAAGCGTTAACGCATTTCACTGAACGCTCTCCCTTTCCTCCCCGTAACTCACAGATATAAGCTCATCTCTATACCATCGTCAACCAGCATCCTCTCTCTCTCTCTCTCTCTCTCTCTCTCTCTCTCTCTATCGTCGCTCTGGCTGGAGCTTGTGATTTCTCTGCGCTACATCCCACTTGGCAAAACACACAGAGCAACTTTCCGCACTCGTTTCCCGTTTCGCATCCCTCATTTCCTCACTCTCGCTCCGCGCCGACCTTGTCGTCGACGACGTCACGTTACATCGCCATGGACGAATCCAACGGCGTCAGCTATAGCTACTTTAACTTCGAGGTCTTTTCTGCCATCACTGCTGTCGCCGACAACGGTCGCGAACTCTTTCCCTCTTGTTTTTTTTAAATTCTTCGTACGATCGTTCTCTCGTTTCACGCACCCCTTTTGCCCAAACCGCGTCGGTGTATGCTCACACATGAATAATAGGGTGCATACGGTCGACCACCTCATAACGAAATTTGGTCTTGACGCGCGAGTTGCAAATCCACACTGGTGAGTTTCGAGGTAAGTTACCAGAGGGTTGCCTGTAATTCCTCGCAACCCCTGGCCCCACTGCCTTCACGCCCCTCGACCCCTGCGCGCGTTTCTCGAGCCTGTGATGCAAAGACCGAGACCAGTAGCGTTGCACAATCCCGATGGTTGATCCTTCGTCTTCCGTGACCCGCTCGGCGGCTCCTTCTCCCCCTCCACCCGACCGTATTTTTTCCCTATATGACAAGCTTTCTAGACACGTCGTAATAATGTTTGTAATTACAGTTAACATCATTAAACTCGCCGACTGATGCTCACTCGCTGAATTTACGACCCTTTCGCTATCCCTTCGATCTCTTACCCTGTTACGCATGGGTGTGTACCCGTATATATTCGACACCCGCACTTCCCGTTGTCACTCCCATATCGCCGACGTTTCGACGCTAAGGGCAAATAACGAGACATCACCCTTTGGAAAGCTAGTTTTTGCCCAGCTCAATCTTACGTAACGTCTTATCATCTATTACGGGGTTTCCTTTGCAACGAGAAACGGTAAAGTCCACGAGGTGTGAGAACTTGTAATGAGAAGACTCCCCGTGAACCAACAGCACCACCAACTTTCTTCATTTCCGCGAATATAACGAAAGCTACTCGCCCTAAGGATAATAAATTCGAATCAAACATAAGCGCTAGATTTTAATAAATTTGATGCAGAAAAGAAAACATTTTTTAGTCTTACGTATCGTTTCAGCCGCAACTTTTGCACGAATCTCGATTATTCTATATTCTTTTCGCTACTGTCGAGTTTCCGTTTTCGCTAAATTTTCAACCACGCTATATTTGTATTTTAGCATTATTATTATTTTTTTTATAGAAAACGAAAATATCGTTCATATTCCCCGGAGCTTAATTCGTTGGGTATTTCTGTCACGCAGTCCCTCGGGCTGCGAACGCGGTAGCTTCCGATAATAGGTACATCGGCGATATCGAGTGCCAGTCACGTAGACCCGATTCATCAATTTATCGTCGTCCGGTGTCGTTTTCACTTCTGATTCGGGATAGTGTATCGCGTGGGAGTAAATCAAGGGTGGGAAGGGGCTGGGGTCAGCTATTATAACCAATGTTCTTTTTTTTCTGCGATTCTCTCTCTCTTTCTCCGCTCGTTTCCTGTATATTCGTTTGCAGCCCCGTATATCCATGCACACAGCGCCATATCATCGTAGGGTGAAAAAAGCTTCGAGTACACTTTCTTTATACGACCAAGACTCGCGATAATATTTCTGTAGCTAGTTTTTTTTCTTCCCTCGAACGCGAACGTATAATTCATGCTATATAATTGCGGAGAGTACTCGTAGCAGTAACTTTCTTATAGAGTTGAAAGAAAAAAAGGTTGATAAAAAACAAATACGAAGGGGTTAACGAGTCGATTAATCGTCGCCGTCGTCGTCAGTCGTAAAGTAAATTATAATAAATAAAAATGCCTTGAATGTCGTGAAATGGGAATTAAGCTCTCTCTCTCTCTCTCTCTCGCTCTCTCTCCCTCTTTTTCCATCTTTCTCCTCGTGCAGCATATCCCTTGCTCTCACGTAGCGTAAAACCGTGGACAAACGTCTTGAGCTCAAGGTATATATTTCGCGGTCCGTTGCAACACGTCGTATGAACTGATGCGTGTTATTATAGCTACGTTCTGAGCTGATGTTAACCTAACCGAGAGTTAATACCCAGAGAGGAAAATCATATCGTGTGTATGTATTTGTCTATATATATATATATATATTTGTCGTATGGTAATGCGAATAAGTCGCTGTGCAAGTCTGACGACGTCTGGACCACTTGGCACTTACATTATAACCCCTGACGTTTTTACAGTGCTCTCGCGACCTCTGCTACTCGAGAGGCGCCCGCTGCCTTCTTATAACATATATATATATCACATGCTTTACCCTTTTTTTCTTCTTCCATTCTACCCTCTCATTAATTACTTTTCTCATTAACATTGTGCGCGTCATTGTTCCAGCATGATCGTTAGCATGTCCGCTCTCGCACAGGCCGTGCCCACGAGTGCAGTCAGAGAGACTATGTACATATATACATATATTCGAATCATTGTCTACCGGTCCAACTCAATTTTTCGTATCTTCCTTAAAAAAATTTGAAATTTATTTCACTTCACGACACTAAGTCGAAAAACGATTCTGTCGATTATCAATGCTAATATTTTCTTTTCACGTCGACGTATCTCGTAAAATATTAACTGAGAAAAAGGAACTTTGTAGACCATTGTCTATGTCGACTCGTGCGTATTGTCTCGAGCGAATGAGATATAATACAGTGCCTCGCATTGTCTTCCATCGGTTCTGTTTTTCGTTGTTCGAGCTAACAGGAAACAGTTTTCTTCTCGTTTAATTGTCGATATGTCTCATAATTCTTACTGCGCCTTCGTTCGACACCCTCGTGAGCTTATCCACCGATGTGATATTCGCAGCTGTTCGTCGCCATTGTTAACAAATTGCGAACAGTACCGATCGAGCAGCTTACTCGTCGTCACGTTCATTCAACGCATTTTATTCGTGGATACAATATTTTATCGTCGCTTCGTACCGCGGGACACTTATCCAACCGTAACGTCATTTTATTGAAGTGAATTTTTTTCTCATATCGGATTATTTGTTTGACGACCGGATCATTGCCAACGCGATGGTCGATTTTTCATCTTTTTGCATTTAGGTACCGTTGTATCTCGCAGTTGTTATTTTTATCCCAACCCGATTGATAATCACTTTGGAATACTTTTTATATCGACATTATACGTTCCCGCCACGAGATTTATTCAAGTCAGTATTATCTATGAAATCATGGTGTCGGTATACTGCGATATACATCGAGGATGCGAAACATTAATTTGATATTGTTATCTATGCGAGGTAAATTAACAAAATTATTCAAAAAAAACGATAGACACTTTATCGTTACTTTTACATAATAAACACGCACTTAAATGACTACGATATTGCTTCACGTTGGAATCGTAACTCCACCCTCTGCGCTCATTTCTTTTACAATCGTAATTGCGTTAGAACGGATTTTCTTTTACAAAGTTAGGATTTTGTAATCGCTTTTTATTGATTCCTAAAATCGAGTGTTTTATTTGATTTCGATGTTTTTTTTACCATCTGCGAAAATGCTAGAGCTCCGATAACCTGCCGGACATTGATACACTCGTTCCCTCTATGCGCACCCTTACCGTTGAAATCTCAGCTCGAAGCTCGAACGTACGATTGTGTGTATATAGTAAGGAATTCCAGCACGAGAGAGAATGTGAATGAATCGGGCAGCTGCTGCATTCCTCTTTGCGTTGCCGTCACAGAGTGCATCGCGAACTTATACCTCCCTTTCCGACTCTCTCTCTCTTGATATCCCTCATCGTCCATCGAGCATATTCCTCGTGATTTTCTTCGTCTTTTCTTTATACTCGGGGCACATACGTATCCGCGATACAAGAATATCGCGACAACGTCGCTGCTCATTCGCACCACGGGCTTAATTCCCTCTGTATCCGCAACGACGATCTCTCCCTCTCTCTCTCTCTCTCTCTCTCTCTGGCTCCCTTGCCTCTCATCCTTTTCTTCCCAGGACGAAACTTTTGCGTGAGAACGCTTTACTCACGCGGTACTGTAGAAGACAGCTGAGAAATCGTCAGGATCGATAGGGCCGCGCGATTCTTTTAATAGGTCCTGTTTTCTGCCGCTTCTGCAGCAGCTCCTGATATGCACCGCGAAAAAATACGCGCGCGCGCCGCAGTGCCCTCGCGAGTCTCCGGCGAACCGCTAAAGTATCGTTATCAATCCTTTCCAATCTTCGGCTGAATCTTTCTTCAGAAATTCCTGGTGGTAACGCACGAGAATGTCTCTCAACATTTCCCTCTATTCCCCGATTCGCCGCATTCATCAAACGATTTACACAAACTACCGTGCATATTATTATTTATTTATAAAAAATAATAACAATCTCGTAAAGTTCAGCTTGACCAAAAGCTTTTGTGGCCATTTGTTTATTGTCATTCGTCGTAATTAATTATTTTCGTCTCATTACAACGATTATGCGAGAATCGTTGGAATTATTGGAACAGAAGGTTTAATTATGGGAACAGGAAGTCGAGTCATAGGATGCAGTTCGCTGTGTAAGAGAATCGAAGATCGGCACGTAAATCGGTACCTCCTGGCAAGGGATGGGCGCGTCAAGGACATATTTATATATTTCCTGGTCATATATATTACGCTCTCAGGAGGAGGACGCTATAATTCAGCGACCCTGGAACTAACGCGCTATAACTCTCTCTCTCTCTCTCTCTCCCTTCCTCTCTCGTGGGACACACATGGACGACACCTGTGCATGCCCCGCGAGACGCTCATTAAAAGACTCCCTTTTTCCCCCCGGTCTTGCCCGCGTGTCTCGCGCGCAAGAATACCGCATATGACACTCTCGTATATATCGCTTATGTATATGCTCAAAGCACGCTCCCCTCACCCTTTCCGCCGACCGCCACGAGTATCTCTCGCCTCGCAGAGTGCAACAGCGAGTGCACGCGGTGCATCTCTTCGTGGACCGCCCGCGCGATCCTTCCAAAAGCGTCGTGTGTCGTACACGCACGACGGCCTCGTCGCGCTCATCTCGAGAACTCCCTTCTCCCGACCCCTTGCGCCAAACCCCACGAGCATTTCATGCTCCTTACTCTGTCTCTCTGTCTCTTTCTCTCCCTCTCTTTCTCTCTCTGTCTCTCTCGTTCTCGCTTTCGCGCGCGCGCTTTTTCGATTCGCACGGTACGCATACGTAACGTGTGTGTATTTCTGGTGCACCCGGACACCGGCCTTTGCGAGGGCGGATAATCTCTCTCACTCACTCGTATTATATATTCTCTCTCTCTCTCTCTCTCTCTCTCTCGCTTTACCACTGTCGCTCGGGCTTTTTTCTCTTTCTCCCCGATTAATTTCTTAAATAGCGAGAATTATTTGATTAAATTTGTCGATAGAAAAATGTCGATTCGAGTAAATTGAGTGTATAAAGGATAATTAATTCGTCGTCGATTAAGATCATTTCGTTTCTTGGGAACACTTATAATTGCACAGGACGAAATAAAACAAGCGCGTTATCGACCACTCGCTCGATTTTACTCATTCGGCGCGTGTGCGAAGCATAGATATAGAAAATTAATCAAAGTCCAACACTCTTTTCCCGACGGGGTTGCGCATCGGTATTTCCTTCCGAGTCTCGCGCCCCTTTGGCTTTTACATACAAATACATGTCCGTCAACCCTTACTCGACGCAGGAAACTCTTCATTCGCCTCTTCTCACTCGAAATCTCGCTCTCTCTCTCTCACTCCCTCTATCGTGTGTGAATCGCGTGAAAGATGTGAGCGAGAAACAGGCTGTACATGTACGCGGGTCGAGAGAGAGAAAGAGCGCTTTACGGTTATAATAACGATTCCAAGAGAGGGAGTTGGAAACACCGATCTCATTGTAAAACTCTTTTTTCTTTTTTCTCTCTTTCCACTCGTCTGCATATTCGCGCGCTTCGTTCTTTCTTTCAAAAATCTTTTTCCTTCTTTCCAACGTCATCAAATCCGGTAGTTGTAACTCGCTTTCGCCTCCCTCGCTTTCTTCCCTCTCTCTCTCCTTGCCTCCCTCCCTCGCTCCATTTCGCCAGTCATTGTATTCTTCCCTTTTTCATCTCTTATTCTTCTCGTCCCTTTTCCACGTGGAACTCGTCGACGACGTTATTCTCCCTCTTTCCTTCTCGCTCTTTCGTTTTATCTTTTTTTTTGCTATCGCTCTTTCTCTCTCTCTCTCTCTCTCTCTCTCTTCTGTTCTCTCATATCATTCTCCATGCACGAGAACAGACCACAAGCCAGCCGCGTGGTCGCTCAAGTACCGAGCAAACCTCGCCTTGTTAAGAATTAATCACTTTCTAGGCGCCCGAGAGCGCGCGTGGCGGCTGTACCGCTCGATGCACGCTCGGGGGGATGAGCGCTCTTCGATGGTCCCTCTCGCACACTCCGTTCTCGCGCGCGAATCTCGTTTGGGGTCGATACTCTCTTTCAGAGTTGCATGTTTTAATTGTAAGCAAATTACAACTGTGCTTTCAGAGCTTCGAGTGCACTCAGGAGCGTAGCGGTTCTAATCAACTATTTTGAAACGCTTGGCTCCGCAGCACCTCTCGATTTTTAAAGTTGTATCGCGCGCGCAATTCGTCGTCGAGATTCATACAAGATAATATCGTGTACGAGACAAATATACAAATCTATATATATTTCATGCACCGTACGAAACGTCGATCGAAGGAACGCGAACCACAAGGAGCGAATAATCCAAATGCGTTTCGTAAGTAGACAATAATTCATGAGCCGAGAAAGCGTGGATCAGTCCGAATTATATCAAAGTGCTAGTTTCGTCTTTACGTCGGACAAAAGAGGATCACTTAAGTGCATCGAAAATCCAATGTCGAGGAGCGAGACACGTTTTACCGATGGTTGTCATGCGAGGACAGGAGAGAGTTCAACCCTCGTCGAGAGAAAGAGACGGTCGAGCGTGCACACACAGCCTCCGGGTCTTTGCGCGGGGATACGCGTTACGAGGATCACACACTTGGAGGTAACGGCGAGTATAAGTATATACGCGTATACCAGAGTTCGAGAACTAACGCGTTACGATCCTTCTCCTCGTATCTCTCTCTCTCTCTCTCCTCACGTGCTCTTCGAGCCGAGAGAAAGAAATAAGCCGACACGGCGAGCCCGCAGAAACGTCAGAAGGATTATTGTCTTCGTCTTCTTATCTCCGCTGGGAAGTCCTTCGAGGATATATCGCGCGTTATTATATAGATATATATATATATATGTATCATGCAAGAGCGAGTCGTGGCGTCGATGTGGCGGATGTGCGTGTAGCGACGATGAGAAGACAGAGAGAGGGAGAGAATACGCGAAGCTCCCTCGGGACCGAGGGAAAAGAAGACGAGCGGGACAAAGAGGAGAAGGAACAGCTACGAACGAACGCGACGACGTCGCGAGGATCATCGAGGAAGAAACGAGATATTCTGCGGAACAGGACTATAGCCTCTCGCTCTCGCGCCACCTCGACGGTGCTATTTCTCTCTTCATTCTTTTTTTCGTTTCCTTTTTTCCCTCTCCTTTCCACCTCAACTATTTGCTTCATCGCACTTCTTTCGATTTAATTTTTCGTATTCGTTTTTCTTCATTCCCTCGGCGTATAGACGGAATCGCATTGGCGCATTTTCTTTATTTTCCGTCGAATCCTCGACTCTCGCGCGATCGAAGAAAGAAAGACAGATTTTTTGTTTTTAAGAGGACAAGAGAAGTCTTGTCTAGGCGTACGTATCGGCATGTAGTCATCTTTCGTAACTTTATTTTTCATCCCTTTTTACGTATCTCTACATACGTTCCTCGCCAAGAGACACGGGATGATGGGTTGACGCAAACGCCATTTCTTCGTCTCAGCCTCCGGCGCCTCTCCGCGCAATCCCGTGAAATACGAAGCGTCGATGACGTCGACGTATTCCCATCGTCGTTGTCGTATCGATAATACGACAGGAACGATAACCGACAGACTGTAAAGAAATAACCAATACCTACAATTAATATTGCACGTGTACAAAATATTCAAAAATATTCGCTTGAAAAACGAATATACGTTTAATTTCTTCGATATTCCGTTAGCATATATCGCCCGCGATAATTATCATTGCGCGTTAATCTAATTTCGGTTCGTCCTACAAAAATCCAAGCGTCTACCATGCATTTAATACCGTCTATATAATAACGCCGTGTAAAACAGGGGACGAGAGCGAGAGGACCGGCACGAGAAATAATGCGGTAAAGCGATTTGTTCTGGACCGTTATCATGTGCTACGCTTTTATACAGTATGTACGAGTATACTGTACGTATGGGCGTGAAGAAGAAACGATGACGCAAGCACGAAACGAAACAAAGTCGTCTTTGTGACGTTGTCTCGCGGGTCTTCGTCACTCCTCTCATTCAATATGGAACGAGCTTCTAGCCGCTCGCATACTCTCACGCTTCATAATCTTTGGAATAAATAACCGTATTACTATATATATATGCGTAATGACTGCCCCTATAGCGAATAGACCGACGAACGGATGTAAAGAGATCGAGAATAGTCGGTCAACAGAGGCCGACTATAGGTATATATATAGCGTATCGTGGTGCAATATTGTGACCGATTATCGGGGCCAAAGAGAATTATTAATATTATACCGGTTACGAGAAAATCGCGAGACGAAGCGCAGAAGCTTCAATTTATACATTACGGTCTCTTTCTCTCTCTCTCTCTCTCTCTCTTTTACTCCACGCACAAAAACACACACACACACACATATATGTATGGGTATACGCATAGGGATGGCAAAGTCGCGATAATCGTGCAATTTGTTTATTCACCGAATGCAGCGTACCACATTGAGCGAGGAGTACGCGGAGTGTAGGGGATATCAAAAGGATTAGACGGGCGTATGGATAATAAACATTGGCCGATAAACGATATACGCGATTATATATATCTCGCAACGTCTTTCTCTATCCTACTATATTAGATCTTCTGTACTCTCGCGCTCTCCTTTTACTCAGCTATACGTAGGTATAAATATATATATATATATCCCACATACTGTACTTATATGTATTATGGTTATTCGTATACATGCGAACGAAGTCCATACCTTTTACTTCTCTGATCTATGATTATGGATTCCTTGATGTCCGTGCGGTTCGCTGAAAAAGCCCGCAGTCGTGAGTTTCTCCCCCCCCCCCTCCCTCTCTCACACTCTCTCTCTCTTTCATTCAATGGTACAACCGCTCTCTTTCTCTCCTGGCTATATGTACGTATACACACACACATACATATATTTTTATATACCGGACTCTTCTTCCGACACACGTATCGTTCTCTGTTCCTATTGCGGACGTATCGTTTCGTTCTGTTACTTCGCATAGACTCTCGCGGTACGCTGTGTTCCCTTATCTCAAAACCTTTGACGATGTAAACATATATATATATATACATACATGTCCATTCGACGTGCATCCATTTTATGGTAGGATACTCCATTACCAGGATTTGTAATTTTTTTATATCGAGTCGATCGATCTTCCAGGAAATATTCCCCCAATCTCTGAATATATAATATATCTTCCGACTGGTAGGACGAAGGGTCTATCGGGAATATCGTAGAGGAAAGAGTAGAAAGAGTGCGAGAGAGAGAGAGAGAGAGAGAGAGAGAGCGAAAGAGCGCTTCGTACTTGGGGAGTAAGCGCGGTATAGCTAAGCGCACACCCGCTCGCGGATTATGGGGGTAGGTATGTTTCGGTAATTGCGCGTCTAATTTTAGTCCGCGCAGTTGGCGTCAATGCGCGGATGCATATTCAGAACGACCGCTCGCCCTCTCTCTTTTTCCTCCCTCTCTCTCCTCTCATATTCTTATGCCCACTCAGTAAACCGCGCAAGCTTATCCGCTTCTCCTCTCTCATCTCTCTCCGGTCCGATCCTCCCTCGACCCCACCCACCTCCCCTCGCCCTTTCTTACCCTGTTTACCCCCTCCTTCTCCTCCTCCTCCTCCTCCTCCCTCCCATTTCTGACTCTCGGTCTATCTCTTTCTATCTAACTCGGGGCATCTCGTATCGTCCCCGCATAGAGAACGCGAAAACCGCGCGCACGCGCAATTCGTGTGTACGTGAATGTGAATGGAACTTGCTTGGCACCCCGCCTGTTTATATTTAGCTACTGTGGGCGGTATAACTGTCATGGATACGTATCATCGGCATAACTGAGCTTCAACGGATGAATAATGAAACCTCATCGGCTATATATTTTCACCCCAACCCTCCCCACACCATCCCTCTCCTAACTGTTACCAGTCCATCGGATCTCTCGCTCGCTCTTTTCCGCCGATTATCGAATGATTAAGCTCGAGAAATATTCCCATTAAAATTATTCAGAATGTTCCATTATACTTACAATTTAATAAGCATAAGATAAAAGTTGGTTCAAAGGATAAAATGTATACCAATTTCGCTCATTACCATAATATTGCAGTTTGATCTTAATGGCGATAACTTTATTTCTAAATTTTTTAATTCGACATGCCGCTCGTTTTATCCGAAAGTGATAATTTTTGCATATTTCTGAGTTTGAGTTTTCCACTCTTGATCCGGGCGAGCTTTGAAAAACTCGATAGTCAGATCCACAGCAGTCCGGCAAAGGCAAACTTTTACCCGTTTGAAATTCTGTTATTACGATATTTTCACGAAAACCATCGAAAAAGTGGAAAATCGAGTTTGCTATATTTTTCAACCTTTCTGAGCTTCATTTCAGCCAAAAAACGACGAAAAATAATAAAATTTCATCTAGCGCGATCGAATTCCGAAAGCACGATTTTAAAAGGATAGACCATGCTCTAGGTCAACCATATTACATACATCGTAAACGATAAACACGCAACCCACTAATAAGCACCAATGCACCTGTTTCATTTTCGTTTTAAACGTCGCCAAATTCACGATCTCGCAATTTTTTTTTCTTTCGTCATCGCGTCCGACACAGTGAGTTTTCTACATGCGCACTTTCGAATCCGTCTTTACGTCAATCCGTGTGTTAATAGAGTCGCTCGAAAATTCGTCGCCCACCTATATCTCTAATATCACCGATATTAATCGAGTCTCTCTCTCTGTCCCTCTCGTTGACGAAAATTCACGAAAGATCCACCGATGCTCTTCACGGGTCATTCGTGTTTCAAGAGACGACCGGAAAACCAGCTGGTAGGATTAATAATTCGGATTGAGGTGTGCTCGCGTCTATAATAAGGGGGCGCGTTCCCCTACCTATATACGTTAATAAAGCACGGCCGTGTGTATAATTATATGTGTGACGTTAGCGTGCGCGTGTATTCGTATACAATATAGCTTATGACGTACTCCCGGTGCACCCTGGGGGCACAGCTCTCTCATCTCTATAGCGAATGAATAAATGTCTTCCTTATCGTCCAAAATAGACTTTAAACTTCAAGCATGTCTGGATCACAGCCAGAGCAGGAGAGCCGGTTATAACAGCGGTGCACAATTATGTTGGTAGCTAGTTGAATAAATTGTTGCTTTAGAGTGTATATGCGAGTACGTTATATGTACTAGTAGCAGGTATTTAATTTTCGTACGTGCAATATGAGACGAGAGAATAATCGAGTTTCGCTTATCGTACCATGAATTTGTCATTTGTTCGTCAACCCGAGATCTCCCATTATTTTTGTTCTTTTTTATCAATTATTATCAAGTCCCGAGTGTCGATAATCGATTAAATTAACGATCAACGACTTTCATCGAGGTCCCTGCCATTCATCCCCGTAAATAAACAAAAAACATTGATTTCCTACGAGTCTCAAAAAACGACTCGAATGTGACGTTTGCTTCCCGAGATCACGTTCTTTGCGAAAGGCATCGCATGGTAAAGGCAAATTCTGTCGCTAAGCGTCGCGTTCGAAACAACGAGTGCTTTGTTTCAAACGGGCTTATACTTTGATGCGATACGCGCGTGTGTAAACTTGGCTCTCTCACTGTTTTATAATTCGACTTAAAGGGTTCTTCCATTTGTGTAAATTTCAGCCGTATCCGAGTCACATGGCCGTCGACTCGCAAAAGCAGATCGAGATGCAGCGGTTACAAACGGAACACTTGAAACGACAGCAGGAGCACATAATGCAATATAACATACAAGAGCTTCAAGCGCAGATAACAAAGGGCCAGTTGAACATGCCCGATCCGCAGTTGCTCATGTTCCTACCATTTCTCGAGCAGATACGAGGGTTGCCCGCGACGTCTATGCCACCGCCCACATCGACGGCTACGACCGGAAACAAGCATATCAATTCGATCGCTAATGTAAGTCTGAAAACAAATATTCCTCGAGTACCGAGTTCTTTCGTTTTATTTTATTACTTTCTATAGATTCGAAATTAGAATGAAAAAACGTGCACAAATTTCTTTTTAGTTTATCTTGTTAACCCCATACCGCATTTAAAGCCATATTTGGCTGCTAAAGTTTCTTCTTTTTTTCCAATATGTTAAAAGATTTTTTTGTAATTGGTTTGCTTTGCAACCACAAAAAATACATCTCGTTACACGAAGAAATGTACAATTAGGATACAAATTTGGTTTTGAACAAAATATCTGTGTACATACTGACAAAAATTAGAAATTTTAACAGCCATATGTGGCTGCTAAAGTTTTTATGCAGTAAGGAAGACAAAAAAAAGAAGTTTACACCAAAAAACAAAATTTTATTCCATCTCCTTCTTAATTCTTGCAATAAGGGGTTAAAACGTCCGACGTCACTTCTTACGAACGACGCGGCTTTCGAAAGTTCGTTAAAAATTAATAATTTAAGAATTTGAAACGAGGATCAAGTGGGAAAGCGAATGGTTTTTTAACGAATCGCGTTCGATACTTTTTGTCTCGTAGATAATCAGTAATCACAGCAATCACAGAGAAGTTCAAAGCTGGGCGACGGTTCAACTTGCACAGATAACGACGCAAATGGAGAAAGAGAGATCGCCTACTCCAATACCGTCGGCCACAACTCCAACAGCACCACCACTTCAGGACCCGGACGCGCCCTTGAATCTGACGAAACCCAAGTCCTCGTCGTCAGGAGCGCCAGCCTCGTCTTCGCCCGAGAGTGACTCTCACTCGACGGAGGCGGGAAGCAGCGGTCATCAGGAACAGCCACTCGCGGCAACCGCACCAAAATTCTTTCCACCCGGTCTACCGATGCCGAGAAATTATTTGCCGAGTCTACCATACGCCGGACTACCACCCCGTCTCGGTTCGTTATCCTCGCCGAGTAAGTATCACCGAATTGTCTTTCATCTCGTAGTAAAACCAACAGTTTCGTGAAAAATAAGAAAAAAATAAGAGGCTCGAGGTAGACAAAGAAATTTTATTTACTTTTGGTCAAGAAATATATGGTTTACTCATTTGTATATATCCTTTGTTCTTTTCGCAGTGAAATCTATGGGCAAGGGCGAGACAGGTGGGCAGGGTGGATCGGTTACCGCGGCCGCGGCAGCGGCGGTCGAAAAACACTTTGCCATGCACGGGATATACGGCTTGCCACCTAATCCAGGAGCGATCGCTCCCTCGTCACAGTCACAAAGACCTATGAAACATTCCGGTGGTCGGGACGAACCCCCTCAGGAAGAGCATGACTTTCTCTCGGCGCAGCAAAGTGAGTTTTTTCATAGTCGTCCTTTCTACCCTTTTTTTCCTCTAATGCGAGATGCATGCGCCCAAATTACAAATGGATAAAAGGGCTATCATCGTCCGGATATACCAACAATTCCAACAGAGGAAATTAAAATATACGCGTCTTTTCAATCTCGACCGGTCGAATTACGATAATTTTGATCGTATATATTTATCCGCAGTATTTTATCACCACGAATAAATTCTTACAAGCGTGACATTTTTTCCCTATCCTCGGTACCGTTATTCCTTAACGCATGAAATATTTCAACAGCTCATAAAACACGATCGTTGTAAATTTTCAGTGTGGCGAGATCCAGGCTACAAAGTCCCCGAGGATATTACGGAAAAAGGTAAGAACCCTTTTAAAAGTCATTTCTCTTTCTGTCGCGCGCGGCGATTCGACGTCACGTAAACTAGCCACGCAGTATCTTAAAGTACGAAGCGTGCGAGAGGTAAAAAAATAAAATGGTGGTCAGGCGAGAAACGTTGGTATGGCTCGTAGCGTTTTCCTACGTACAGCGTACGTGTTTCGATACGTACGAAAGTTCGAGCGTAGCTTTTCCATACGTGTCGAAATTCCCGCGAGACGAGACGAGTCTCGCAGGGATGACAGCGAGACGTATAATATAGCGACGTTTCTCGCATATCTCGCGAGCCCTCTCCTCTTCTTGTCCGTTTCTTCGAAGGACTCGTCCAAGCATATCGATACGTCCAACACGGAATGTATATGAATTTTTGTTTTTTCTCGTTCTCTGTAACGCAGCAAAAATGGTGAGACAGCAGAAGCGCGAAAGCGAGAGCAAGCCACATATCAAGCGGCCGATGAACGCGTTCATGGTGTGGGCCAAGGACGAGCGTAGAAAAATTCTCAAAGCATGCCCGGACATGCACAATTCCAACATATCGAAAATACTCGGTGAGTCTATGAATAATTATACACCTGTAGATATATACGAAACGTCGAACGAAAGATCGACAACGCGCCCTCTCACGGTACGATTCAATCTTGAGTTTTCTTTTGTTCGCTGTCGTGTCCCAAAGGTGCGACATGGAAAGGAATGTCGAATACCGAGAAGCAGCCTTACTACGAGGAACAGTCGCGTCTTTCGAAGCTTCACATGGAGAAACATCCCGACTACAGGTACAGGCCACGTCCGAAGCGCACGTGCATCGTGGATGGCAAGAAAATGAGAATATCCGAGTACAAGTCGTTGATGCGTCAGCGTCGACAGGATATGCGACAGCTATGGTGTCGCGAAGGTGGACCGGAAATGGGGTTTTTGTCGCCGGTTAGTTCGGAACTCGGTGGTCAGCATCATCAATCCGGACCTGGACCATCGGCAAGGCCATCGGTATCCCCGCCCGCAACGCTATTGAACGGCACAGCAGGACCCAGTCAGGATCATCCCTCGTTTTATTATCCCCAGGATAGTCTATCGCCGACCGATATATTGAACTTTTCCCCGGACAATTCGGGCTCGATCGGTGGTTACGACGCGAGTCCGCGACAGCATCATGATGAGGATTGAACCGCCGCTCCGGGTCAGCCGATCTGGCAGCCCGGAGCATCAAGACTAGTGCGCGAACTCTTCTGGTAGAGGTATCATCACCATATGCCATATATATATTAATAAAATTCTCTCTCTATATATATATATACATATATATATATATATATATATGTGGATATGTGTGAAAGATCCAGTCTTGGGAACGATCGACGACGATCGACTACACGAAATCATTCCCGCACGTATTAGTTCGGGTTTTTTACACTCCGGTTTCTCGGTGAAATAAGAAATTGGCTAGATCGTCTTCGAGAATAGAGACGAACAAGGATCTTTCTTCGTAAGAATGATCATCTCTCTTCCCTTTCCTCACACCCCATCTCCCGAACCCTATAAATAACGTTAAATTATCTCACGATCGTAAGTTCGTTCGATGGAATGAAAATCGACCTACAAATATATACATATAAATTCACCTCCGAGTTTTGCGAATCTTCTTTTCCGGTATTTCGAAAATCTTATCCTCACGGGCATTCAAGATAGTGATAAAACTTCGAGGACAAATTTTGATGGGCGTTTCCTTTTGTTATTGTTTGAAATATACATTCTTGCCGAGATTAATCGTACCGATATTAAAAGAGAACGCGACGCGATAAGAGACTTCAACGGGAGACACCGAAGTGCCGTTGTTTGTGGGGATCGAAACGATCACGGCACGATTATAACGAACGAATATTATCCGCTGTGCGACTATCCAATGTTAAAAATTATCTCTATAGATATCTCGATGACAGACGCGGTATTCGGATAGCTCGCATAATTTCAATTGGTTAATCAACGATAAGCTCGAAACAATTTGGAAAACAAAATATAAGAAGAAGAAGCAAAATAAAATGGCTTTCGAACGATTCAACGGCGATACGTTGATTTTCTATCTTAAATGCGTTGGGACATCTCTATAATCGACTACATCTAACCGTTTGCCAAAATACGGCTGATACAATGAAGCACAGCGCGGCCCTGATGCGGATACTTACACGACTTACATAAACTCAAATAGCACGCGCGAACGTAGGCGACCACGAATTATCTACGGCGCATAAAGCATTTGATATGGATAAAAAAAATTGTCAAATAAAAAGAAGAAGAAAAGAAAACAATAATAAACAATCGCCATGTGTAATTCCTAAAATCGTTCGAAAACGTTGACCCGAAATATCGCGTACGAACGCCGAGTCGTAAACTCGAGTCTCGTGGTATCGAGATTTTTCGGTGAGTGGCCCAAAATTCTTGTTCCTATTTCTAACCGTAGCGTGGATCGGTGAAAGCGCGTCATGATCGGCAAAGTCACGCGCTGAGAAAGTCCGTCCCCAAGCGTCTCTCGGCGTCGCGTGCCCGTTGCGTGAAAATTATAATGGCCGCGAATTAGAAAAAAAAACAAAAAAAGCAAATGAGCAACAAATAAAGGAGAACGAATAAAGAATAAGATCGATTCTCGACCCTGGCCACAAAACGCGTAACGTAACACCGTGATCCTCGATCGTACCGCAGCGATCGTGGGAATCGACAAACCGCACCCGTCGTATACGATCGATTCATAAAATACACGAACTAAAATGTTTACACGCACACACAAACACATAGGCATACACAGGCAAAAAGAGAGATAAGAAAGAGAAATATCTAATTAAGGCCAATATAGCGAGCTCGAGATGCGCACGAGTGAAACGGAGAAAAAAGAAACGCGAATAAGAGAAAAAAGAACAATTGAATAAAATTAAAATTAAATAAAATCATACGGTGTCCTCGAGAACCTTTCCAATGCGCGAGGGCGCGAAATCAACGCCATACAAATTTTCAAAGCGTCGTACTTATAGTATTTTTCATCGTTAATTTATTCTTTCTCGTATATAATTGCTACGAAGTTAGTCGAGACAAGGGCGAAAGAGGAAGGGCAAATTTTCGTATTATACAAAAGGGTGAAAAAAGTTCACCGTGAGAAAATACACGACAGAGAAATATCGAGTGAGCGAGAAAACTTTCGCAATTTTGTTCTTTCTCTTTGCTTGTTCTTTCTCTTTAACACTGTTATTGAATTATTTCGTGATTAATGTTATTTATCGATCGTCGTACATGTACGAACAAATTATTTCGAAAGGCATTGTTATGTTGTTTCTTTTTCTCACACTCTCTACGAACGTCGTATCGGTGTACGATTATCTCTCACGTTTCGAGCTTGGACTTTGATCTGGAATAAAATATACACACACACGTGTGTGCGTGTATGTGTCTTTATAAAAGTGATCGGCCGTAATAAAAGAGAAAGAGCATCGTTTGGATCGAGTATGTAAAAGCCATGTAACTGTTGACCGAGCGGATAAAAGTTGATTGGGAAGTTGATGTGATAATACTTATGTGCCAAATAGCGCTTTCGGGGGTCAAGGGGGTTAAATATCGAAGGCCTCTAATTTCGACTCTCCTCGTTGGCTCGACGTGAAAACTCGATGTAATTAACTTCTTACGTGTCCTTTTTTTCACCGTCTTTTTTTTTGTTTCTTTTTATTATTTATAATCAGTGCAATTTATATATACATACATATATGTATATATATATAAATAAATATTATATATATATATATGTGTGTGGGTGTGTGTGTGTGTGCGTGCGTGAGTGTGTGCGTGTGTGTGTGTGTATATACATACACGCATATAGGTATATATGTATATATACACATATACAAGGTACCTAAATATAATTTTATAAAGAGAGCCAGTATCCTCGATGTATCTGTGCGTATTTCCCGATAAGGCGCATCATAGGCACACGCTCACTCTGTACGACAGGAAAAAAGAAACACGGCGTGGCGCATGCGTAGGATAGCTTAATGTTGATAATATTTATTTTATGTATATAATGGAGTTGTACAATGCACCAGGCTAGATCAAATTCATCCTCGAGGAGAAGAGAAAAAGAAAAAAAGAAAAAGGAAAAAAAATAAACAACGTCAACAAAAAAAAGAAGAAAAAGAGAATAAGAGAGATAGAGACGAACGGAGAGAGAGAAGCGACGCAAGGGCGTCAATATTATTATTGTACAGTGTAACTATATTAATTGTGATGTACCTACGTAGCCGTATGTGTAATTAATTGAAACGCTTAGATAAATAATGTTAATTGCGATAAGCGTTATCGTCGTTTATTAACGATTCGTTCATTAATGCTGGATTTATCAATATCGTTTAGATTCTTTTATCACGATTATTAATGTCGAGAAGCTGCTATCGTTGGCCGCTAAAATAGCGACGTACCGTTTTATTTAAGCGATTAGCTTTACTTTTAACGAATTACCTGTAAACGGTGGACGAGGTTGTACGTGCCAGTCTTAACGAAAGACGTATTTACTTTTTTTTTTGTTTTTTTTTTGCGACGGTAACTAAGTTAATAACTAGTACGATCACGAGACTTATACGACACGTGCTACGTAAGGCCGAGCCAAAACTCGTCGTTTCTTTTGTTTGTTTTGTTGTTGTCACATTCGAATAGAATATTTAAACGAACGAAAGAAAGAGAGAGAGAGAGAGAAAGAAAAAAATATGAAAGAAAGTATAAAAAGAAAAAAAGAAAGAAATCAAAAAGGAACGATTAAAGACTGTCGCGTCGAAAACGCGACCCATCCGGGATACCGATTTATTATTTGATCCTTGAGAACGGCAAACGTTCGATGGGATTGATCGATGGCTTTATCTGCAAAAAAAATATTAATTCTCCCGTTGATTATAGCGAATTGTACGTTCGCTACTGGTTACCGTTTTCTCACAAAATTTCATCACCCCACGCAGTATCGGCGATATTTTGGTTCCCAGTTAAAATTATTCGCAATGTCGTACGATCATTGGATTTTTACCTGTGCACTTCGATCCAGTCCCAATTGCCATTGCCAGTTGTTATCTCCAAAGACGCTTATTTTCTTTTCCGTCCCCGACCCTCCCCCTTCCCACCCCAGATCACTTTTTGTTCTCTTCTTTACTTCGAAATACTTTCGCATCGCGCGTGATCACGCTTTAGCGAGTAAAAAATAATTTGTCACAAATTGTCGTACGCGAAAAGCTGCCCGCCTTGCATTATTTTACTCGTTAATGTGCCATATTTTAATTGTTTTTTCTTTTTCTCTTTTTTCTCTTTCTTTCGTTCATTCCCTTTCCCTAAGTGCACACGTATTTGCCAGATTATTAATCGGATAATTGAAGAAGAAGAAAAAAGAAAATAAAAACAAAAAGAAAGAAAACAAATATTCGCCAAAATCTAAAGTTGCCATTCGACTATATCATTCGGTTCTGAGGCCACCTCTGCAGAAATGCAACCCCTATCCCGCGCATACACATACACGAATACGCGTACACAAACAGACGCACAATCACAAGCACACAAACAGACCCGTTCTTCTTTTTTTGTCCGGATAATCAATTATTGGATGGCTATTAACGAGAGTCATCGCAATTTGCTCATTCTTTTATTTTATCCGGCTTTAATGAAGCAACCAAGTGAAGTAATGAAAACGGGGCGAAACTGTACGAATAGTAAATTGTAAATCGAATACGCTACTAATATTATGGTATACACCTAACGTTAAAGAGAAGAAAAAGAACACGTGGAACTAACATCCAATCTCAATATTCCAAGCATTCACTTCATTTACATGTACGTTGTTGTTAATGATTAAAAATATATGTGTGCGAGTGTGTATATATATATTTATATATACACACACAGACACACCCCATTAATAAAGTAATGCTTTACTGAATTCGGACTTAGTCGTAGGTACGACGTTACTCGTAGGGATCTTTGTATGTATGAGAGAGATGTAAATAGTTACGCGATTCTTGGTTGAAAATTGACTGCGCGTGTACGTGTGTGTATGTGTGCTCGCGTGCGAGTGAGCGGGGCGAAGATTATGTGAAAATGATGAGAAAGGGTGAAAAAAGAAGCAATTAAAAGCAAGTATTGATGCCATTGACATTCTCACGGCCACCTTAACACACGTGTTACCATCGAACTAAGGCACGTTCGCGTATAGTCGTTCGGTATAACGAACGACATAAAAACGGCATACAATCAAAATAATTACGACTCTTGTAACGAACATGCGAAAAAAGTTGAAAAGAAAACAAACAAACGAGGAAAATAAAGAAATTTGTCTGATAAATGGATTTAAAAAAATTGAATTTCGAAAAATAAGATATTAATAATGAAGAATTGTATGCGAACGATGAACGAGTTCTATGGCTTTATTAAAAGAAAGCTGTTAAGGTGAGCCGTAAACAAAACGAAAGAACGAAGAAAAAAGAAGAAGAAGAAGAAGAAGAAGAAGAAGAAGAAGAAAAATAAAAAGAAGAAAAAGAAGAATAGCACATTAGCTGAACAATGGAAAAGTCACGGCTAGGAATTTCCTTTTTGTTATTTCCAAAGCTTTTCCGCTCTTTCGGCTGTTTATACAAATTATATAGTAGCTACGCAATTTACTTATGTATTCGAGATTGTTTTGGACTATCGACAGGCAAGATGCATCGAATCTCTCGTGATTCGTAGGTCTGTGCTTCGTGCGCGATCCCGGACTTGGAAGTTTAAGCGCTATTCGGCTGTGACCAAACGATAGAAGATGCGCTCATACCTCTGATGGAAAAAAAGAAATAAATGAAAAATCACGCGAAGCGTGTGTGTGAACAAGAAAAGAAGTAAGAAAAAAGAAACTGTATTTATTGTCGCAGGAAGTTTCGTAGTTGATTATATATATATATATATATATATATGTATGTGTATATATACATATATATATATATATATAATCACAGATAATATGATAATTAAAACTTATCGCATCAAACGAATCGCCAGTCATGACACACAAACTATCCTAGATGTGACTTTTCCTCGTGGGATAGTGACATCAAAATTGCACTGTATCACAATAGGAGAACAGCGCTATTATATAATACATATAGATGTATCATTATATTTATTATAATAATTTAAAAGTTAGGTACTCTTTGTTGTTTGTATTTTACAACCGTAATCATTATTACATATAAATAAACGACTACATAAACGATTTTATTGTTCGAAAGATGCATTTTATTCAATGATAACGAAGATACATCTCAAGTATGAAAAGCGTCTCTTCGGTTCGCAATTCAGCTCCGCCCAATTTTTTGATTGCCGTCTGTACTTTGTCCAATTGTTTTTTCTCCGAGGGTGTCATCATCTCGGCTATCTGCAATAAAGGAGGATTAAACGAGGATCGTCGTTAGGAAAGAAATCGGGTATTTATTTATCGACGAATAAGCGTATAAACGTCGTTGACCTCTGCCAATTGTTCTTCGGAAGCTCCGTGATCTTTCAAATTACTCGTAAGCGCCTGCATGCGCATCTGTTTATCGATCATTCGTTTATTAACAGCAGACTCGTGCTCGCGCCTGTACATCATGTTGTAGAGTGTATGATAACAATGCTCGATCTCCATGCGTACGACCTGATTCAGATCTATGTGAAATAGAAAAAATGCTTTTGACGGAGCTGCGGCTATACCGGTTTTCTTCATTTCCTGCATCTGCAAGTAATTCTCTTGGAGGAGATTATAAGTCAAGTGTTTGGCCTCTTTGGCCGGTATCATAGCCAATTGTTGAATCTGTTCTTGCTCGATGAAATTTCGGCTTCGAACTAATCTGAAATTTTCGTAAGATATTTCACTAGTCTTACGTACGAATTTTTCGAATTAATCTACTGGTGGTAAATATTTCTTCTTACCTGAATATTCTCGCGGCTTTAGAACCAAAACGTTCCAGCACAATGTTCTCCACAGTAGCCCATGCCAATTGCACGAATGCTTCTTTCATATTGACACTAAATTGACCACCACCCGAATCACCGACGCGTTTTAAAAACTGACTGGAATCTTCTTCTACAATGGAAATGGAAAAATCCTGAGAATCTATGCAACGCGCTACTTTTCATCGATGCTCCGGATGACGAATGAACAATTAACAGAAACTTACCGATTATACGTAAATATTGATCGACGTATTGATATAGTAAAGGGACATCCAACTTTTTAATCGAATCTTTTATCTCGGTGAATGGTATGGGATTGGAAGTATCCGCCCATGAAGCTGTTCTTATATACATGAGATATAGCAACTGTCTCATCAATTCTCCAGCGTTTTCGTCAAGAATTCTCGCCGTGGCTTGAACTATTACCTGATCCCTTAGCGCAAAAGTTATTTGATCGATCGAACAACGAAAATTACTCGCGAGCACGCGATTTCTCACCTGATATCCTGTATAAGTCGGTCAAAGTTGACTTTCCAATAAATTTTATCATCGCCCGGATCACCCTTGCCTCCGGCGAGAATCGTACTCAGAGCTTTTAGATTCAGATCCGGTACATCAAATTCTGGCTTATCGCTGGGAACTTCCGCGGCGATTTCTGTACACAAACAGCGTACTAAAAATTGATTTTTAGCTAGTAGCTCGAACTTTTCTTTTATTTCTGCCGGTGATGTCGGGACCGAGGCTGAAACAAATATAAAAGTAAACATATCGTTCTAATACGAGTCATAAAAGTTCAACAGGACATTGCACGAAGCAGGTACTTACATTTGGAGTGTTCCAATTTCTCACAAGTTCTCACAATTACTCTAGACGCCGTGTCATATCCGCTTTTTAGTATTTCTTCCAGAATCATCTCGCACTCGTCGCCGCAACATTTCTTCACAAAATACATATATCTGTAAACACGAGAATCATCGTTCAAACGTAGATTTACTCGATAGGTTTATAGAATATCGTGAAAGTACGAACCTGGAATAGCGCAGCATCATAATAATATGATCCGGTTCAATCGTATAAGTCATAGCCTTCTCGGTTCGTTCGTAAGTTACTAAGCCATGTTTTATCAGCACGCATAGCGATTCTTTGATCTGAATTTGATCCGAAACAATAGTTTTGCAATTGCACCCATTCCAATACGTATTATTATATATTTATCTCGATCGAATAAAGTATACCTTGGTGATAGGAAGACCACTGGTACCTCGAAGAAAAGGCATTGTTTGAGTACCATTTTTGTAGAGATAATCGCCGATTGTTTGAATGATCGAACCGAAATGTTCTGCCAATATGAGAGAACATAGCTTTCCACGGTATGACATGGTAAAATTCAATCAATCCACGTTAATAACAAAGTTTACGGTCGTAAATGTATCAAAGTTCGAATATCGATGAAGACACATTTGCAGCTACAAAATAAACGAGGATATCGGTGAAAGAATTATTAAAGAAAATTAAGATATTTATGGAAAATATAAGCTTGAACATTAACTAGTTACGAGGGTGTCAATTTCAGCGACCTTTCACACATAATAGTGATAGAAAAGGGCCAAATATTATTCAAGATAAATATACCATGTGATATCACAGTGGAAAAATGAATTTTAATCCTCAACCATTCCTGAAAATAATGTTACGTAGCATTTTGACAAGGAAGTTTGCTGGAGAGGGGAGGATGTCAAAAAGAAAATAAATATTCCGAATATTATAAGTAACGGTGAATAATTAGTATCATACAAATTCTATGTTTAAAATCAATTCATGAAGCACTAGTATCGGAAAACATTGGGAAACATAACCTCTTCGCGTTTCATGAGTTATTCGTTATAGAATAACGCGATCACGCCCTCTTGGGGACTCGATGCTCTCAGAAGCGAACTAAAAATACCTGCGTCTCCAATACCAGCAGTAGATCTAACAGTGATTGAAGAAACATAATGTGCCGTACGTAATTTTATCGTATTTATACGATCTTCTATTTTTAAATCATCCTCATAATATTTATAAGGGTAATTAAAAACGTGTGATATTTAATACGAACACTTCTGTAACCAATCTTCAATAACATTACTCGATATTCGTAGTACATAATCATTTCCCGCGTCTTAAAATAGTGATATTGCACCCTCTATTGGCGAACGCGTACACTCATCATACAGAGAAGATGACTCCTGTACTAATTTTTTAGCTATCATTCGACTAGTCAGCGAGTTTGAGTGAATTTACCGAAAGCAGACGAACGTAAGAGCATTATATTTCGCGGAATCGATTCGATTCGCCAAGTACCCAATTGCCGTAATCGTTAATCTGGAATGTAAGTTGACATAGAAGAATGCATTTTTTTAAATTCAATCCATACAATCGATTCCCCCGTAATAAATTATTCCAATTTGCTCTAACGTGTTCATTGATTGATTGTGGCTCGTAACGTCCGGCGTTTCTAGAAGGTTCCCCGTAGGGTTCGATACTCGACAAAATTGATTACTATTTCAGAACATACTATCGTGAGAACCTTCGCATGAAATATCCAACGTGCATTCATGCACAGGTTGCCTATCGGAGATTGCATTTTTACGAAAAAAATTTACATTTTACATTTAATTATACAAATTATATTTCTAGCGCACTTTTAATATGGCCGCGCTCGATATCTCCCCGCTAAAGGACGGTGGTGTATCGAAAGAAATCTTAAAAGAAGGTTACGGCGATGAAGCTCCCAGTTCCGGTAGCGTAGTAACGGTTCATTACACCGGAACGTTATTAGACGGAACGGAGTTCGACTCCAGTACCGAACCCTTTCAATTTAATCTCGGACGAGGGCAGGTAATCAAGGCCTGGGATATCGGAGTCGCAACTATGAAGAAGGGCGAGGTCGCAATGCTCACTTGCGATTCCAAATACGCTTATGGAAAAAGCGGTTCTCCGCCAAAAATTCCAGCGGACGCGACATTGAAATTCAAAGTAAATTATCCATTCGATAAAAATCAATCGGATATTATACGTAATATCGAGTAATACAATTTCTCCATATATAGATAGAAATGATTGATTTTACGGGCGAAGATTTGAGTCCGAACGACGACGGAAGTATCCAGCGATTTCAAATAACAGCCGGCAAAGGTGGCGCTTATCCGACGGACGGTTCGATAGTAGACGGTAAAGATTTAACAATATTCTCTTCTCAATTTACCGAATTAATTCATCATTGTTTCATTTTTATTTAAAAAATATCATTTCAATGTTTTCTCATTCCAGTACATCTGTCCGGCAAATACAACGATACAATTTTCGAAGACAGAGACGTTCAATTTTCCCTTGGCGAGGGCGAAGAGTTTGGTGTCGTAGAAGGAGTAGAGAGAGCGTTGGAAAAATTCAGTAACGGTGAAAAATCAAGACTGAAGATCAAGAGTAAGTACGCATTTAAAAAGGAAGGAAAGCCGGAGTTCGACATTCCACCAAACGCAGACGTCGAGTATACGGTAGAGTTGAAGAACTTTGAGAAGGTATTTGAACGAAAAATTCTGTTTAACTGTTTTTAACGAGAGTTATTCGAACATCGTTTTCTAATTCTTCTCGCATCTCCGTAGGTCGCTGAGCCATGGTCTCTCGAAGGTCAGGAAAAAATAGCTCAAGCAAAATTGTACAAAGACAAATCGACTCATTATTTCAAATCGTCGAAGTACGCATTGGCTATCAAGATGTGTGAAAAAGCGGTGAAGTACTTGAACGACGAGACTAATTTCGAAGGTGACCTCAAGAACGAACGGAACAGTTTAATTATATCTAGTCATCTGAATCTCGCGTTATTTTACCTCAAAACGGAGCAAAACGCAGAGGCAAAGGCCGAATGCGACAAAGTACTGGCGATCGATCCGAACAATGAAAAAGCACTCTTTCGACGAGGTCAAGCTCATCTCGCTCTTACATCGCCGGAATTGGCGATCAAAGATTTCCAAGCTACACTGAAGGTCGAGCCTAAAAATATTGCCGCGGCTAAACAGATCGCTGTTTGTAACGCTTTCATAAAACAAAACCTCGCGAGAGAGAAAAAACTGTACGCGAATATGTTCGACAAATTTGCACAAGCGGATAAACAGGTAAGTCACGAATATATCTACGCTGCTTACGAAAACTAGCATGTTTCAGATTTCTTACAAAGAGAAGCACGTTTGATATCAGCGCGAAAACTAGCATGTTTCGACTTTTTACACGAAAACTAGCACGTTTCGATATTTGCCGCGAAAACTAGCATGTTTCGGCTTTTGCCACGAAAACTAGCATATTTCGGACATGCCAGTTATCGCGGCAGAAGCCGAATCATCGTAGTTTTCGCGGTGAGAGCCGAAACATGCTAGTTTTCGCGTCGAATATCGAAACGCGTTGGTTTTCGCTGTGAAATTAGAAACGTGTTAGTTTTCGTAAGAAATTTGAATCTTGCTACTTTTCGTAAGCAGCGTCGATATCAATTACAATGGAAATTATTAATTCTTATGATAAACTCAAGATTGATCGAACGAAAGTAAAAGCATAGGATTAAAATTTTCGATAACAACTTTTTCACGTTTGATCATTAAACCGTTAGTAATATCGCAGAAGGAGGAAGAAGAATTACGACAGCAGCCTGACGTGATGCGAGGAACATTGGGCGAATGGGGCCAGGAAGAAAGACCAGGAGGAAGAGACGCTACGGCGTTCGAGAAGGAAAATCCTAACATTCTAATGCTCAATGCCAATGGAAGCGACGAATTCAAGAACATGTGATTTTTCAATTCTTCGTCCCTACGACTTCATTACAAAAACATTCGTTTTTATATCGCATTTTTCAACATTCTTGCCTTACGATTAAATTCGAGAATTTTCATTAAGATTAATGTAAAACCGATGTTATCGTGTAACGCTTCTGTCTATGTATGAACCATCATTCCAAAAATTGTAATGAATTTGCATTTGTGCATAGCAATGAATGTTTCTATGGGTGCGATCGACTTGGGCGCTTTCGCCGCTCACACTCTTAAGCGCTATTGTAGCGCGTTCGACTTGAAAAGTGCGTTTGAAACGCTCACGCTTTTGCTACCCTACCTCTTTAACCGTAGCGTTTGTAAACGCAAGATGCCGGATATCCATGACGTCATAAAAGCTATATCAAGCGCTTACAGCGCCAAGTCGAACAACGCAAAGAGCGTTAAAAGCGTGTAAGCGCCCAAGTCGATCGCACCCTATGTATCCGTCTATCCCGTAGTAATAATCTTCCCTAATACGAAAACACTTTTTACGTTAACGGTCTATTAACGCTAGTGTAAGAATGAATCTTATTCCAATATCCCTGAAAATCCTAGATTGCCATACAGTACTGATCCATCGAATATATTATCTGCCGCTAGCGAATAGCTGATAAAATTATGAGAAAAATGATAATTTTTTTTTTATCGAATTTATCGAGTTACAAATTACGGGAGATCGAAAAACAAAGATATTCGCGCAATAGTTGGGTGCTCGAGGAATTCGACTTTTCTTGAAAAATTCTTTTTTTCCATCACTGGCCGAACGGCTAGAGTAAATATGTTATGGTTATGGCTGACCTATCACCTGTATGTGGCTATGCACTGCCGTACGGGTACTGTATGCTATTGTGTGTGTGTGTGCTCTGTCTTGCATGCTCTGTACCAAGTACGCCTGTACAACGTGCTCTTCGTTTGTACACGCATTGCACCTCTTTTGACATTATACGACCCTGATACAAAGTGAGATTTTCTATGTCCAAATAAAGAATTTTCGACCGATACGTATTGCCCCGATGTTTTTTTTACTTAGAATACCTCTTTCGCCAGAATAAATCCCTAATACGAACTACGATTTTCGATGCTGAAATCAAATATTTTCGACCGACAGCCATTACCACGAGCTCAACGTCTCTCGACATTGTAAAGTTTATGTTCGACATCGTATTGCAAAAAACGATTTTCGATACGCAACAAAAGCTTTTCCAAGTGACTGAATACTTTTAGGTTAGTGCGCACGGGTGACCAGTCAGCCTGACTGTTTTATTATTCCAATCACATTAATGGGTTATTATATAGCAGAGATTACAAAGATGTCGTGTCGTACGCACTTTCGTAATAACACATATACCCATTTGATGAGAATGTCAGAACCGTCACGATTACTAAACTCAGTCGTGCACGCTATTCTTAATATTGCAGCAGATATTATTTATTTTTCTCACTACATCTTCAAAATCATCAAAAGACTTGGTCGAAAATTTGATAAGATATGTTTACCGGAGATCAGTAGGGAGCGGGAGATCAGTTATCAATAACGTTCGACAAATGTTGAAACGCAGGGAGATTCGCAACGTTCGGTTATATAATTGAAACTTCAAGAGTCGAAGTGTCGCCGCCATATTTGGACGACCAAACGACGAACTACTCTTATCTTTGTGAAATCGGCGCCAAGTTGGCTTTGCCATATATGCTGAAGAATAACGTTTATATAGAGATGAGCAGGGAGATCCGCGAAACTCGAGTTAAAATTGAAACCTCGAGATACCTATATATTTCTTAAGATTTGATTACACATATATCTTTCGACGTTTCAACATTTATTCCCTGCTTTTGCCCGAGCGTTGCGAATCTCCCCGTTCATTTCTACCTAGAATTAGAAGAAACGGAGCAAATTTGAATTCGTTGCATTCCACGTATCTTGGGAAAATAAGCGATTGAGCTGACCCTCTTTACAATTCTGTGTTCATTGTAAGTGCGCCTGTTGCCAGAAATTAAATTCAACCAGCAGCACAAAAATGTTTTGACAGTATTATAACCTGAAATATGAGCAATAAAAACAGTAGCGGAGGCGAGTAGTTTTCTAGATAAGTCGATTTTCGACACTTCTAAAATTAAAATTGTTTTCTTTTATAATATCAACACAGTTATTTGATAAAGAGGGACAGTGAATAATCGTTCGAAAAATATTCTTATTTTACAGGAGATATCGATCCTGTGCAGGAAGTACTTGCTGGACGAATTCGAGAGGTAGGAAATCATGCCATTTGGAGTTTGTCTAGTTGCAAACCAGGTTTCGGAGTCGATCAATTGCGCGACAATATAACCGAAACATATTGGCAATCGGATGGCCAACTCCCGCATCTTGTCAACATACAGTTTAGAAAGAAGACTACGATTCGCGATATATGTATATTTACAGATTACAAACTCGATGAAAGTTATACTCCCAGCAGGTAATAACTTCCATTCCTCCTTGATGTATACTACTCTAAAAATGAATGCAAAAATAATTAATCCAACATGTTGAAAGGCGCTAAAACAGAAAGTATGGCTGCTGGAATGATAAAATCAATGTAAAAAAGTATCGGCTCCCAAATAACAATTTCTCCGATGTTTGCAAATGTAAATAAGCATTCACACTCGTAACATAATCACAAAAAAGTATTGTTTCATATTTTGTTTAACAATAATAATAACTCGTATCGTTTCATAATTTGTTTAACAAATAACAATTTCTCTGATCTTTGCAAATGTAAATAAGCATTCACACTCGTAACATAATCGCAAAAAAGTATTGTTTCATATTTTGTTTTATTCTTTTCTTTTTAATACATTGCTAATACTTCTCTTCGCATTGTTGAAATCGAAAACTTTTTGTATTACAGGATAAGTATCCGAGCTGGAACAAATTTTAATGATCTTCAGGAAGTTGAAGTAATGGATCTTAATGAACCCAATGGCTGGATCGTAGTGCCGATCAAAGATATGAATGAAAGACCAGTAAGAACATTTATGATACAAATAGCTGTAATAAGCAATCATCAGAATGGCAGAGACACACATATGAGACAGATAAAAGTTCACAGTCCAGCACAGGATAGTCTTGGACCACCGGCTCTTCACATTCCTGGACAATTTCTCACCAACGAATTTCAACGATATGCTACAATAAGATAAAATTGATTTCCCATATACTTGATGTATAAGATGTATATAAAAGGGTGCATAAATATATCATATAAACAAATTGTAATAACTTCTACAATTTAGTATAAACAGTTTAAAAATTTTGAAGAATGGAAGTTGCGATCACAAAAATTTTGCAATCTTCGGTATTTACGTCTCTAATACACATTTTTGAGATATTTTTTAAACATAAATCGGTGAGAGATCGATTACACCGGCTGACTTCGAATCATTATAAATTTGTCAATGTTTTGACAATTTAAATATCTTTTGACAGACATGTTTTTAACTTGGCGTTGGTTCATATTTAAACTTTTAGAATTAATATCTCGGTCAACTTACATCGCGGGACAATGTAAAAAATACCGTTTTACTTGTTTTAGCTCCAACTACCTAGATACTTCTGTTTCCATATACTTGTCTAACACCCTGTATATGTTCTTTTCGCCATATATACAGGGTGAATTCTGTAAGGTTTCTCAAACGGGATTTTGGTGCAGATGGGATCATTACAAACAAAAGTTGCAAATATACATTGGGGATATTTTTAATAGTTTACGAGATATGAATATTTAAAGTTGATCCAATCAGAGCGCGCCGAGAAGTGTTGGAGCCGCCCACTCTCCGCCCTAGCCGTAGATATAGCACAGTTTAGGGCGTTACATTTGGGATTGCAAAATTCAGAGCAGTCAATTATTATTATTTTATTAGGCAGTCATTTTTATTTGTCGGGCATTGACTGCTCTGAATTTTGCCGAGCGCGCCAAATAACAAATGACTGCGTAATAAAATAATAATAATTGACTGCTCTGAATTTTGCGATCAAACGATATCAAACGGCGATTAAGCGATCCAAATAAAAAGAATTTTGAAAAGTCCGAGTCGGAGGGTCAAGCAACTTTACGGAGTCATAAGAGGTTTCGTACGTTTGAAAAAAATGTTCAGCACACCGATGATCGCTCGTTCCGTAACCTCGCGTTACTTTCGTCATTTATTATTTCAAAATCTTGTTTGTTCTATTATAAAAACTTAAGCTTACAAACTCTAATGATTACATGGAGTGATATGAACGAGGATACAGTAGAAAAGAATAGGATTTGTAGGCATTCTAACATATTATATGTTCAATATCATTTTCGCCATATAAGCTATTTGAGCATCTCACTCGTGTACAAGCAGTTTTTCTCGAGATTTGCATATACCATAGTACATACACTGCAATCGATCAACATCGTATAAAAATAATTAAGTCATTTTTAAAGACACTTTTCACAAATTTTAAAAAATAATCATCCCTCGTCCTATTTTCACTGTAGAGCGACAACGACAGGATATTCGTGTTTCCTGCATCCGATCGTGACGAATCTGACTGAGATAACGAATATTTTAATTTCTAAATTGAGAAAATGTGCCTAGAATCTGTCGGCTCATACTTTTTCTGTGGGTGTTTTATCCGCCGCGACGGTTTTAGGTCGATGGCTGTACATAAATATAGAGCAAATAACAAGCGTCGCGCCGATGGTAAATTGCAACGTGAGATCAAAATCAAACAAATAAATCGACGCGACGCACGAGATTATTATAGCGAGCGACGTAGCAAAACCCTTCAGTATATTATCTGCGTATTTCACGACCATAGCGACGATAAGACCGCCGCCCGCTTGAAGAACAACCAAATACCAAACAAAAGCGTCGTAACCGAAGAAAAATCCGTGACTAGCGATAATACCGCCGTCGTTTAGAAAACAAGTAACGAAACCAAAGGGCAGGGACAAAAGACTCAATTGCACGTTTCTCATCCAAACGGACGTGTCCGAACCTTTGAGAATCTTTTCAAAATATATACCAGCAAAACCGGATATAAAACATGCACTAAGCGCGGCGGTAAATCCGAGCCAATGATTTTGGACGATACCCGAAGGTACTTTGGGCGGTCCGGACTGCGCCAATTGTACGAGTACGACACCCAGTAATAAAAGGCAAAGCGCGCCCCATTGAACTTTTAATAGAGATCTTCTGAGAATGGTTACCGCGAAAAAAGCGGTCGTTAAGATTTTCAGCTGATAAGTAACCTGAAAAATACAATATTAACGTTTGAATAAACATTAAATATTCCAACGAACGATATACATAATAGTATATTTATTACCTGATGAGTAGCAGCATCCAAATTCGATGCTGATACGTATAGTAAATTATTCTGTACGATATACAGAAGAGAAGGGACGCAGACTTTCAGTGTATCGATCGGTTGTTTAATTATAGTCGTTTTTAACGAATGTATAAACTTTGAAAAGCTCTTTTCATCCATGTAAACGAGAACCAAGCAGGTCAGCAATTTTACCAGTTCCGACGTTACAACCGCTATAACAATAGTGCGAATGAGTTTTATTAATTCTTGAGACAAATTCCGTCGTGTTAATCGATGATTAAAATGTTTACCGGTCGACGAGAGAAACATATTTCCTGATCTCGTGCGTGCGTAACGCATGCTAAGTCCGACCAAGGCATTCTGGAGGGTGAGCGTGATCAAACTGACATATTTGAGCATTTGTACATTTTCTGGAAAATAATATCAATATCGCTGATATATCAATATCTCTATTACTAGAAATATTTGTGAAACGATCGATATGCTCTCACTATTTTGTTGTTGATTCATGTTGCAGTAGTTTCTTTCGGTCTTAAGGCTTTCCAATAGATCGGACTTTTCATTCGCATATTGGCTGAAAACGTGTATTCCGTTTGAAATTTAAGTAAACGCGATATATTTACATAAATATGCTTAGTCCGTTAGTATACGTAACTTGAAATTTGTATCATATTTACCTGAGAAAAATGTTAGAATTGTGAGAGGATTATAAGCAGAAAGCATGGGTAATTTTGTCGAATATTATTAAAGAAAGAGTATATATCGTACGAGACAGATGGGAATTAATTGGGAAGGAAAATAAGGAAAATCCAAATTTAGCAAAGTAAGAATTGGGACTTTATTTTAACTATATATACATTTATGTTAAGATTTACCCTTAAATAAGTTCTTTTAAGTATTATATTGCGTGAACACTTTTACATGCCGCTACGTACTTTTCGATTCATCGAGATACTGATGAGCACAGCACTTATGTACACCATGTACACGTTGACACAAATTCTTCGTCTGTCACTTTTTCGTACGTGAGCATAGCCAATGTATACCAGCGTCAATATTCTATTTCACACTCTCACGTGCGGAATAAAATAGCTTCCCGAAGTTGCCTATTCTTTGCAGGTTTGTTTTCTCTCAATTTATAGGTTATTCTGTTCCCTAGGAGTTTCGTTCAAGACTGCCATCTATCGGTAATTCCCTAGGCGTTAATGTCCAATGTGAATATAGTCATATGACGTTAGTTTTTTTAATAAAATCATTGTTATGTATGTGTGTGTCTGCTGTGTGCTTTTTGTGTGCATATGTGTTTCTTATGAGTGCAAACGTCCATACTCTTTACCGGAAGTACTCGAATCGACGGCTGAATGACGACTCGACAAACATACCACATATATGTATTTATCGTCGCGAAGTTAAAAAACGCGGACAAAACGTGTATCATTTATTCGTACAGGAAAGATAGACAGTGTCGCCCCCCACCGCTGTACTGCTGAGTGTACCACGTGTTTGGTCATGCGCGTTAAGTTTGTAGCTAGAATTCGATTGGAGGGAAAAAAGTAATTGTTACGTTATGAATGAATTTCTAGAACTGTTCTCAAAATACTTGCCTCGGCAACAATAATGTCCATTTTAGAATCGTATATATTTTTCTTGAAATTATATATCAGGCAGACACAGTAATGAATATTGAATTCCTCTACTCCTGGAAATGCAGATTCCCGTTTTTTTTTATAGTAGGAACTTTAAGCCACACCGACGATATTTATTATCTTCAATTATTTTCAAGAGAGGCGTTACTCTCGACGCTGAGCTATTCAAGTGGCTCGATGGATCTTAATTTTGAGCTTGGCATGCACATAGATAAACCCACACTTTTGTATCAATTCTTTATTTTTCCATACAAATTATAAACATGTTTTTCAAATACTGTACATATACTGAATTCTATTATATTTTTAAACCTCTAATTTACTGATATATCATTTCATTTATTTCCATTTACTCGTTTAATCAACTACATTGATCCTCGTTTCGTTTCATTTATAATATAATATACAGGTAGGATTCCTTGTTTTTTTTGCTCTTTTTATTCATGTTTTTATGATCAAGCTCAATTCTTTGATATGGCAGTTCCAGGATATGGAAGAATACAAATCGCATTTGCCTAAATCAATCGTTGTTTCGATATCAACCACGGGGAAAAAGTCTATCGTCGATGACCATTTTCCATTAAAAAATGAATTACTTTGAATAGAGAAGCTGTCAATTTCTCATTGGAAAATATAGCCATTGACAATGCACTTTTTCCTCGCGGGATTAATAGTAGCTTCAGAAAGATATACTAGCTTAAATCAGGATGTTCAGTCGTTAAAGTTAACAGCAAGTTTACTGTATCTGTTTTGAGCCGATAATGAAAATACAAAAAAAGCTTCAGTTTTTTATTGGTATTATTACCATCCAGACTGGCTTTCCTAAAGTGAGAAAAGTAATTTGAGTAAATTCGAAAACTTGATCGTCCGCCTAATAAAAAGTCTACTACTGGGGTGAATCTTTTTTTTATGAGTTTTGGAACTTGAACATTTTTTAATGGTCATTGTTTGTAAGTTATGTACAAAGATATTTAACAAATCTGAATGCGCTGTAGATTTCATAATATAATGTGTACAATTCGAGCTGATTCATCTTTTTTATTTTTCGTCTTAAACTACTCCTGCCGTTTGTATCTTTGCCGGTTGCCGAATTTCGATATCATCAATATAGAGTGAGAGAGTACTATTTTCTATCTTCACAGAAGACATAGATAAATATATATTTTCATAATCTTTTCTTATAAATGTAATTCGCTTACGTTAAAATCATTAGTTATTACTGTTCATAATCTTAGTATCGGTGCTCCTTTTCCAATTTGATGTACTTCTTTTTGTCATCACTAAAGACCTGTGGCTGTATTGAAATAAATTAATCTAATGAGCTTTTATCAGCGTTGCTCAATAGTCGTTAAAAAAAAAAAAAAAAAAAAAAAAAGTGCTTCTATCGGATTGAATTGCACAACCAGTGAGATGTAAATTTGTTTTCCAAGTAATATCCTGAATGATATTGACGCAGTGAGCTTCTTAATTCGCATTAATCGACAGATGTCGCACAAACAAACGAAATACATTTGCGTCAATCATCTCAATGGTTATCGTACGACAATGACGTCGGGGCTGAGTAAATGAATATTTCAATTGGACGTTTGATAAGCTCGGTCCAATGCTCTTGTTCTGAGATATCCCATTGTAGAAAGTAAGAACAACTAAGAAGTACAAAAGCTGCCAAATATATATTTTTTTTAACCGAAGTTCAATTAATTATCAATCAAATAAAATTCCTTTCTTATCCAAGCAACTGTCTAGCAATTTTCTTTCTCACCCTGAATAAAAAAGGACATATTTCTGACTAAAGAGAGATCAAAATACATTGCCACTTGTTTCATAAAAGTTAGTTACAGTAACAATATGGTAATTTAATATTAATGTATCCTTAAAGTATATGTATTCCTTCAGTTATGTTAGTGTTTACTGTTCGGTAGGCAAGTTCTGTTTGCTTCAGAAAAAAAAAAAAAGAATATCAGGTGATAAGTCAGAATGAAGTGTAAAAAAAGAATTTCAAAGCACGCGAAAATCTGCACGATCGATGCAACTGAATTGAAGAAGAAAAGGGATAGTAGGAGTCTCTACCTTTGTCCGAAATCGCAATTTGCGAAAATTCCGATCGGACTAAACGTAACGTGCCTCCGTAAAATGTGAAGTATCGCTCATATCATGTCGAAGGTTACTTTAAGTACGAAATCGAATGGAGACATAATGATTATTCCGTTGCGAGAAGGCATATTTCGAGTTGCCTCACAGAGCGTCAAGGTGAGCCGAGATTACACTACTCTGTTTTTTACAAAATGGAAGTGAATCTACGATTTTAAATTGAATCCCGTGAAAATAATTTGGCATCTGATTTCAACATTTGCGCGTGAGCTTTCGAAAGTTGACTGGTTAAGCTAAAAAAATCAAACGTCTATCGGGCTTTACTGATTTGCCTAGCAACGGTTTCTCGACCTCGTAGTGTCTATCGCATTTTAAACGTAATACGAAAGTTAAAAACAACCAGTATGCTAAGTAAGAAAATCATCCACGTTATAACTATAGAAAAAAGGGGGATCTTACGGTACAAAATAAGGTGATTATAAGAAATACAAACACATCTCACTAATTTCCACGTTGTTGCATCAAAGTGGATGAAAACGCACGAATTTTTATGTAATTATTGAGAGTTTATCGTGTTTCAGCATAATCATTGTTCTAACTGTTGCTAAAAAGAATGAGAATTTCCACAGTGAAAACCCTCGGGGTTGTATGTTAATCGGATAAAAAAACAATTCTAAACAGAGCAATGAAAACGTGCACGCGCCATTCGTTTCACCTTTCTCGTATCCGTTCTTGGTAATATAAAAAAGAAAAATAGTAATAAAAATCAGGAGACTCGTGAATCATAATGGCATCCTTTTAACTTTCATCTCGGTTAAAACTTAAAATCACTTAGATAGCTTTATACACGGTCATTTATAACAATGTAAATCGTAATCATTGCGTTAATATTTAACATATATGTATACTCTTATCCGTAATATATGTATATCTGTGTGTGGATGTCTTGTCTGATCTATTGCCTAGTTTAATAATAAAAACTATAATACTAATAGTTGTGTCGATACTGTGCCATTCCAAGATCACAGTTGCTGTCTTGCCGTTTAAAAAGAAGTTTAAAATATATATATATATATATTCGTACAGGAGACATACGATACCTCGGGCTCCCGCGTTATTGTCGTACTTCGCAGTTTCGTCTAGAATAATTTTTCCCTTTTTTTTGTGTTGCTAAAATAGTAGCCCTCCGATTTTGGGCAATGATCGAAAAACATTACGCGTCTTGGACCAATATTCTTCGCGATATCACTGCCCTTTTCCATTTGTCTCAAATATCCGAGTTACTTTAAACACACAAAAACGTTAATTCGTGAAACGACACGAGATCGCAGGTTGCACGGTTGCGATCGATCGTGCAAAACAAAACTGGAACTTGGAGTGGCTGGTATGTTCGTGCGTGTACGTCGATTGGTGCGATCTTGTAACGAAAAGCTCTTCGCGTATACTCGAAATGATGTTATCACGAGTCGTCGACGAGTTCGATGGCAAATGGTTTATTGAGAAACCAATATTAAGATCACACCTGTGTATTAGTGAAATAATGTTTTTCGTGTTTACATAACTGTATTCACGAATTTTTATGCTGCATGTCTCGGTGTAATGCGTCTGTTGTTATGTCCCGTAAATGTTTTGTATGTGCTACGGCACGAGTAGTGTGTGTGTGTGCTGTTGTGTGTGAGAGAGTGTATGTGGATGATTTTATGGGGTGGTAGGCACTGATGGGGGTGGATGGCTGCATGGCGAGCAGATTTAACCAGGCTAGTCCTTGACCAGTCTGTATATGTGATGCTGAGCACCGTGTTCGGACGTCGATACTTCAAAAACGTACGCCGTACATAGTAACGTCTCTTCCGTATCCCTGTTCGTAACAACCTAGAAAAACGAACAATCTTCCATTAATTTTTCATTCGAGATCATCGACGTCGGCGCATACACGAGAGAGAACTTTTAAAATAACGTTACATACCTGGAGAATAGTGAAGTTCTCGAGAACGCTATTCATCATGTATTTCTCAGGCAGGTGCTTAAGTTTGTGAATAAAGTTGATCATGTACTCGCACATCGGCGAACGATTGATGCGATAAACGAACCTGCCGTTCTCGAACCTGGCATACTCAGTCTCCACCTTCTCCACCACGTGTTTCCCGAACGAGCACACTTTTGTCGAACACGATATCGTCATGTTTTCGTTGCTCTCGTATCTATGTAATAAATAATTAACGCGATTAATCGAGAGAGCTCCGAGATAGAATGTAAAATAAAAAATGGAGAAAAAACGCATAAATTTCCCGGGACAACGTTGACTTACTGGCTCGTCACGCCGTAAAAGGCGCCGGCTTCATCTTGAATGTTCGAATTGAGATCCGCCCAGAATTTAACGAGGAAAAAGGCCGCCTGTGGTCCTTTATCGTAGAGCTCTTTGAGACCACCGTTCTTCTCCGGAAACTTGTCGTATATCTGCCTCACGTCGACAGCCTCCAAAAGAGGATCCGCGTACGCCGTTGAACCTCCTATGTGCACGAATAGGTGTTTCTGGTACTGCGAAGACAAACAAAAGATTTTCTTTTATCAATTTATGAACATATTATTACTGGATACTTGAGTCTATGAGACATGTATATTTAATTTAAAAAAAAGAGAGAAATAATTTTTAAAAAGCGAGCCCTCTCGTTCCGTACTCACAATGTCCTGATCTCTGTGTTGATCCATGTAGGCTGAGAATTCGACGAGTCTGAGTTTGTGAGTGGCGATAGCTCGTCCTTCCCATGGTGGTGGTGGTTGTGCCTGTACCATGTCACCGCTCGAAACCGCGGTAGCTGGTTTCCCGGTGTACGCCGGTTGTGAAAAAGGTTTAACATCTTGCGACGTTCCCGGCTGCAAACCCGGTTGCCAGAAATTCTGCAGGTAAAAGAAAAACAAAACGAGTTGACATTTATTTCGAGAAATTTGATAATCGTGGGTATTAGAGTGAATAAACCGAATTATTCTTGTTTTAGATCGACTCACTTATCGAGATTATCGTTGAGATTTATTATAAGAAAATAGCTGACGTTGAGGCTGATGCTTGGGCATCCTCTTTATCACGACCATCGTATCGAAGTTCAAAATTCATTAAAATATCAAAAAGTGTCGTTTACGGAAATTTCGAAATTCAACGCAACGATTAAAAGTAAAATAACCAAAGAATGAATAATTTGATTATAACGGGTTTAAAAATATAACTTTGTAAACAATTTAATATTTAATATTCGATAAATCCAAAAAAACGCGCAAGTTTTAACTTCGATCGTTTGTATTGTTTCATTATAAACAAAGTACAGACTTAGAGGTCATGAATGCATTTGCTGTGTGTAAAACGGAAAAAAAACGACGAACAATTTAGTAATACACAACAAGGCCCCAACCCGGAGTGGGCGAACATTAGCCAAGGAAAATGAGAGACGGTTAATCGAGGGAATTAGCTTTTATTTTTAACGCGTTGTCTTGGATTTGCCGGAAAATATATTGGCAAGGTATAATTCAGCGATAACGAGTCCAGAATTATCGTCCCCGCTAATGATTATTTTTGCGCCGTGCAACATTTACATATATAAATAAATTTCTCATAGATAAACACGAGACACATTTTTCACATAAATATTTCTATTCTGATTATCGCGCGAAAGCGTTCGTCATAGCGATTATTTTTCCGCGTAAATACAAGCCAAGTCGAGGAAGTGTCCGTTAAAAAATGAAAATAGCGTTAGGGCTGCGATACACGACGCGATATATAGCTCAACACGAAACACGATAAATTCATTTGGATTTTTAATTTGTTAGAGATTTGGGATTATCTTGTTCGTTTTTCATTTTTCTTTTTTTTTAGAACTGGGACTTACCGCTCCCGAATAAGGGAGGGAGGTGGAAGCGTGAAGGGCCAGAGGCCCCACGAGGACTTGGGGCAGCTTGTTGTGTATCACACTTCTGGCCGATACTATCTGGGCGCTCGACATGCTCGAGATTGTCTGTAGCGCCTTCTCCTTCACCGTATGATCCTATCGAATTGTCACAATAAATCGATTATATCGATCGTACGAAATAAAACAGTAGACCGATAATAAAAGAGACGTATTCATCAACGAGAGGACGCGATCGTTCATTAAATTGTATACGGTAAATAAAGAACGACGAAACAAAAAGCGGCGAGCATAAAGCCGCGATTGCAAAAACCGATGCGTCTCGATGAAATTGCGTTCGTTGACGAGAGTAGCAGCCCGACGGGGTCGTTTTAATTCGGCTAAAAATTTCGGTATTCATATTTACGTAGTGAGCCCACCCTCAAGGACGAAATATAGCAATTTGTATGCGCCGTAAGCGAGTATACGATACCCTCGTCGTATGCGTGTGTCTCTACGTGTTTTTCAGGATCGAATAGACACTTTTCACGATCGGGTCGTGCATCCGATATCGCTTCCATCGATTTTTCCCGACGAACGGAATGAGTAACCACGATTCGTTTTTTATTCTCTCGTTTATTTATCGATAGTCCTTTTTTATTTCAGCTCGTGTGGCCGAGTATCAGTTACCGCCGAGCGGCGAGCAAAAATGGTTTAAAGGCTTCGGTTACAAAATAGTCAGAGGTAGTAGACGCGACGATTAAACTGCGTGGATCCATTTGTGTGTGTGTGTGCGCGCACATGTATGCGTATACACCTGCGAACCCAATGAATCTCGGAATAACCACGCGGTCGTGTAAATCTTTCTCTCCGCATAATAAAAAGATTTCTGTGTCGTCAACGTTACAGCATAACAAAAATATAGTGCGTTTGTTTACTTGGCATATCTTAAGATTTTTCGTATAAAAAATTATTACAATTTACGAGCTTTGATACATTAAAAACATGAAGACAAATTATTCATCGACCCAAATATTTCCAAGTGCGGTCAAATCAAGAGGTCAAATAAAATCAAGAAGTTCGGTGATATTTTTCGATCGCCTCGTATCCTTTGAAAACCGAGTGAAAAATAATACCAGTAAGCCTCGTCGTATTAAAAAAAAAACGTTAATTATATCTCTTTCTACCGAAGCTTTCAATTACCATATGTTGCTATTGAACCGTCGAGAATTCATTCCGGTTATTTTCTTTTTTAGCAAAAAAATGCGCCTTTTCCCTCAAGCACTACAAATTTCATGCAGCCATTGAAGCTTTTTTTTAGTTCATTGTTGTCGTTAGCATTCGTTGATAACCAGATGGGGATATTTTTTTTCTCTCGTTTGCAGGTGGTGATATCGGGTGATCATTTGTTGCGAATGAGAGTTTTGTGTATCCTTTCTGTTTCTCTTTATGCACAATATACCTATATACATAGTTACGTATATTTTCGCTTATAGGTGTATACGTATGCATGTATATACACACACACGCACACACTCGCACATATACATATATATATATGCCCGAAACGAGAATAACGGCCTCGGGGTTTGATAGGAGCTCGAATATAACTCGAGTGTCCACGTGGATCCCCGCACGCGTCGGCGTGCGTTTCGTATCGATGTACGAGTCAGAAAAAAAAATCGCCCGTACGCTCGCTAACGTACATATACAGATATACGCCCGACTATACTAACATCAACCGCGGAGTGAAATTCCCAACTGGGGATGAAAATACTCGTTGGGGTTCGCGTGGCCGGTGGTGAATTTCATGGCACACGGTGCGAGAGCTCTAGGCTTCCACAACCCTCCCCCACCTCCACGCCATCCTACCCGTCCTCACCACGCTCCAACGTGCAACCGAGTGGCGTCTATATTTATTGGACGTACATTGCTCGCTCCGCGACCGCATGCATGAAGAGAAAACGCACGAGAATGAGAGAGAACGCGAGAGAGTGAGAGAAAGCGAGAGAGAGAGAGAGAGAGTCCTATAGCACGGTGCACTTGTACGTACGCTCGGGGGTTGTGCTGTTGCTGACGCTGGCGTACATGCCGAACTCAACCCCTCCCCGCCCACCCTCGTACCCGCGGTCTCTCTCGATACCCAGAATCGATTCGTTTAATTGAGAGGGTTTCGACGCTCGTTGTACGCTGCCCTGCGTCCTTTGGCGTTCCCGGTGTGTTGTCGATTCCGGCCTTCTCCTCTCGCTCGTTTTTTCGTTCGTTCGATCCTTTTTTTTTCTTTTTCGTTTATTTTGTAATCCTCCACACGCGTTAGTTTGCTCTTGCTGCTTTGTTATTTTGTATTTATGTCTTTTTTTCACTCTATTTTTTTTCGTTTCGCGGAAAAATGGTAGAAGAGTTTGCGCGTGGTATGTTGAACTTGGTGTATACTACCCCGCGGTGGTTATCAAAAGAAGGGAGGGGCACGGGGAAGGGGTTGGGGGGCGAGGGTTTTTTTTCGGCCACGCGCGTCGTGTTGTTTATCGACATTTTGGTACGTGGAAAGGGTGGACCGCGCGTATCGACGCGTATACATGGATGTCCAGATGGCGCGAGAGACAGAGAGATCAAGAGGAATGAAAAAGGGGTTGTATTGCGCACGTTCGTACGGGGAATTTACCCTTTTCCGCGTTAAATCAAAAGCACCGGTTCCTACGTAGAAAAAGAGAGAAAAAGAGAGAGAGAGAGAGAGAAGAAGAGGGAGGGACAGAAAGAAAACGTTGGTGAAAAATAGAAAAAAATCGTGGAGATTGTTTCGGTAGCAGTTAATCGTCGGAAACGCTAAACATATGACAAAATAGACACCGGAAACTCGGACGATGCATTCCGATTTAATGAAACATTTTCCGTTCTTTCCGTCTCGAACACGTCATAGAAAATTAACGCATATGAAAAAAAAAAGAAAACACGATTCAGAAAAACAATGTTCTTTTTTTTTCTTTATTCGCTTATCGTTCTTCGAGAAAATACGTAGAGCGTTGCGGTGTATGTTCCGTTCGGTTCGTGGCTGTGTCGGCAACTAGTACCCCCGAATGTACTTAATTACTGCAAAGCACTGTGGTGAATCGATTGAAACGCGGCAGAGTGATTGTTGTAAAGGGAGCGAGGGAGTGATTGGTGGTGGAATGGGGAGGATGGAGGGAGCGGGGGGCGACAGTGGAGGCGGTGGGCAGTATTCGGTTAGGACGGGGGTTTCCCATGAGATCCGGGCAACGGACCACCGGTGGCTCTCGAGGTTCGGGCACATATAACACACAAGGAGAAAGAGAATTCAACGCCATTCCTGACTCTCGAGGTCTCTCGTTTATAGCGCCACCGCCGCCGGAAGCGGAAACCAGCAAATTACGTCACACACGGGACAGGGAGTAGGTGGGGTGGAGAACGGACGGCTCGGCCGGTTCTGGCATCGGTGAATAACGTCGGTGGCATGCGCCACTGCGGTAACAGAGGCGATTCTAAACGGTCAAACGCACACGAGTATAGACAAAAGCTCTTCTCGTCGCGTGTGTGTTTTACACACACACACACACACTCTCTGTATCTATCTATCTCTATCTCTCTGTCGGCATTCTCTTAAACGCCGAGTTTCCACACTATTCTCTTTACATTACATCTGGCGATAGAGAAAGAGAGTGAGAGAGAGAGAGAGAGAGAGAGAAGGGTTTCCATGGTTATCCATGGCGTTCGCGATCCTAGGAATATAGGTTTGTTCTCAACCCCTCTGTCAGCAATACGCACAAACGCACGCACACAGACAGACAGACGTACGCGCGAACGGGTTCCGACCGATACGTCGTATCGTAACTATAGTGTAGATACACGTATTCGCGGCGCCCACTTTCCCGTTCTCTCTCACTTGCTGCTTTCGCTGAACGTATTCGCACGTCCCAAGGGCGATACCATTAATTCGGATCATACAATTTTCACGAAGACCAAATTTGATCGCAATTTGATAACGATCGAGCGACGCGAATTAATTAACGTTGCTCGGGTCTCAAAGACTTCGTCGTATAGTCGACTCTCGTCGCTTCGTGACTTTCCTTCGAAAATCTCTCGTTAATTAATCAATTTCATTATACACGATTCGAGTTACATATATTACGATTAGTCTATACTTTATACGACCTCTATTGATATTTTACTTATACGAGTGTCTACACACTCGATGAAATACACGCGGATTGGTGTTCGCACATAGGTTGATATATTTATCGTAATCATTTACAAATATATCAACGCTTATGTATGCGTAGGTATGCCGTGCACTCTCGTTACTATATGTACGCGAACATCGTGGTTATCTATTGAACTAAAAGGGTGGATGGAAGGGGTTGGGGGGTGGAGTGAGGGGGCACCACGACTCTGATTTATTGACCACGCGCTCTGGTTCGAGCAACCAGCGCTCGCGTTCCTACAATTGTTCGCGAAACGCTTTAATAATTCAGCTGTTGATTAAACGGCTCGGAGTTCATTTTTACGCGTCATTTATTCAAGCATATTGACTCCACGCATAGAATTATTATTATCGTTATTATTTATTATTATTATTATTATTATTATTATTGTTATCGTTATTTATTATACGTCAATTGCTTTTAAGTTTCGCGGCAGATCGGCCAGCCGTGACGATTCTACGAACGAGTTTTCCAGGCTTTCGTGTATACGTATATAGTCCAGATCGTGATTTATCGTTTATTCGTAATAGAGGACTTTTGTAGAATCGATCGAACTCATTAAATATAATTGTGGCAAATTACCTCGCGGTCGAGGTTTCCCCGTATAAACTGTGTCCGAAGCTAAAAGTCTATTATATATTTGTATACGTTGAAGATATAATAAAAATTAGAAAAAAATAAAACACATTTATACTCACCACTTTGATTTTAGCCTGGACTTCCCGAAGTCTTCTTCTCGCTAGGACCTGTATGTGCGAAGAGACCTGCTTTCGCGTTCTCGTTTTGCCAGTCCTCAGTTTGATGTAACGGGCGATCAGCTCGTTGCGACCTGCGAACAGACGAGAGAAGAAAGATTTGAAAATTGCCCGCGACGAAACAACCGCAATGAGCTGGCTGTGCGCAAAGTTTCTGTCGTTTGTATAACGAAACATTCGTGGAAAGAAAATCCGATCAACTTGGCGTGCGTTACGTAAAACATGCATCTCGTCCGGTTATGCATGGAACAGATATAGAAATTATATATATATATACCTATTACGCGATGGTGTGATAAAGCGATCGACCGGAAAGATCGAGAGCGCACGGTAGACAGTACCGATGTATGGATATATTACGGTAATTCCACATCGCGATATCTAGCGCATACAGATTTTGCCGTTGCTGCTGGTTTTCTACCGATAAGATCAAAAATGTTACGGACTGTGATCTTTTATCGGACATTCGCGATTATACGCGTCAGCGTATTCACGGTGCTACTTGATTTTATAATTCTACTCTTGTACGGCGTGCTCTAGACATCGCGCGCGAGAAAATACGCGAGTTCTAGTTTCGTGGATTGGCTGGTGAGGGGTGGGAGGGAGTGGAGGGGGCACGAATTCAACGATAATCAAATTTTAATGGCGCGAGCGAAATATTCGTAACGAGAGGCTACCCCGCTATAAATCCTTCGGCAAAAAATGTCTATGCATACCAAGTATCATAAAAGCAATTCCGAGTAGAATTTGGCGAGACATTGATATAGGAGAAACAAAAAGTCTAGGTGTATGTCCGGTTCCCCTATCGGCCGATCGATCGATTAAATTCGATCGGCGAGCGGCATTCTATCGGGGCGACTTATCCGGGGGAGCTGAGATTTCATAGTCGTTATGCGAGGTTTTATGATCAAGAGCGCGCAATCACCGGCGCCTGGGGTATGAAGAGAGAGAGAGATAGAGAGAGAGACTCGTCGATCGAAGTTGGTCTTGTACTCCCTCGCGACTTTTTAACAGATTGACATAAATCACACGTACGACGTTGCTAGATTTCGAGACGACGTGAAAATAACGCTCCATTAAACTTTCGATTGCGTGATATCTTTCGGCTATATTCCATCGAGAATCGATTGGTCTCCATCGAATACGAATAATTCGGAATTTTTAATTCTTTCTTTTTCGTTGTTTATCGTAAGTTTGAAAGAAAAAGTACGAAACGATCGTACGTTATAAGGTTTGAGTGCATTGGCGTCATACGTGCGACAGGGTTGGCACGATTTTTTTGCAATTAAACGAGAACGAGAGAAGGGAACGTAGAAGGGAAGAAAGGAGAAGAGAGAAGTTTGCGCTCTCCTGGAAATTTAATATTCATCCACGTCGTTGAAGAGATGCGGCGAGAGTCTGAATATATATAGCGAAACATCTCCGCTTTTCCTTTGACGGCCCCGTTCCTTCCCTTCCTAACACTCGTCAACCCAACGGCGAGGTCTTTCCTTCTTTTCTCTCTCTCTCTCTCTCTCTCTCTCCTTGTCTCGAGGGTGTCTCTTTCCTGTTCCTTTTGCTTTCCTCTCCCTCCCTCTCTCTCTTTTTCTCCCTCTCTCTCTCTCGTCCTTCTTCGTCTATATATCGCTTCATCTATTTCGCCCCTATCGTCGTCGGTGCGTCATGTACATCTTGCCGCGTCTCCGGGAGCGCAAACCTCTTAATGAATTTCGAGAGGAGATTTCGCGGACGAGGAGAACACGGGGAGGCCATGGCGCATCTCGTAAAATTCATTAAAGTCTAATCGTGGCGCGCGCGTAAGGTTCGTCTCTTACACCTCCTCTTTCTACCGCCGCCCCCGACACTTCTTCTCGTTCCGCTTTTCGCTTAACCTCCGGCACGATCTTCCTTCTCGATATATCGATTGCTCACCTCCCTCCCTCTCTCTCTTTCTCTCTTGAGCTAGCGTTCGCCTCCCCCGATTTAATTTCACTCGGTTGCGTCGCGACCGGCAAAGCCGCGGAAAAACGGACCGTCTGCTTCGTAAACACGAGAGCGATATTAAGCACAGTGGAAAACTCTCGCGGGCGACCCGTCCCCCACACCCCCTCTTCCCCTTCCACGCCGCACGACGCGAGATCGAGTACCCAACGCTGGGCATAAATTATTTTCTCTACACCGCTGTGTACCTCTCATCCCACTGTTATAAACAAATATATATATACACATATGTACTTAGATAAATATAGAGTGCAGATCGTAGCAGAAGTTTCTACCGAGAAAAAGTTTTGCAACCCGCATATAAACCACCATCATATACATGTATACGTGTAGAGGCCGAAGCTCATGCTATTATGTAGTTGATAGCGAAGAGTCGCATAAGACAAATTGCACGTTGATACAAAAATCAATGTAACGAACGATCGATTTATTCCACGATGATTAAACCTCGTGAAATGTTTCCGTTCGATCGGCGAAACATTTTTTTATTTAGAAACGGTGCGTGTCATATATATATATATGTGTGTGTGTGTGTTTATATTTATATCGGAAAGTGAAAACAGCGTGACATTTTATAGAGCGTGGAGTATAATACTGTATGACCCAATGTAAGAGTTCGAGTAACTTATCTCTTCCCCTCTTTCTCTCTCACTCTCTCTCTCTCCGACAAGATTAATTGAGAAATAATTCAATGTCGGTTCAAACGAGCGCGCACTTGACCCTTATTTCGTTTGGAAAGGGACGGAGCGGCTACCCAGTAGGTATTTAGAGCACAAGGTTATTGCCTATAGCACATTATCGGTATATGCGTCATGACAAAATTTTCGATCAATTCCGACGTACCTAAGAATCAAAAACGCAAGAATAAAAAAACTTTCGGTAGATACAAAGTGTTTTTTTTGTATTCGAACCAGCTCGAATTTTCCAGTCGAAAAGCCACGATGATATGGTCGAGCTGAGACGAGAGGGGAACGGAAAAGAGAAAATACAGAGGTGAACAACGGAGTGAACAACGAGGGATGGAAAGAGGGGCAGGGGGGGCAGCGCTTATCGGGAGGAAAATATCCGAGATTCCGGGTGAACCGCGAGATGACTCAATTCTGCGCGACCGTTAAATGGCTCGCGCCATGAACCGCTCGAGAGCCTCCCCCCCTCCGCCCCAACGTCATTTTCCTCGCTCGTTCGTTCGTAAGCAACGAATGCCGCGCACGGTTATATCGCGATGTTCCACGAGACTTCCTTCTCTATTTTTGAGGGGCTAACATTCTTGGGTTGTTCGTTACATGCAACCCCCCTGTCCCACTCTTCTGTACGAGGGTAAAACAGCTCGCGTCTGGAGAACGTGAAAACACGTGCGATTTGCGGATATGCGCGCGCATCCTGATGGCGCGGTGTTCCGGTACTATGGCTCCGTTCGTGCATAAAAGATTCCTTCTTCCCGGGGCTCTATCTCTCGAGCGTATATCTTTCCCGAGATCGTTTTATCGCACCGAGACAATCCCGTTCAATTAAAAATTAACACGAGGAAGACGAAATTTTATTTTTCGTCAGATCGAGAATTGAGAGAATGAAAGAAGCGACGTGTACTCGACCACACACGACTCTAATTAAAAATTATCGCGATAGCGATGTTAAAATTTACATGTGTTTTTTTTTCATTTTTTTTTCTTTCGAAGTTCTAATAATGCATACTTTTCATTGAGCGACCGGCTTGTCAATCTTCAGCACCATTGACGTCTGAATTGTGTTTCGCGTAAATGTCTATCGGCAAACTAAACGGACAACTACATGTACATTTAATGTGTATATATGTACAGTGTGCAGTTAACAGTGCACAGGAGGCATATACGACACGGGGTAGAAGCGGAGATTGTAAACGGTCTGTTTTGCCTCGTCCTCGTCCTCGTCCTCGTCGTCGTTGTCGTCGTCGTTGCGCCGTAGTCGTCGTTTTCGTGGTGTGTTCATCTCTTCACGAGGAAATCAATGAGGTATATACATACATATAGATACATTTATGTATAGGTATATGTATGTATACATCAAAAGTTAAGAGAGAGGCAAGAGAAGCGAACGTCGAGAGATAGCCGTCGATCGAGAATATCGCGCGACGTTGCTATCTCCCTCTCCTTCTCTCTCTCGCTCTCGTTCAAGCCTGTTCGATCTCCTGGCAGCCGTAGAACCCTCGAGGATACCGGCAAGACGAGCGCGCGCTAGTGCGGCCGAGGATGCGACGCGACGGGCAATCAACGTAAATCACTTGGCTGATGCTCAATTTAACAAGAAGGGCCATTATGATCGTGGACTCGAGTAACGAGCGACGGGGAGCGCCGATTCTCTCTCTCTCTCTCTCTCTCTCTCTTTCTCTCTTGCTCTCTCACTCTCTCTTCCATTCCATCTTTCTCTGACTGTGAGAGCTCGGACGACAGCCACGTGAACAGCTCAAACTCTTGTTTGCCCTAAACTATACACAAATTAGAATAGTCCGTATAGAACCGAATCGATTTTGACGAGCACGCGAATAAGAAATTGAAGAATCGAATATTCGAAAGATTAGCTACAATTATGAATTGTTCGATATTTCGCAAACTTTCTAAATGTTTATTTTTGTTCCATAGGAAATTTGATTACAAACACGCTAATAAAAATATTATTGAGATATGATTCGAATGAAACTAAATCGATTGTGACGGAATCGTGCGTACCATGATGATCCCATCTGAGATTTTTATTTTCGTCGGTGAAGATAAAACGGTCGAAGGGACACGAGTGTCGAGTTCTCTGTCTCATTGAATTATCGACGCGACGAGCGAAATAACCATCAATTTTTCTTCCCGATGAATTAATAACCGCCTGCCGTAAGGTCAACGCAGTCTATAACGCAGTAAGTTTATTTTTTTCCGCGATGAGGTCCACGAGAGGCACGCGGTACGGTGTAATCGATCGTCTTGCTTGAATCGTTGGCGCTCGATAACGCGTAACTCCGGCGAATATACTCTTTCTCTCTCTCTCTCTCTCTCTCTCGTGTGTTCTCTGTTGCGATGCGTCTGGAGAGAGCATATGGGTAGGTACTATACAAATGAAAGAGCGTGGGCTTACCTCCTCGTGGGAAACATTTTTCTTCAAGGCATCGGGGCGAGACGCGCGTGGAACGCGCGAGAGAGCTTAGCGAACGCGAACGATACGAACGCGCACATACGTTTGTTATGCCGCGCGATGCAGGCGCATTTCTCCCTCTCTCTCTCTCTCCTCGACGGAGATTCTTGAGGCTCGAACACGACCGTACGAATAGCAAGATTCTTATCCAAACCTGCTGCTGGTGCTGCTGTGCGAACAGGATAACGGTCTTTGCGTTATAATCGCAAAGGATCGCGAGGAATATATATGGGTGAATATACAAAAATTGGGCAACTCGCTGTCATCGGCCAATAAATACGAAAATATTTATGCACTTTATTCTGCGACAATATATTATGAAATTCCTAGATCCTCGCCATGTATCCATTCAATTTGAATTACATACTTCAAAAGCTAATTAGTAAAATAACGCAATGAATGCTCAAAACATCAGTACCCTGGCGTGTCATAATCACAAAAACGCTTAATCAGGAGCTTGTATAACAAAATATTCCGTGTTTATTGTTAATCTGATTATTATTATATATTCTGTAAAACATTTATTAATATAATTCACACGTTTATTTATAGAATCTGTAAAAAGCTATTTTTTAAAAATTTACAAACTTTGTCATCCCTTTTACCCATCAGTCCTTTGTGCCAAGTTGAAATTTGAAATTCCCCCAAAATATTGCCGAACTACGATCAACTCATTGTTCAGTGTTGAATGTTGGTACTAAAGTTAACTGCAAAGCGCACCATATTGACGGCAGCCATGTCGAGGCAAGTGCTAGCGTCGTTGTTACCGCGTGTGCACATGCTGATTCAGTCAAATTGTCAGTACTCTGGTAATCCTTTATTTCCTCTAGTACCTATGTTTTCTTTAAATTTATGCATGATTACATGTAATTTGTAAAAATATACCATCTTTATAATTAAAAATACTGATAAACACATAAGTTTTTAGTATAATCTCAAATTAATGTCCTATTCGTCAGTACTTTGTCGTCAGTCCGCTGTCTGAGATTGCACCAAAGGACTGCCGTGTTACCAGGGAACTGATGATTTATTTATTTCTGATCGAGTTTATTACTTGTTATAGTGTGCAATCATTTGTTTGCGAAATGATTATAACTGTGGTGCCTATATTTTGATTAAATATGTAGCACGAAGAGCAGAATATCCTTATTCAGGGATCTGTTCTTCTGTTGATAATGAAGATGGTGAATTGAGAGTAACTTTTCTCAAAATTTGTAACATGAGTCAAGTTAGCGCCGAACTAGAAGCAATTTCAATGAATTATATCTCAAAAAATTGCTCGCAATTTGCTCATCAAGAATATAAAATTGCTCTAGCGGTAGCAATTATTAAAAAAAAAGTTATTAAACAATTTCATAACAAACACTAATTTGACGATTTCTAAGTTATCCAAGTACGACCGGAATCTTTTCTGGGCTCAAAATATTGCGATCAATTTGCTCATCACTGCCCACCATTGAGAAATTTTAATTTATTTTTGTTTATTTTTAACAAATGGTCATTATATTTCGCAATTTTTACCTAGTGATGGAAAATACCTTACTGCTTAGGCAACTTCGTTTTTGCTTTAATTTTAATTTCTCAGAATTGTCTAATGTTAAGGCAACTACTTCAAAGTGATACTGAACATTATAAAATGAAAAGGCTGTTTTGAACACTGTTGTAGTTCATATTTACAGTATTACATAGTTTTAGAGGTAATATTAACACTAACTAATGTGATTTAATTCATTAAATATGCACCTTTATTACATTGTAAGATATTTGTATTTCAAAATACTCAAAGTTACAGTAAACCTTATATTTCATACGAAATAGTGTTCTTAATCAGTACTGTGCCATCCTCGTCAGTCCGTTGGCAGTGAAATTTAAAAAAATACAAATAACTCGCAAAATATTTAAAAAAGTGACTGGCCCGTCATAGGATAGTATATTGATGGTACAAACTATGTACTCAAGCCAAAATATATATAAGATGTGGTTGAAAACTATATCAACAAAATTTGGCCAAAAGTGGCCCAACTTTTGTATATTCGCCCATATATCTTATACATATATAAATTTTTATTCTTCGTCTCGCGTTAAATCGCAAACGCTGAGAATGTTCGTGCCTCCTTCCAGGATCTCTAATTATTTAATCCTCGAGGGGTTATTCAAGTAAAAGCATTTATTTTATGCAATATTTTTAACTAAAATCGCAAAATTGTTGCAGGTGCAAACTGCAAAATAATCGATCTAACGGCGATCATAAATTTATTCGAGAATCAAAAATTTACGGAGCTCAAAATGCGAGATGAATGTAATCGTAACGAGAAGAAGGATGTACTTGTGTATCAAAGAAAAATTTGCGCCGAGGGATGGACTTTTTGGCAATCTGATAAGCAGTCACATATTGACAAATCTCATGCAACGTTCACCGGCACGAGGGCAAAGTCCTCGAGAGTAGAGGCTTTATGCACTGGCAGGCTCTCTCCGGGGATCGAACTTGAACGACCGAAGTACCGTGATAATCGACAGTACACAAACAGAGAGAGAGAGAGAGCGAACGAGGCTGCAAGGGAGGAAGGAAGGGCTCTAGATGCTTGGCCGATCGTGGATGCTGTTACTCACGTTTCCAGCAGACAGAGAGGGAGAGAAGAGAGAAGGGTTTGCCGAGAATGGACCTACCTACGCTTCTGCAGCGAGGGTTCGGTTTGGTTGGTCTTCTCATCGGATCGTCGAGAACCGAAGTGCGTTCGAGCTCGTTTAGCCGATTAGCAACCATCGAGAGAGGGAGATGGCGAGGGGAGGGGGCAAGAATAGAGTACAACGGCAGGGAGAGTGAGAGAGAGGAAGGAAGTCCCGGCACAGTCCACTCATACCCCAGGGGTGTTATCCTCGAGAGTGTATAAGCGCCACTAAGCCAAGTAGTCTCCTAGACCGTTGTTGCAAGCTTGTGAGAGTCTACGTAAGCTATATATTATAGATTGTGCCAGGTACTACGTAACTACAAAACCCTTGGCTCGAGGCACACATAAGCGATGATAGAGAAGCATTATCTGATCCCTTAAACCGAGACAGAGAGTGAGACGGAGGGAGGGGGGGGGGGAGAGAGAGAGAGTAAGAGGGAGGGAGCGAGAGAAAAAAAAGAGAGAGAGGGTGAGTAAGAGAGATTCTTTTGATGAATAATTCAGTGGCTCTCTTCATCCGGTTACAAAGAAGAACAAAAAATACCGATAAGGTTTATGAATTTTTCTCGCGAATAAACTCTCTGGCGAGCTTGGCCAAGAAGAGAGCGCGAGAGAGGGAGAGGGGCAGAGGATGGCAGCGAGGAGGCTTGCTGAGAAAAGAAAAGAGTAAAGCAGAGGGTGATGATGTAGCGAGAAAAGTGAAAAGAGTTTTCGTCGCTCTCCCTCTCTCCGGCTTCTCGACTTATCGCCAGAAGGTTATATATCCAACATTGTGTATAACGGTAACACACATACAAACCCCTGACACGGTGACCCCCGCTAGAAAATTCAACCCTCTTATTTATCTCGCGTAACACCCTCCTTCGTCTCACTTTCTCCACAACGGTGAAACAACCCGTGCGACTTGCGTCCTATCATCGTCAAGGACGACAGAAGGAGAGATAGAGAGACAGGGATGAAATAAAAAAAGAAAGAGAAAAAAGCAAGCAGTAGAACCACACGGCGCAGCAACCCCCATTCCATCCATCTTCCTTTCTTTTCATTTGTTCGCCCTGGTGAAAACTAGAGGAAGAGAGAGAGAGTGTGCGAGACGGGGGCGGAGCGGGTGGGAGAGCGAGGGAGAGAGTGAGAAGACCCCGCTACACGGAGCCGAAAGGCGTTTCAAGTTAACGGTGGATATATTCTACAGAAGCGCAGAGTATATATAGAGCGAAGCTTGAAGCAGCGAAGCTCAGTCTAGAGACAGAGCGAAGGAGAGAGAGGGAGAGAGAGAGAGAGATCTACGCTTCGTCCTGGCATCGAGAGACTCACCCCTTGCCACTTCGTCGTTCTTCCTCTCTCGCTACCACCCTCATCACGATTCTACGCCGCGCCACTTCGTCCTTCTTCTCCTCTGACCGCTCTCCGCGCCGAACGATGCGGAGACCCAGAGCTTGCTCGCGAGCGTTCTCGACCGAACTGGCTCATCCCTCGACTCTCACTCCACCCCTATCTTTCGCCCCTGCCCCACTCGCTCACTCTCTCTCTCTCTCTCTCTCTCTTTCTCTCTCTCTCTCACTACCTCGCTCTTCCTCGCCACTATCCACCGTTCTGTTCACTAATTGCACATTCTTCGCATAGTTTCGCCACCCTCCGTGCACAGAGGGTTGGGAGTTTGTCGGCACCGAGGGTTGGTTCCAGCCAACTCATATATACATATATACATATATATATATACGCACACACAGACAAACACGCACACATGTAGATATATATGTGCCATCATCCTGTTCAGTTTTCTTCCCCTCTCTCCCTTCCAACCCCTCGTTCTATATAGCACCCCTCTATATATTTTTCCTTCTATCTTCATCGCTCATTGCGTTCTCCTTCGCATCGCCCTATCTTTCTCTGTTCATACTCCTCTCCCGTCTTTGCTCTCAGACGCCACTACGCTTTCTGTCCCGCCTCATCTTTACCTTAGTTCACGATCGTTGTCTCGGTTCTCTTCTGCTTCACCGCTCGAGACTTGGTGAACACAGGTTTGAACTTTTACAACCCCCAACCCCGGATCCCTCCCGGCCCCTCATAGTTTCGAGACTTTATCTCTTTTTTTCGCGTTACTTGCGTCCCGCGTTCGCAACGTATTTATATGTCTATGCACAGAGGTGGCGAAGATATGGGTCCAACGATATTATACAGTGTTCATCGGGCTGAATACTTGGATATTCAGAATTTCTTTTTTTCTCCTGCATCTTTCTCTTCGTTCGATCTAAAGTCCGTTACCACGTGAAACTGCACATAGAACTTGGAGTAATAAAGATGGAAAAAGGATTCACTAGGCGCTTGGAGTTTTTCGCGCGCGCACGTCGAACATTTTCTTCGACGTCATCATTGAAAAAAAATCATTAGAGTCGGAAAAAATAAGCATTTCGAAACATGATTGAATTTTTCACGACCCGCGTATCGAGTGTATCGCGACACTTGGCGCACCGTGCAATTTTTACGTTCATCGCGTTTTTATTATCGATATATACGTTTTTGATTCGAATTCAACAGTGAAAGATAAAAAAGCAAAAGCTTTTGCACGTGATCATGCGCAGGTATAACTATATATATATAGCGTATATCGGTTTGCCATAATCTCCTTGTTTCCGAAATCTACAACATAGCAGTTCACCGAGGCCGCATCGTGACGCGAAACTACGTCGAGGGGAATACGAAGAGAGAGGAGAAGATATTCGTGTGCTTGCATTCGCGGCAGCGTGCTCGTTGCACCGTAAAACGCATCGTAAAACGAAAAGGGATTAAAGCCCCCGCGAGCGATGTAGGCGCGTGAGCGCGCGGCGGCACTATATTCGTGAATTTACGAGAACGATAAACGGGATTATGCGTACCATAAACCCTCGAACGATCTCTCGAGTACGTAGTACATAGTCGAGCGAGAAGAGCTAGAGTGAGTGAGAGAGAGAGAGAGAGAGACAGAGAGAGGGGAAGAGAGAGAGAAAGAGAGGGAAGGGTGGCGAGATAGCCGGAGAAAGAGAGCACCCAGCAGAGGAGTAACACGCTATGCGATCGTTGAAAAGCCTCTGTTATACCGCGTTGTGCTCTATCTCCGGCTTCTTCTTTTGCGAAACTCCCATTGCGGGGTAGTTTTCATGCGTGCGTACCCGCAGAGCGTATTAAAACCGGCGTGACCAAGAAAACTTCCGGCATTACGGTTCACCGAGATTCTTTACCTTTCTCTCTCTCTCTCTGACGAGCATTGCAAATAAATATATATACGTATGTCTATATCATATTTTCATATATTTTAAATAATTGTTTAGAAAATATTAAACTAAAAGAGACGAAAGAGGTTAGCCATTTTTTGTTAACTTTTCCGCTACACGTTTGTTTACTTTTGTTACAGAGCACATATACAAATATTGTTCGCCTCTTCAAGAGTAGATACACGCACGTTAAATTTGCCTCGCAATTTAAATTAGCGAGAATCACGAGGGCGCGCGAAGATACGATAAGGTGGATGCTCCTCTTTCTTCGGTAATAGCGTAGACGTTGAGAGACGTCGAGATAGGCGAGATGGAGGACAAGAATGAAATATATATATATATAAGTACTACCTCGTGAATTAATATTCATTACGTTACACGACGTGGCGTCAAAGAGCTGTTTCTATTCCCGAGCGCGCGGATATTTTATGTATGTATATATAAGTAGAAGAGAGTAACAACAAGCTGATGTTCTCCGCTATTAGTACTCCGGGTGCTGGTGTCGCGTTAATTAAAATACCCGACACTAGCTGCCTTTCAGCCAAATGCTGATGTCCAACTTTTCTGAATTAAGAAACTACGAACCTCGTCGTTACTTTCGTCGTTAATTCCCCGAGTTATGATTATCCACATTCCTCAAAACTCGAAAAATATCACCAACGTCATCGATTAATAATCATTTAACCTTATCGTATATTCTCACATTATGGAAAAATCGAATCGTCGAATAAAAAAAAAACACAGGAGATAAAGAATAAAAATCGCGACCTCAAAAATTATCCTAATCGATGATAAATGGGCGGTAATTTCTTTTCGATTATGGTAATACGTCGATCGTATTTACGTTTTATACGCGAGGGTAGAAAATATCGCGGAAAAACTGTGACTCCACTACCGTCATCATCCTTGTATTGGTCGTATTATAATACAAATACTTGTTCCACTGCCCTGCGCCAATCCTCCCCCCCTCCCGCCCCTCCTTCTTCTCCTTCTCCACCTTGCCGCGACGACTATTATACGGCTCGAATTTAATTAAACTCCGTGAGATGTCAAAGGACCTTATGCCGCGCCGACAAGACGGACAATGCGCGGACGCCAGATTATTACATCGCCGAGAGACTCGACGCTGCAGTTGGTGTCCCCCGTGGGTATCGTCACTTACTATGACTACTACAACCTCGTAGTACTCTTACTACAATATAGTATCGGTATATATACCACACGGGATATCCGGGGCGTGATGAATATATGTAACTCTCATCTACGAGAAGCTCACTGGTTCTTGCTCTCGCTCCCACTCTATCTCTCTCTCTCTCTCTCTCTCTCTCTCTTGGGAAACTGGCACACACGTTTCGAGCTTATCCGTCGTGTATATTTGTGTCGTGTTTATACGATAAGCGAGTACTTTCCTCGTGCGAACGCTTTACATTGCGAGGCAAACGTAAGGTAATATTGTATAGGGCGTATTATGCGATCCGAATGGCTTTTCTCTAGGATAGCCGTGATGTACCGTGAGTTTCGAAATGGTCTGCGCGACTCACGCTGATCCACGAATGTGTATTTCTGGATATAAATGGACACCGGAAATATATTCTCTGGCCTTGTCAAAGCCAGCACATTGCCGGGACATTGTCATAGCCGGACTCGATGTGAATATTGTTATATAGGCATTGTTTGCAGAGCTACAAGTTTCCAGAAGTTGGAAAAATATTAATTTTTGTTAATCGCTTTTTCAAATTACGCATTTTAAATTAGGAACAAAAACAAGCGTAAGTATAAGCGATTTTTGCCACAGGAGAGGACTTTTTACGCGTTCGTCTAAGATTTTTCTCACGAAGCATAACTCGGCGAATTTTCTAGTTTCCAGGAGACAGAGCGCCCATAATATTAGACTTCAACGACAGGATACTACGCTCTTTCTGTGTGAGCTCTGATGTGAAATCAGTATTATATCGGTTCGAGAGAGAGAGAGAGAGAGTGACAGACTCGTTCTTCGTAGCTGAAGCTAGGAAGAGCGAATGACAATCGGGTTACGGACTGAGTTTCAAAGATTCAAGAAAGCGTAAGGAGCAACGAGCATTTTACACGCGTTCTCTTGACGTCGAGAATCGAAATAGAGCTTCGGGACTACCCGGAACGTTCAGCTATTTGTCGACTACACGCTACGTTGAAGTGGCGCGATTTCATTCGGACGACACAAAACATAGTAAGAGAGAGAGAGAGAGAGCAAGGGAGAGCAGAGGGAAAGGGAAAGAAGAAAGGCGAAAGCGAGAGTCAGAGAACGCGTTCAGACGTCCAGCACCCTCGACTCTCCTTCCGTCGGTCAATAACTGGACACTGGCTTGTTTCTCCCAGTACTCCCTTTTCACCGTCGCCATCGCCACCCACTCTTCTTCTTCCTTCCTGCCACCCCTTGCCCAGGAAGCTCTCCTGACCCTCGAGCCAGCGAGTCCCCAGGATACGACCCTGTCGCCCGGAAGATTGCACCGACTAGAGAGAGAGAGAGAGAGAGAAGGGGAGGGGAAGAGAGAGAAGCTCGCACTGCGGCTGGACAACGGCGAGACTCACTCCCCCGCACTCCGCCCACTACATCGCCAACCGGACATGCAAATATTGAATTTCTCTTCTCGACCCCCGTTTTCCTCCCTGCTAGCAATACACACGCGCATCCTCATTCTGACGGACCCTACACGTCGAAGACGTACATAACTCAAGCGGAACTTCCTACTTCGGAAAAATTGATTTCTTCTCTATTGGAAAAGAATGCGAATGGATTGCGAGAGAAAAGAAGAAAGCACTCGGGCGACGATTTAAAAAATGTATCGATTATCGAAGTAGAAACATTTTCCGACAGTAATGTATAAGCAGAGAATAAACAAACAAACAATTATTTATACACAATTGATGTTGTTTGCATTCATTCAGTCGATTCTTAAACGTGGACTGGTCTCTTTATCTTTCCTATGAGAATATCACGATACTTTCTCTCCCCTTGAGTCAATTGTACTTTTTCTCGATCGTATTCGCACAACATTTTACACAACTCATTGGTCCGAGGGACGTTGAAGAGATTTTATGAAGCATTTACCGCGTATATCGCGTACCGTGATATAACTACCAATTCGCAAATTCAGCTGACAATAAATTCTTTATTTATCGCACGACGAAGAGTTTTATTACGAGTTCCACGTTGTGCGAACAGCGATAAAAGGCAGGGAATGATGGGTTTCCTCGCAAGATGTTGAAAACAAAAGAAAGAAGAAGAAAAAAAGAAAATGCGTCGATAGAGATTCGCAAGGCCCGACACGTTCTTTGGAAACTGTGAGAGACGCTTTTTCACCAAGATTTTCGCAGCTCCCGAGCTGTAAATGCGCCTGTGTTCTTATGTCTGTCTCTTCTATCGAATGACCTATAAACCAGGATACGACGACACGCTCTTCGCGCACGGCTCGCAATTGTCGAGAAAACGAGAAAGAAGAACGACAGAAAGAGAGGCAGAGGAGAGATAGACCACCGACGGGGTTACGGGACCTCGAGAATGTAGCAGCACGAAACGATCGTAACTGAGAAAACAGCAGCAGGAGGTAACCCGACGCGACGGTGTTACTGCGATCGGATAAATGCCAAACGATGGAGAACGCCTTGCTCTTTCGCTTTTTTTTTTAAATTTAAATTTTACTTATCACTGAACATGTGGGAATAGTCGGTTAGAAACCACATAATTTTTCTACCCTAATTTCTCTAATCATCCACTAATTTTTGTATGTCCCTCGTAAGAAATCACGAATTTGAGAATTCGCACTTCGTACGCTTTACGACATCCTCTCGAACCTCATCAAGACGCTCGATTGCCGTACCGATCTCTCTCGAGTCACTAATGTATTTTGATAGCGCGGTGGGAAAGATTTTTCGTTATTGGAACTCGTTTAAGTGCAGTCGTGAAAATGAAGTTCAGAGTCCACGTACAGTCAGCAAGTCGGTGGAAGATACGAGCACGAAAGTTATTTCCGTTCGGAGAGTTTCAAGCACCGAGATGAGCGTGGAAGAGCGTGAAAGAGAGAGAGAGAACGACTGGAGGAAGAGGCGAGTCTGTAAGGCAAAAGGGGTTTCTCGGTCCGCAACATCGCAATGAAAACAAAACCCCTAACAGCGCATAAGGAGTGGAGAAGAAGTTAGCTGTGAGTCGATGAGAAGAATATAGGGAGATGTATACGTGTACAGGCTCTTTGCAGCAGGTGTACAAGCTATAACATTCGCGCCGCCGGCCAGAGAAAAGGAGTTGTTCGCTCTCGCTCGTCTGTTACTACGAAACTACAGACGGAAGCCTAACCGCTTATCCGTGGCGATTCTCCCGTCTCGCTTGGCGGCACAGACAGACATACACACACACACGTTTACATGCCATCGTGGTAGAAGGGGTTTATAGGGTTGTCGGTGTCCAAGAGTCGAGTCTACGGCGAGTGAGATTGTGTGGGAAAACTGATGAGCTCGAACAACTCGGCTAAAGTCGAAGAAAACGCCCCGAGGGTTTTGGAAAGAAAAGAGAAAACAAAAAAAGAAACACAACAAACTTTTTGCTACGGACAATTTGAGATAATCGATTGAATAATAATACTCGTGGATGAGAAAACGTAAGGAAGGCCTCGTAAAAGATTCCGCGTCTGCAGCGGTAGCAGAAGCTTTCGTCGTTGTTAATGGTGACAAAGAGAGCTACAAAGCGATTCCGCATCGAGAATCGACCGAGAGATATCCGATGCTGAAAAGTCGGATAAAAGTCTGAACCTTTATTGGCTCACACAGTGGGATAGCCGCGTGGCATGGGAGGGAGGGGGAGTGAGAAAACACGATTTCATCCGGTGGGAGGATCGATGGGCAATCGAGTTAAACGATTCTCGCGCGCCTCGTTATCCTTTGTTTCCGTCGAGCAGCTTACACAGCCACCATCTCGTGTTCTCGTATATACGTGAAAGAACGAACGAACCGGTGCATGGTGTATAACCGAGAGAAGAAAGTACCGGGGCCAAGATCCTGACGTCGTGAAGACGAGACCCTCTCCTATTGCGCTCTTATCCCGACGCGTTCTCTCCTTCGACGTATTAGCCCCGTTGGGAGCTTTATTGCCATTTAAAGTTCGCGCACTTCGAAGATCGAAAGGCTGCTCTGCTACTCTCCAGAACAACCACCCCGCAGAATCTAGAGCTAGTAAGCATCGTCTCTCCCGCGTCTCGTATCTGTCTGCGGAGCATCGAAGCTGACGAAATAAAGGAAACGGATAGATAGATATGAGAGTTTGCGAATTCCAAGTGTTGCGGGGCAGGGGGATGCAGGCTATGTATCTCGGTGAAATACGGTATCGATATTCGCAAGCTCCACTCCAGCGGCCCGAGGAAAAAATAAAAGGAGTACGGAAAACGGCAAGGCAATGGGAAAAGTGGGAGGAGTGGTCGATGGGGATAGGAAGGTGGAACGTTGGAAAACCTAGCTAATATATAGAATGCGAATATACGCGTGTTGAAAAGCTTTTCCGAGTCGTAGAAAAGCTTCGCAAAACGTTTTACGAGGGGCTAGGCAATGGGCTTGTGAGAGACAGAGAAAACGGAGATACACTCGGGGAGGAGAGGGCGGCATATAGAGACGAGACATCGGACTTGGAGGCCTTGCGTGCGAGGCGTGGCGCGCCGCAGCTACGTTATTGCTTCGGTGGCAAGAGAGAGACAGACAGAGAGAGAGAGAGAGAGAAATCCACGCAACGGTGGTTATAAGGTGGTGATGGTGAACACACCGGTGGTGTGGGAGGCAATATCGAGGCGGTCACGTAGACTGACCTCAAGACCAAGCAATAACGACGCTCGGCTTGGCCGCTGCTTCGCTCGGTCCTTCCGACTGCGACGATAGGACATTTCTGCCGTGTGTATTATCAACATCTCCATGCACCGACAACAGCCCCATTGAGTCCTCCGCGATACGTAACGTCGGAGAGTGCAAATAACCCTCTCTAACGTTTCGCAACGAGAAGGACTATGATTTACATCCTCACCAATTGCTCGTTTCATAAACGTACTTTGTGTATCTCGCACCAACGTTATTAAATAATTCGATCCGGCGACGAAACGCCACCTGCCTCGTTGTGTCGCACAATTTGCCTTATTGTAAATAATGATGCTTTTAACATCGATGCTGGACTTACCATACATCTTTCCCTCGTCGGAGAGTATGATCTTCCGACGACCACATGGTGGATATATGGTGAGAGCCTCTTGGAAGCTCTGCTCGATATCCGGCGACCAGACACCTTCCGCGTCCGCCGCCGAGAGGTCCTTCTCGTCCTGCGAACAAATCGTGCTACATTCGTATTTTCCACTGCTACTCCCCAATCGAAGAAAAAAACGCGCGAATTTTCATCGTAATCGACCAAAAACATATTTGTTTCCCTGCTCAAGAATCAGGCTTATGACTGTCTTATGATTTTTTGTGGCAAATAAATCTTCACGAGTATCATAGAACTTTCATATCCTCGATTTAATCACCTTACGAATAGCTTCTATTTTTCCAGCACGAAACGCTGTAAGGATTGCGGATGTGCTTTATATATATCTATATTTATATATATATACAGGTATATATATATATGTATATACGTATATACATATGGTTGACGGTAGACGCGCCCGGCGAGAGATAGCTAGTATCCTTTTGTCTCTGATTTAAAAACACTGGAACGCGCAAGGTGTGTTCCCGATGCTCGGGAACGTACCGAGTCGCGGGTGCCTTTGCAAGGAACAAAGGAACCGTGAAACATTCTTGGCGAGCCACCCGCCGAAGACCGAGGAGGGAAGGACGAAAACGGCGAAGAGACGTAGCCGAGTGAGAGTGTACGGAGCGAAACGAAACCCCTTTTACGTATACACGTACATATACGCTTCTCTGTGTTGCGAGCTTCGAGCTGCACTTGTGTGTTTGAGATGAGAAAAGGAGGTAGGGGTAAAGGGGGGGGGGTGGCATTAGGGAAGGGGGGAAGCGGAGTCTCTCGAGGTTTTCTCGCAACATGTGCCAATCTCTAAGATCTTCGTGGTTGCAACCACGAGGTTCCTCTCCTATATCACCGCCCCCCCCCGCCCCTCTGCTACCCTTCGCCGTTTCTTTTTATAGAGAGGGGGGCTTTTACGTTGCGGGCTATACGTGAACGCGAGACGGCAAAACCGTCTCTCGGTAGCCGAGAAGGACATATTCTGGAATTCCGTGTGTTGCCAAGAACGAGAAAGTGCGATAGCTTGAGATCGAGCGAGGACGAGGAAGAGAGAGAGTGTGAGAGAGTGAGAGAGAGAGAGAGAGCAAGAAGAGAGGAAAAGAGTGAGAGTTCGTGTTGCACGAAAGGCGAGAAACGAACGATCGGTCGAGACATTAGACACCGAGAGAGAAAGAGAACGAGAGAGGGTAAAAGGAGGAAGAAACAGAGAGCGAGTAGAAGGAGGCTTCGTGGAATTCGAGTCACGTTCGTTAGCTCGATATAATATCGTGGAGCACGCGACTTCGTCCGGATAGACCGCGCGCTACTCCTCGGCAAGGACATCGGGGAATGAAAGCGGGAAGAGAAACCGCGAAGGAATAATCGTTCGAAGGATCTGAAACCGATCGAGAAAAAGTGTACGTTTGCGCGTTGGCTGTATCCGTGCGAGAAAAGCACGAGGAAAGCGTTCCTTTTTCCACAAACAGATCCAAATAAACGATGGATCATCATCAGACGTCATCAAATTCATTTTTTTGTCAAATTGGATGTTCCAGGGAAAAGGATTCGAGGAAAGGACGGAATAAAAGACGAGGATCGATTTTGTGTGATCGGGCGGAAGAACGACTAAGAAACTCGGTGAAGCGCAAAAGTGGAGGAGCCTCGTGTTGGGTCAGACGACGTCTGAGTCGGTACGAGAGAAGGGACCATGAATATAAGGATCGGCCGAACGAGAAATGTCTCGAAAAATACGCTTCGATGATCGTGGACTATGTATATCGAGTTTCCGTTACGTTTCTTACGTCAAAGAAAGATTTGGGATGACAATACTGAAAAGAAAGAGCGTCCAGAAAGGAACGTACGCTGTTAAGGATGAACTCGACGATCGTCAAGTTTGTCAAATCCAAATATTGGCACATTCTCCCTCCACTACCCTGCCCCTCCCGCGACTGTATATATCGAGGTTCAAATTACTAGATTCGTTTCTTTTACTCACATCGCTGATTTCGCCAACGTCGAGGTTTTTCGTATCCGAGCCGGAGCCGTTGGCGTCGGGCGGCGGCCCGGAACTCGCGGGGGTCCACGGCGAGGAAATGGTGTCGGCTGCAGCCACCGCACTGCCTGTAATTGAGAGAAGAAAAAAAAAGAAAAAAAAAGAAACGTTAGAATAAAAAGTCTATCAATGAGATTTGTTTCGTTGTCACTTTGATAATTGATATGAACTCTTTCCGCATATAAACATAAACTCGCTCAAGCGTGCGTAAGTCATCGAGCAGATTGGACCGCAGCAACGCGAGTGACTAAATCAGGATCTCGAGTCTCTTCGTAAAATCCAAATTTTTCCGTGAGTTATTTTGGCCGGAATACTTTTCCAACAGTGGCAAAGTTGCCTATGCGAAGACTGCGACACGAGAATTCGGAATATTCAGGGTCGTCGACGACGTGGTTTTCAGGGTTATTATTGAGACGGAAGGGTGGAAAGCATTTTAGAAGAGGCATGGGCGAGAGGAGACCGGGAGTGCGGTGGATGGAGAGAGAAAACGCTCGGGATTCTATGGACTAGAAAGTGCAACGGAAAAAGAGCGATAAAGAGCGAAAGAGTGAGAGAGTGAGAGAGAAATCAGCGTGTGAAAAATAAGAGAAGGGGCCGGAGCTCAACAAGTGGTCGCTGATATCGCGTATCAGTGCCACGGCACGAGGTGGGGAAGGCTAAGCGTTGACGTTTGCCCCGCCTACGAAGGGTGGAGTGTACTCGCCTAGCCCCTCGACGTGCCGTTTTCCTCCCTTCCTTCATGCCGCAAATACATACAGACACACACCCGTACACACCTACACACGCGCGCTCACATGCACACACACGTAGATAGATATATTATCCAAACGTGTTTCGCTCGACACTGGATGTACTGTGTGTTACTGCCGCTTCTACTATTCTGCACCAACCCCTCGAGAAACAGCTCGTTGGATTAACACCAGCCATCGAGCATGGCAAACTGGAAGCGCCCTCTCTACTTTGCTCCTCCAACCCTGACCTCCCCTGAAATCCCCTTTGACCGCGCTAGGGATCGAACGAGGTGATTTTAGGTCTGTTTCGCGAGAGCACACGCCACAACTCTCTCGATTGCCGTTCCCGCCTTCCTAATTCGTTGTAATCCAGTCCGAATGTAATCTACAGTTTCCCATTGACCTACGCTAAAGCGTGATCAACGGTCGGAGGACGAATTGTTTACCGGAATCAACCGCAGACGTCAAACGACGAACCTCTTGACATTCGATCTTTCGTCATGATACCCGTTAATCCTCTCGGAGAATCCAACATCACTATGGAGGACTTTGATCCGGTATGTCGAGAACAGATCGAGGTCGTTAAACGTCAATTGTCGATCTCGACGTGATCTCGACATGAAGTAGTTTTATCGGAAGTTTCTTTATTCCTCGATTAACTTTCGATCCAGGGTTAAATTTAGCAATAGTGTTCTCGATCGAGCGTGTATTATCTTTCGCAATGCTACGAGGAAGGACGCGTTTATTATTATTTTTCCTCATCGATTTCCGAACGAAGGCTCATCCTTGATGAATGCGGAAAGGACGTCATTCCGGTGAATCGTTGGTGAAACGAGGCCACGGCACAATGCTTAATGCAATTCTTGTACTTAACGAACATCGAATGCTTCAGGTTGATAAAAAAAAGAACTTGCTACAGCGGCAAAGATCAAATAATTGCCCAACCGATCGTGCGTAAAATCGTTTCGATAATTAAAAAAAAACGTAGCGCAACAGCAATCCGATCACCTCCAAAATTCTTTGTAATTGCGCAGTGAGCGAAACATCTCTGGAATGATACGCGCGATCTATCCGGCTATAAAACGAAATGAAATTGGAAAACCCAACTCTGTTTCCCCCTTTCGACAATTCTGTGAAAGCGTAAATTTTCGTTTGTATTTTCATCATCGGTGTTCACTCCAGAGCAGAATTGCGCACATGGCAGAATGCCCGTGTAGCGCTGAGATATGGAGCGTGAATGCACGTATGCAAGCGTTAGGGGCGAGGGGATGAGAGCGAGAGAGAGAGAGAGAGAGAGAGTAAGAGTAGAGGGGTAGTATGGTCGCTACGGAAAATGAGCGCGCGTGGCTTAATAGAGAGGCGAGTCGGCGTGAATGCACACAGATCTCTCGACCCAAACATCATACGCGTCAACACGATCCAACCACCCGCGCATACACGGCACACACGTGTTAAACACATTCTCCTCAACCGAGAGAATTGCCTGTATGTCGTGAAATTTCCGAGTGTGCGAGAGGCGAATTCAACCATCGGAGTTGGTTGTCGAGAGGGGGAAAGGAGGGAGGTTTGAGTGCGGAAGGCAAACGGAGAACGCGTGCGTGTTACTCGCAATCCACAGTAGCAACGACGAAGCCGCGCGCTCTCGGCAGGATGCATAGATCATGGCGGACGACGCATGGTTGCATTCAACGTCGTGCGGCGTCCGTCTCGACGTCCACGAGAGGGTAAGTAGTACGCAAGAGGGAGAGAGAGGATGAAATTCAGGGTGGGTGGAAATGTGCGGATGATGGATAGGGAATGGTCGAGCGAGCAGCGATAGGGAGGAAAGGGGGCGTTTCGGAATGCCAGAGCAAGACCGCAACGGTCTAACTACGGGCGCACGAAGCAACCGTCTCATCCAGAGTGCACACAACACTCCGCGGGTAAAACCGTGAATGTACGTATATACGCGCACGTTGGTCTGTCCGCACACGTTCATGTTTCGGCCACGGGTGACTTGAAACTCTCCCGCGACTTCGTTAAATTCACGAAAATCCCCAAACCCTAAAACATTTTCCTCGACATACTCCCGGGGGATAATATTCACGTATGCGCGTGTACGAACGAGAAACCCACGAAGAGAGTCACGAGAAATCAGGGAGGAATTTTGTGTAAATTGTACGTACGCACTTAAAGCGAATGAAGCAGAATGCGAAATTAGGAGATTCGTTTTCGTACTGAATTATAATAATCTCTCTGCTTTTACCACGATCGTACGACTATGAAATTTATATTGGTCTTACTTTACGCGTGGATTAAATCGACTTCGATGATAAGAAAAACAAATGAGAAAAATTGTTTGAATTTGCGATAAGAAGAACAGATTGTCCGATGTGATATTCGATATTCGGGAATGCGCGAGGTGGAAAATGGTTGGACACTCGACATTTTTTATTCCGCACGAAATATTCGAATTCGTGAGAGGGTTGGATACGGTTAGCGAAAGGTTATATTTCTCCAGCACCAAACCTGGGAACATTCACCACAGCTTTCAGGACTCTCTCTCTCTCCCCCATGGTGTGAGGACTTTCTCGAACGATGGCACATGTACGTACATATCTATAGATCGCGTATATAGCACATACGGTGGAAAGGGGGATGAGAGTTTGTGTCGGCGTACAACGCGGTTATAACGGATACTACAGGGGTTGTAGTAGGTGAGCTGTAAATTTGGTGTATAACGATTGGGGTCGGGGTAAAGATCGTGGCAGGATGAAAGCCAGAGAGGGAGAGAGAGAGAGAGAGAGACAAGAGGTGGATGGTCGTTCGGAGTTTCCCTCTGCGGCAGAGGTACGAGAGCAGAGTGTGTGCGGTGTCTAACGCGAGGGTGGATGCTGAGCTTCGCGTACTCGGCGCTTCGACGCCAAGCCAAGCGACGAGAGGAGGGTTTGTCGAGCCGGGGTTTGGCGCGACGAAGGCGACGAGGGAAGAGAGAGAACGAGAGAGAGAGAGAGAGAGAGAGAGAGATTGGTCGCTTAGAACGCAGAAGCATTCATAGCAGGGGCTGGAGGGAAGAGCTTCGGTGGAATGCGTCCCGTTTAATATCGCGGAACATTATATATCGCCTGGCTCTTGTCCCTGCGTTATCCGTGCTTGCCCCCATGGGCACATACAGTCTCTCTCCTCCTCACCCTATCTCCTTCCCATATACTGCCAAGCACTTCAGCTTCTCGCCCGTTCTCGTAGCCGCACCACCCCGGTCGCACACCACACGTGTACAACCGAGAACGTTGAATATAAGCTTCGCACATATTCCTCATTGACGTGAGAGATGAGCCTCGAGAGCGTGGCGCACGACGACCGCGGTAGTATGTGCGAATGTTCAATTTTCGTGATATTGAGTCGACGATATTGGAAACGTCCGGATTATTAGAGTCGATTAGAGTGACCGCAACAAATGGATCTTTGATCGTCCAAGTGAGCTATAATTTACAGAGATATGGATTTGCGACCTCTCGACAGGCAATCATAAAATTCACGCACATCCGTTTATATACGAGAGGGTTGATTTCAAAAAGGTAATTCGAATATATACGTAACATCGCGGATCCTTAAATAGGAGTGAGTTGATCATTTTCAAGGGTTTCTATTTGTCCGCGTTCTCGTCGCGCAACGTTCGAATTTTGATTTTAAACGGTTAGTTAGCTCGAAATGTTACCGTAAACTTCGTATACACTCGGCGTTTCCCTATGGTGCTCTTCCATTCTCTCATCCCGAACGATAACGAACCACGGAATTTCAACGTCGACTCCGATCGGGCTACGCCTGAGCTTCGGCACTCAATGCTGTCTGTTATACGTATTACGTGCACCTCCGCGACTCGGAGAGGTGCCAATTAGCCTGTACAAGAAGAGAGGTGTAGTCCGTAATTAGGAGCGATCACGGAAAGGCTATACGCCCCCTCCTCCATCTCTCGTCTCGATCTCGTCTCTCTCTCTCTCTCTCTCTCTCTCTCTCTCCACAACGGGAATCGAGCTCAAGTACGGAGAAACCGAACGATGGGGGCTCTTTCTCTCGCTCTCTCTGCCGTTGACCGTGTGTCTTTCCCCGGGCGACGAGAGCCGGATGAATGATTCACCGAAGATGCGATCCGTACGGCGATGTATCACGAAGATTCGACCAATAGAAACTATGGTGGAAAGTTCAGCCGAGCGCCTCTCCGAGGTTTTTAGTCGAGATCTTTCAAGCAAGATCTCTCCACTTTTCCTCGGTTTCTTCGTCATTTTTTTTCTCTTCTTCTCTCCGTATTTTTCAGAAACGAGGAAACGTTCAAATTAAAACTTGTTTTAATATTCCTTTTCGTGTCCTCTTTTTATGGTCTAATCTCGAGATCTTTACGGGTAAAGGCTTTCTTTCTCGCCTGTTTACGAATATGGCTGCACGCACTACATCTTTATAATCGACCTGTCGAGTTCCTCGAAACGAGGAACGAACTATGGAAACTGGTGAGAATAACGAATTACCGCATCTCACGAAAGACGATAATTGTGAGAAAATTGTAACTGTTTTTCATTCGCGTCATGAAAAAAGAATTTAGATGAAAATTTATTCACGATTAATATTAATGTTCCTTTTTTTTAGGATATCTATTAATTAATATTCTTCTCGGACGAATTTTCAAATCGCTATCATCCACAGCAAAAATTCGGTCAGGCTGAAATTCGAGCGAAATCAGGCGTTCCCCGTTTTAAATGCGGTCTCGATCGAGCTATTAATCTAGCCCGGATGAAGGGTGTACCCAGACCATTTTTAAAAAGAGTTACAATCGTTTAAAACTTTTTCCAACATGTATCGATGTATTTAAGCTCTCAGATCACAAAACTTTTATTAATTTTGTGACAATTCAAGAAACATTAACAAAATATTTTAACTTATTTCACCTATTTCTCGATTCTCGAAATAGAAAAAATTACAAAGATTCAAACTGCCCGAGATTCCCAAGTTGGATACCTTGAGAATACTCTACCCCGGGGCTATCGAGGTGAAATCCTGATTAATTTCCTGCTCGGCATAACGTCCATTGAGTCAAAATTAACACCTTAGACTTTTCAATCCTATTTCCCGAATTTTCCTACATTTGGGTCATTCGTAGAGTTACGCAGTCTCTTCCCGTCTATATTATCACGGCTAACAAACAGGATTATCACGAGCGAATGTAGCGCGATAAAAAACAGAAAGAATCGACGATCCGAGCGGAAATACGATTCTGCTATGCGACGAGTAACGAGAGACCATCAACGTTCGTCTCTCTCGCGAATACGAGACGCGTTGCTGCGAAAAAGAAGCACACTCGATAAAGAAAAGAGAGAGAGAGAGAGAGAGAGAGAAAGTGCGATGCGGAAGTGGCAAAGAGATCGTGCGAGCAAGTTGAAATGTTGCACAAGCGACGATTTCGTCGAGTTGTGAGTTCATTTGAATGAGAGAAACGAAAAGAGAAAGAGCGGAAGTGTGGACATTGAAGAAACTGAAAACAAAAAAAAAACAGAAAAAAAGGAAGAGAGAAATCAAGAACAGTGTAGAAAATCGTGGAAGAGACACACGTTGGTCGTTTGCTGTGACGGTGAGCACGACAGACTGACGCAATTAATCTCCGCGCGATTCTCCATGCTCCTATACTCGTACATTGCAGGGATGAATGGAGAAGAGGATGCTGGCTGCTAGAGAGGTCGGGGACAAGTAAAAGATTCACTCTCCGCTTCGTTTTCTCTCGCGATTCAATTCGTTCAGTTTCACCCTTTTCCATCGCTTCGTCATTTCTATAGCCCCTACTGGGCCTCTGCTCTGGAAAAACGAACGCGATAGATGGGCACGTTGGATCGACGGCGATACGCGACACTCGACACGCACACACATACACACGCCCGCTACTCGAAAAGTTCGCATCGTCGACTTTTCGTTTCTCGCTGAAAAGAGACTAATTGTGGATGTCACCGTGGAAAAAAAAAAGAAAGATCGCTCAAATGGAAAAACGAATGAATGGAGATGGGAGACTGTAATATGTATACGAGAGTCGAGAGGATGAGACGCGAAAAGTGGGTTTTTGCACGATTAAATTAATTGTCGCGCGAGATATACACGCGTTGAATGACTCTCCGTTAAACAATGGCGAATGATTCGAGCGTTTCATTTTTGTTTTTTCAGTCGCCCAAAGTTTCTCGTTGAACGAACGAGAATGACAATTTATGGAATGACGACTAGCGTGTACTATGATTATTAAGAAAAGGTTGATAATGATAAACTTTTCTTTTTCGTTCAACGTTGAACGTCTGTATATTCCGTATAGAACGTATGTACAATGTTTCATTCGCATTTATAACGGAGTTTCAAGCTTTTTGCAGTCCCGTATGTAATCGTTAATTTATACGAGACAAGCTCACTACGAAAGATCCGAGAACTCGAATTAAACGAGAACAACACGAACGACCCGGTGAGCTTACGAATCAAGCGATAATTAATTCACCGTTGGCAACGGAGTGTCACGTCATTAATGCCGTGAAATTATGGAAGAAGGGATGAATCGGAGTGGTATACAAACTAAACATCACCTTTACACTTCGTTTCCCTTTTTTTCATCACTCTCGCTTCATATCCCAGGGCACTGTACACTGTACGAACGAGAAGGAAGCTTCGTTAATTGCGCGAGAGCTTCAAGCACGAGTCGAGAAACAAAATGGCAAAGCGACGGGAGAGATAAGTACATTTTTCGACGCGGTCGCGGTGAAATAAAAAGGTTAAGTAACGAAATTAAACGACGAATATACGAAAACCTCCGCGAATGAAACACGGAGAATGTTTTCAGTATGAATTCAATCTCAAATAAGAGACGGATAATTTACGGTTTTTAATTAATTACGAGGGTTGATACGTTGATCGCCGTTGAGTCGCTCGGTCCAGCGGAGACGAGAGCAACAGAGGAATATATAACGTACGTAGGGAAATGCATCGTCAGGATCGGGTCAAACGACGAGATGAGACGAAGAGCGATTTCTCTCGTTCTCTCTCACGTGTTGGCTCTCCCGGAGCGAGCTCCGACTTCATGAAGTTTTGTCGCTCGCAATTAGAGGGATTAATTTACATATCGTCGGATTAACCATTCGTCCATGCATTATTCAAGGCTATGCTAATGGCAGAGAAGCAGCGCCGGCTCGCGACTCGAATTAAAGTCAATAATTGAATGCTCCTCGCGCGGGGTCTAAGGCAAGGGTGCTGAATATAACCGCGCTGCTTCTCAACCGTCTGCCAGATAAAGCCAGCGACGATGCTATACGTATATACACACACGGATAGATTTCTCAATTGGCGAAGTACCGCGGTCTCCCTTATCAATCTGCATCCCCGTTCTCTATTGGATATATACAATCGTTCAATTATCGCACCACTCGAGCTACCGAAACAATCGTCTTTCGAGTTATTTATCTCTCTCGTTCTTCCTCTCGTCCACTCAATCCTCACGCGGATAATTATTTTACGAATCAAAGATTTCACGCGTCAATCGAAAATCACGAAAGTCGCTTGACCCTCGGTAAAAACGCGATTACTCTTATATTTTCGTCCTGTGAAAAGTTGTAGTTGAACAAAAAAAGTTACGGAAAACGATCGAAGCCCTTGGTCGTCTCGTATTATACATGTTTCAAATTAGTCGTTGCAATTTTCATGAGTCTGCGGTGAGTCAGTCCTCTCGATCGTTTTACGCTCTTCGACTTTGCTTTTACTGGCTCACGTATCGAACATACATACATATATATATATAAATATATAGATGGAGAGCACTGGCTCTTGGTCAGATGAGGGAAGGAACCGAGATTGACGCGGTAGACCGCAGAAACGTCAGAAGACGCATCATCGGACGTTCTCCAATCCTACGAGGCGATGCGCAGCTCGGAGTGTGCGTCCGAGCGTGTAAAAAGGGCCGTTGATGCACCGAGGATGAGAGGTTTGCGCGGGAGCGAGTAATAGAAATATAGTTATATGCGTATATAAAATGGAAGAGGAGCGCGGACGAGTGTTTCGAAGGATTCACGAGAGGGATATAAAAGAAAACGGTGAAGAAGAAAGAGGCGGAGGAGAGTCTTCCCCGCTGCCGCCGTTCAAGATCTCCTTTTCCTCTCTGTCTTTCTCGCTCGTTCGTCGGTCGCCGACACACAGCTGCCGATGCCGAAGGGCAACCGGTTTCCTTCTGGTGTCTCTCCGTGGCTGAGATAAGGGGCGACAAAAAGACGCCCTCGACGATCCTTCGGCCGTGCGAGCTTCGCGTGTGCATAGTTAGATATATTTGTATGTGGCACGACGAAGGAAGAAAAGCTAACTCGAACCACCGAGCGATTCCAATCACTGCCGGTTCGGCTGGTTGGTTGTGCTCGCCACACGGCTCATCACGATGTTACGCCGAGACCGGGAGGCCGACGGAGCAACCAACACGTAACATCCGTTACACCACTCTCTTTCGCCTCGGTTATAAGGAGGTAAACATCAAATTAAATGTGACTTTGAGGCGTATCATATCGAAGACTTCGGTAATCGGATCATGGCTTCTCCGTCGATGTTCGAGATCTCGTTAACTCGAGCTAACGTTGCCATTCTCTAGTCGTAACATTCATTTCACAGGATTGTAAGCACTTAATTTCTTCGCCTCCTTTGTTTTCCATTATCGTTCTTCATCGACGATCGTATCTCCGTTCAATTATTGTCTCAATCGAATCATCATTTTTCGAACGAATTGAAATAATACGTTCGTTTCTCTCACTACGTTGTCTCCTTTTTTTATCCCTTTTTCATTCTATTTGTTAATTTTGTACGTCTCGCTCGAAACTTGTATGGAAAATTATGAATAGCATTTCTGTCAAACTTGGAGCTTCTTGTTCGCAACAAATCGCTAACAGAAGTGATCCGACAGTTCGAGCCTGTCTCACACCCTTCTATTATACCTCTCGAGCCCTTTCACCGATTCTCGAATCTCGTCTCGGTGTGTAAAGCAGCCCGTGGCAATACCGGTGACGCCCTTCAACCCTCAACAGCTCGGTTTAACTCGTGTGCTCGTGCGACTATGCGGAGGTGCGAGTCGAAAGGCAATATTGAACAAAGATGGGAAGTGGATGGGGGTACACGGTTTGGAGTTCCGTACACCCTTGTATACATGCAGACGATCTAATACGTACATGAAAAGCTATCGTATGTAGGATGGAACTTTGTGGAAAGCACCCATACAGACTCATGGCGATAGACATTGATATATATATATATGTGTGTGTGTGTATTTAGGGGTGGGAGAGAGAGAGAGAGAGAAACGGGGGATAGACAGACTGGCACAGTGTGCCTCACGTATCTCCCGAGGATCATTTAACCGCGATAATTGCCAAACATTGTTTACCTTGTTAGTCGGATAGCTGACTGGTAAAGTTCGTTGCAGTTCACACTCGCGTAGGGGGCGTTCGAGAGAGCGAGAGAGAAAGGGCTAAGGAGAAGAGAGATAGAGTTAATAACCAACCTCGAGTGCGAACCCGTGTGTAAATTAGCGACTTCAATTTGTAAGAGCTCGCGTGACTGAGTCAACTGTGCGCGTACAACGAGAGCCACGGAGAAACAGCAACGTTGTATCCGAAGTACGAATATAGATGCGAGCTCCACGGTACAGTCAACACACCAACGTAACGGCTTGAAGTCGTCCCGATTCACCGACTGGAGCTCAATTTTGTTGTAAAGCAAGAAATACAGGGCAGAGAGGCAGAAGGACGGTGGAGACTTTCAGAGCTTTGAAAGTGGACGGAAAAGATCGATAGGAATGCGTTTTCTTATGTGCATATATATATATACATTTATGTATGTGTGTATGCAAAGTAGGATAGAGTGTTCTCGTTTAAACCTCCGCGAGTTCGAGAAGCCGAAAGTTTGACGAGCGTTTTAACCGTGAACTTCCCCAGGAACGATTAGTATCGAATCTATCGGCAGCATTCTTCGGGAAAATTTACGGACTGTATAACTATTATTCGTATAGATAATACAGTCGATAAGAGACGCGGCAATGTGAAAAAGAAAGATTAGCGACCGAAAATGAGAGTCGGTTGCGAAATTTGCATAATTTCTTTTTCTTTTTTTTTTCTCTCGGAAGATCTCGAAGGATAAAAGATGCAAGAATGTCAAGAGGCCGAATGTGCGAGGAGACGGCTGTAGAGAAGATCCAAAGACAAGAAGAACGTCGCAGCAAAACGGCGTGCTTCGGATTGCGCAAACGGCTCTCTCTCTCTCTCTCTCTTTTTCGGCGATGCTATGCCGCGCACAACAGAGTCGAAAGACACGGCGCGCCCGAAAAAGCTTCTGCGTGCCCGAGCAGCTCACAATTTTCCCTTTCCCTTGCGCTGCTCTCACCCTAAGTCAATTTTAACGTCCGGTCTCTCGAGCCCTGTTGCTCTCCTCGTATTCCTTTTACATCTTTAATTGGTAGACACGCGCCGACATTACCCCCAAAAGAAACAGATTCCTCGTTGCGCGTATGTGTGTTGCACTCTCTCTCTCTCTCTTTCTATATATATATATGTATGACGTATACGCAACGACGAGAACCGAGAGGAGAACTCTGTACCTGGACTATAAGCGCTATCTTTGGACCTCGACTCTCTGGCGAAGTATGCACTGACGTACATCGCGATACGCTCGGCAGCCATGCCAAAAGGATCCATATGCCCATACCAAAATATCTTGATATAATGAGCCTTTATCCTTGATCAATCTATCGATCGGTCACGAATCGAATTAGGACAATTTTACAGGTAATTACAATTTAATCAATAATTCACAATTCAAAAAAGAACCGAGGGATGTTAAGAAGATAAGTCGATGGAGGTTCAGCAAAGTATATTCCCAAGATTTATTACGACAATTTGATGAAAAACCATTTTTAAATGAGGTCTTTTTTATCGGACCTCCCTCGATTTCCGCGACGAGAAAAGAATTGTCCCGAATAAAGGGAGCGAGAGGGGGAGAGAAAGAGGACTATATGCAAATGTAAAATAGCGCTCGGGTGTCTCGGGGTAATTAAGGCGAGAGAGAGCCGTGTGTGGGGAATGGGTTTGAAACTGCGAAGCAAAGTCACGGGACAGAGCGAGAGAGGGCGACAGCCTTTCGTTTCTCTTTTCTCATTTTCTCTCGCTCTCCCTTACGGGCGAGAGAGGCGTGAATTACACGGGCGGGGCAAGCGAACCGGCAGACAGGCTCATTGTCCTCCGCTAGTTTAATTAATGCAGCTGAACCGGCACACGCGCGCACCCTCTCTCTCTCTCTCGACGTGCGCCCCCTCATCTCTACCCTGATGCTTCCCACCATCTTTCTCCCTCTCTCTTCCTCTCGCGCCTTTTGCCATATATATTCTCAATTGTTCTCTCCCTTCCTCTCTTTCTCTATATCTTCGTCATTTCCTTTCCATCCTTCCTCTCATTTAACGCCGCCCTCGCGAAAGCCTGCACTCAGACATCACTGTCCCAAATTCGTGGCACACGGTGTACGTCGTACGACACCGTCTCGGTGGTCCAGTCTTTTATCTCTCCCTCCGACCTCGTTTTTCGTCTTTCTGGGGACACCGCAACCCCTCGGATCCGAGCATCTCGCTCCAACTTATGCGCATAATATCTCGCGTCCGCGCGTGTGTCCATTCGCACTCGCGCGTATGCGTAATATACACATGTAGGAGGAACGATGTTTATATTCGCGAGCGATTAATCGACGAACCGTGAGACGACGAGACGGTAAGACCAGAGAAGGAGAAACGAAGCGCCACTTGACGTAGTTTCTCCTCCTCCTCCTCCTCCTCCCTCGTATTATATCCGTTGAAATACTCGAGCAGATACCGGAGCTTTTTTACTTTCATTTTTTTTCTCTTTACTTTTTCTTCTATTTTTGTAAACTCGTTCAACGATTGTGACAAGCCTGCCCCCGAGTACTTTTTTTTGTTCGTGTTTTATTTATTTTTTTTATTTTCATCCCCTGAAATAAAGTTTCGAGAATCCACGGGATTTTGTCAGGGGTTGGGGAGGAAAACGCGCGAAGTTTTTTAATTAAATTGTGAATGGCGTATACACACACACACACATACACAAATAGAAAAAATACAATTGCGCTATACTCTTTTTTAGCTCATTCGAAGTTTTTCAACTGCGTGTTATTTCGCATTTACAATTAGTCGAGAGTAGTGCACGCTTTACGTACGGAAATACGTTTACACGTTCGCGCGAAATGATAAATTGGAATGAGAGACCGGGAGAGGAAAAAATGTAGTTCGCGAGGACCATTTGTTCGAATCAATTTTTGTCGTCGCTATCTCCGTAGGGTGATCGGACGTGCTTGGGACTACGACGTTACAGCGCTTGAATAGAAAACGGCCGAGCGCGAGGGTTGTATCGATCGCGAGATCTATCTCGCGGAATAAAGATGATTGAGAACCACTGCGAGACTTGTTCTCTTCTTTCGTTTTATCCGCGTTCTCGCTCTTTCTCCGAGACGCCGAGTCGCAAGGGACAAGAGGCGAACGAGAGAAGAGAAGGGACGATAGAAGAGGGAGAAGAGACGATGAGAGGAGGAAGAAGGGAGAGGAGGAAAGGCGAGCTTTCGCGTTCCCGTGTTCTTTCTTCATCTCTCTCTCTCTCTATCTCTCCGTCTCTTCAGTGTTGCTCCCTCTTGTCTCTGTTGCTTTCACCTCGTTCTCTCTCGCTCCCTCCACGAGAATCGAGCCTTTCGCGAGGGAAGAAAGAATGGAGGAGGAGAGAGAGAGAGAGAAAGAGAGATGAAAGACGAAGAGGCTGAGAGAGGGAAGAGGAGCAGGCGAGATCGCTAGGGGTCAAGGTGCCGCTCTGTTGCCGCTTCTCTTTTCTTGGCTCGCAAACATGAAGAGGCTGTTTCTGCTGTTGCTGTGTGAGGATGCAACAGAGAGCGAATGGTAGTGGTACGGGGGGATAATAAAACGAGAGTTGGTCCAAGTTTCGATGGACCGAACTTTATTATTATTAACTATCGAATTGGTTCAAGTCTCGCGCGTCACGCTGACTAACTAATTGGCCTATTAACAGTCAAATCGAGCGACGATAATATCAATTAAAATATTAATTACGAAATTATTTAATGCCACGATCAATGAAAATTATCGATAAAAAATTGTCCATTTCCTTGCTATAAATTCCGAGCTTTAATGGGAATAATTTAATCAACCTCGACAAAAATCGATTCGATTCGTAGCGTGCCTATATTTAATACTATTATTTATATAACCACCTGTATATTGATCGGTGAGAGATAACTTTTACTCTAATGAATTGCGACCGAAAAAGAAGGATATATTTACGAGCGTATAATGACCCCGAGGGAGTCGAAGGGTTTTCCACTTTGAATACATACGTATTACGTAGCCACGGAGGAAATGGTCGTAAACCTCGATACGCTTGTTATCTAGAGCCTACACGTGTTCGTCTCTCCATCTCGTGTTATTATTATTTATTTTTTTCATTTTCGCTTTTTTTAAATTGTTTTCCTCTTTCTCTCTCTTTCTCTCCTTCCCGGGTATTACATATGCATAAATGTGTATGTATTATGTGTATGTGCGGATTTTTTTTTTCGTCGCCGTGGGGGCCACAGAGGTGCGCGGCTCCGGATGCATGCAAGACTGTACAGGTGCGGTAGACTCTCGTGATGCGTGAATAACCGCGTGCACCGGCAAAATGCCTACGGCTATATACACTTATATATGTACGTATAATACGCGCTAGCAGAGATCAGCAACAGCTAGCGAATGAACCGAACGAAGTGCGCGAGTGTATATAGCAACCGTTCGTTCGACTCCCGATGCATTTACCGGCATGAAACGCGTTTTAAGCGCATATTACATGCGGTAATAGTCCACTGGTAATATTATATATACGAGGGAAGTTGACTGATATGTAGGTTGAATAGTTTCGAAGTCAAGAGTGAAATGTCCGATAGGCAAGAAATATTCGTTCGAACCGAGAGAAGGAGAGAGAGAGAGAGAGAGAGAGAGATAGAAGAAAGAAAATGTAAATTTGTAGCTCGATGCGAGCGTTTGAAACCGCGAATACGAATTAAGCTCGTAGTTCTTGGACGTATAATCGGCGAGGGGGAGGAAGGGAAGGAAATTAGAGGAGAGGACAATTAAGGGGATACCGAGCGTCGCAGCCCAGTTTCAGACGAGGGGTTAAACTCGAGTGAGGGGAGAGGGGAGTAGTAGGAGAAGAATAACGCACGCGACCCTTCGTGACACGAGGTCGTCTTTAAAACTCGTAGACTCGCGTTTCGTCCCAGTCCCGTGAGTGCATTGTGCACATGTAGAAAGTCAACTGCGATATGAGTTGGGAAACTAAAGAGAGACACGGAGGCTCGATGATAAATCGAATGTAAAAGAACGGGAGAGAAAAAATAAATGTGGTAACGTATGCGCATGTGAAATGAAATATTGATAATTGGTTTTTGTAAACGTGTTTGCGGAATTTTCATTAAATTATAGTATCAAGATGAAATAAAAAGAGAAATAGATTTTAAAAGAATGAAGAAAAATATTGTTTTATCATCAAAATTGATAGATGAAATAAAATGATCGTTTCGTTATATAAATCTGACTAAAATTTCATGATGAAAACTGAGGTACGTGTTCGGGGCATTAATAAGAATTTTGGAAAACTAACGTATGGGTGATAATGAAACGAGATTGCAAAATAGATTGAGGGTAAAGCGAGCGGGAAGTGCCTACGATGGTAAGCTGCGTTATCGATTTTGGCATACCAGACACGCTCCTTCTGCTTTCTTGGCGATAATTCGCTGACTCTCGTCGTCGTCGTCGTCGTCGTCGTCGTCGTCGTCGTTGTCGGAGAGCTTCGCGACGGTGTGGTCGTCGGGGCCTCGGTGCCCTACCATGGCAGAGCGACCGACCCTTGACTCACTAAGTTCCGCAAACTTTCCGGGACATCCCCCATTCCCTGCCACCCCCCAGCCGAAAGCAATGTATGTATATAGGATTGAGCTTGTGCTCTTCTTCCTATCCCGCAACTATAGTACATATCGCCCACACTTGGCTCCCCTACCTCTCGGGATTCGTGTTAGATTATAAAGGTATCCGAGACTTCCTGAACCAGCTCGCGAGCGAGAGAGAAAGACCGAGAGAGGGATAGAGAGAGAGAGAGTGAGAGAGAAGTCAAGGCAGGAAGCGAAGGCGGGAGCTCTCGTAAATTTGTGGGTCGCAGTCACGACTCGAAACTTCGCATCGTATACTCGGTTACTATATCTTGGCACCTCTCGACGAATATCAGACAAACAGATCGCGGTTTAATTATATTCGTGGCTAAGATCAGCGACGATAAAATCCTTTTTTTTAAAACACATAAAACATAACAATTAATCGTTATTTTTATCTTTTTGTCAAAAGATGAAAGAAAGAATAAGAATAAATATTGGAAAGAAATTGATCGAAATAATGATTTAATCGTAATCAAATTTAATCTATGTTGGTACATAAATTTTCGTGAAGTGCGACCTCTCTTATTCAACAGTTCCTCCGGAAGTCTCGCGTTTCCAAATGACTTCCCTACGTCTGATATATAACTACGTCGAACACCGCCGCGGTCCGTGGTCACACTCGCTAAATATATAAATTACGGGCGTGGAAAATATATCGCGTGTGAAAGACACGAAGAATCATGGCAGTGGGCAACTACTCCGAGAGGTTGATAAATGAAAAGTGCGAACACGAGACCTCGCGCGAGTTAGTAACGAGCTCGGTCAGGGTGCCACTCGTTATACGCAGACGAGTTCGCGCCCCGAGTTTTCACTCTTCCTTCGGCGCTATACCCACTTTCAACCTCTTATTAAATCGCGCATAGACGATGTACCGAGTTAACGCCGAAGGGAGACATCAAGCTTTCTCCCTCTCTCTCTCTCTCTCTCTCTCTCTCTCTCTGAGGCGCGCGTTCGCGTCCTTTGAATGTTGTACGAGCTTTTAGTCACGAGTGTGTTTCCCGTTTAAACATCCTGCATCTCTCCTCCCCTCGATACAAATAAAGCTCTCTCTTATATATTTCTCGGTCTTGCAGCACGTGGGTTGGGGGGAAAATACTTCCGTCCTTTGCTTTATTCATGCGAGGGGCGTGAAAATTTCATCGCTACGCGACAGAAAGTACGGCGGTGGTGCGGTACTTTGCAATACAGGGGGAGGAGGAGGAGGAGTTCACAAATGAGCGTGCAATCTTTTCCCTCCGTTTGGCCTCGGCACTTCTCTCTTATTCCCGCGAGCTCGAGCAGCACCAGCAGCAGCACCGGTAGCACGGAGCCACTTCTTTCACGCCTCGGTCAGAGAGAGGAGAAAGAAAAAGAGAGCCCCGGTCGCTCGTTATACCGCGGCCACACGCTCTCGGCTCGCTCTCTCTCTCTTTCGAGCGCGCGCGTACTCCCTTCGCTCCTCTCTCGACTAACGAGCGCGTAAGCTATAGAGCGTATATACCACCGGCAGCAGCAGGGGCCAGAGGCTGTTGCGCTCTCTCGGTGCATTCAGTGATAATGCGTTCGAGACCGGCGCGCTAGCCAAGTGGCTGTAGAAACGAAAGGAAGCGAGGCCGTGGCTTCTCGTTTAAAATGACGAAGGAGGAAGAAAGAGGCAGAAGAAGAAGAAGAAGAAGAAGAAGAAGAAGAAGAAGAAGAAGAATGAGAAGCGAGGCGTCGCGCGGAGATGCTTAATATTATGCCCCAGCGAACAACTCCAAAGAGACTCACTTTCCTATGTAGCTTTTCTTGTGCTTTTCGTCTCTTGTAATATACATAGATATATATATATATATATGCGCCACGCTCTTGGTGCGCGCGTAATTCGTGTACGCACGATGGAAAGAATGGATAAGAAAAGGGTGCTGTAAACACAGGAGGGGGGCATTAGAACCTCGACAGAGGCACTATGCACTCTTCACCGACACACTCGATGATAATGGAGGCATTATTATCGAGCATTTCTTCTTTTCTCGACACTGTACGATTTACCGCTGCTGCATTTGCCGTTGGCTCTGAGGAGAGCTGCAAAGGAGACGATGCAGAAGCGAGAGACTATAGATACTCGTTCGTCGCGCAGGCTACGGGGTGGAAAAATCGACGATGAAGAAAAAAGGTATGGAATGTGTAATCGTGCAGTCTCGTTGGTTAACGAGAGCGAAACATCGCAAGAGTAGCAATTACGTATTCGTTGTAACGTTAATTTAACGAGCGAACGACGAAACAGTTTTTCGTTTATTAAAAAGGTTCGAAGAATGATTTTTTTTCTTTTCAATCGTTATGAAACAACGACTTAGCAAATATATTTATACGATCGACCAATCGATCGAGTAAAAAATTAATTTTATAAATGAGATATCGATGAAAATTGTAATTTTGTTAATCGACTTATAGATTAAATAATTAATGTTAATTGATCCAATCACCGAATTATCTGGTTCGTCTCGCTTGATTTAGTCGAGTAAGAACGTTTCTTAAAATACTTTGCACGGTTTATCGAGCCTCCTCGAAGACTCTGGGTGGGTGAGACTAGTGGCGCTCGCGTCGAGAGAACGACCGGTCGTATAACGACTCGAGAGAAAACCCGCCTGATTTCTCGCGTCTTATATACCCTCGGCGCGAGAACGGAATATGGAGCAAACCCAGAGACACACACAGCTGGCTGAGAGATTTATTTGTGTGTTATCACGTCGGATCCAGAGTGGAAAGGAACGAATGGCGCGAGATGGAAAAGATATATATGTATATATATAGATGAAGAAACATAGTGTAAAAGAGACGATCAAGAACTAGAGGAGGTAAGGATGATGAAGACGAAGAAGAAGAAGAAGAAGAAGAAGAAGAAGAAGAAGAAGAGGAAGAAAAAGAGGAAGAGTAAGGCGGCGGGGGTGCCAACGGGTTGAACGTCCGCCGACGTTCGAATATAAATAGCATCTCTCTCTCGCCGTTCGTCCGTTTCTCCTATTCTCCGTCTCGCTCCATCGTCCCCCTACCGTCGCACTTTTCCATCTTCCTTTTTCTCGCTGCCCTTTCGCCGATGCGTTTTTTATTCGAAACCGTTACACGGCGTATATCTATAGCAACGAGGGGAGTTCAATTGCTCTTTCGTCGTTCTTTCCTCAGTTACATCCTTTCTTATTGGCATCGACGACGAGACACGTTCGCCAATTATATACACGAGAAACGAAATGAGAGAGAAAATAAGAGCAGCAGTAGCAGCAGTAGCAGCAGCAGCTCGCGAGAATCACACGTGCCTTCTCGACTGAAACGGCACCCCGATTCTTTATTTCTCCATCGTGTGTTTTCTTTCCTTCTTCTTATTTTTCTTTTTTTTTCTTCTTCTGCTGGCGAACCGATCCCGAAATAAATATCACGAGCGTCGTAACAAACGGGAGATCGAGAGAGGAAAGGAGAAGGGGAGGGAGCATTTTCATTTCCTCTTCACGCGGCCAGTCCGCACTTCACGACGACAAAAGAGGACTCCCTCACGCTTCGTTAACTTTTAATTTCTCTCCTCTTCGACATCCCTCTTGACGTGTTTCATTTTTTTTTATGTTTCATTCTACTTTTTTTCGCAAACTTATTAGCGCCAGCCCAGTGAATCGCCATTAGCTGCCGTAGTACCGGGGTGGGGAGGCGAGTACTTCGCGTTTTATAAAACGTGGAGTTTCGATTCGCAATTTTGGTTTTGTTTTTGTTTTTGTTTTTGTTCCACGCGATTCTCTCTTGTATCGGGTTCGGTCGTTCAAAAACGGCGGACGAGATGCTTGTTCGTCACGTTCGCTACGCCGTGCTGGGCTAACGGGAGCCCGCGGAAGAATCGCGTCCAGAGAGAACGAGAGAGAAAGAGAGAAAATCTGCGCGCAGCTTCTGCTTTTGCTGTTGGCTTCGTGGGAGAGAGACAGAGAGAAGCCAAGTCGTGAAATTAGATTTCCACGGGAGGTCGACGCACCCGTCAGGGCGAAAAATAAAATCGACCGGAACTTAATCCCTCTACTGGTACTACTTGAGCACATACACGTATACACTGATCCGGAGAGTGATGCTGCGCTGATGGTGTAGTAGAGAGACGAGAAAATGAGAGAGAGGGAGAGAGAGAGAGACAGGCACGAAAGGAACGTGAGAAAGGAAGAAGAAAACGCGAGAGTCGAACGTGAAAGGAGACAAGCACTCTCCCGAGTGTGTATGTACGAAAAGGAGAGAGAAGGAGATAACGAGAGAGAGACAGAGGCAGGGAGTGAGAGAGATAGAGGATATAGAGAAGATGAGTAAAAGCGCGAATCCAGAGAGAAGGAGATAGATAGAGAGAGAGAGAGAGAGAGGGAGAGAGGAGTGGGTCGAGAAGAAGATGGTAGGAGAGAAGCGAAAGAGAAAGAGAGGGAGAAAGGAGGAAAGACGAGGGGGAGGGTATCATCCTCAGACGTAATTAGAATCCACTTCGTGGAAATGGCTCCGAGGCTTCGCAAGAAAGAGATGGAGGAACGAAAGAGAGAGAGAGAGAGAGAGAGAGAGAGTGAGAGAGGGAGCCGAGGCAAAGAGCCCCGTTCGTTTCGTCCCTCGCTCTCGTGCATTCGGGCACAGTTATATTGTACCTGCAGCAGACGCGAAGGTTCCGAAAGTCGACGAGTTTGAAAGGAGGAAGAGAGCAAAAAAATGGATAAATGAACGGGTAGGTACGCGATGAGGGAAGACGCGCCCGTGGCTCTGTATTCTCTCTTCCTCTCTCTCTCTCTCACTCGCGCAGAATCGAGTGAAAAGAGGCGAACGAAATCTCATTGAACCTTTTCTCCGGTAGGATAATCGAGTTTGCAGGAAAGAGCGAGAGAGAGAGAGAGGGAAAGAAAGAGAGCGATGAAAACCATGATGAACGGGGATGATTGAGCGTATAATTAATTGTACGATTGTAGAAAATTTGAAGATGGGGATGAAATTTTATTCTCGTGGGGATATTCGCGATAAAACGGGCATATATGGCAATCGAAACAAGAGGGGTTGACGGAACAAAAAAGGATAGGAAGGAGAGTAACGAACCTTTTTTTTTATACCGGAGAAGTTCGACAAAGGGACCAGCTCCAAAGGGAACGAGAAACGATTTTATGTGTGTGCGGGGTCTCTACACATAGACGGTAAAAGGAAAGTTGGTCGTTCGTTGGCCCGCGGCCAATGGCCACATGGACCAAAAGCGAGGTCGTTAAGTCGCGGACGGTGCTTTTCGTAGAGGAAGAGTCTCGCGACGCGACGGGGTTGTCGTGGCTTCGGTCGCGAGGGTATCTCTTTCTCTCTCTCTCTCTCTCTCTTTCTCGAGTCGAGTCTCTACGAGAGCGAGGGCAACAACGAAAAACGAGGCTTTGAATTGACCCAAACCGTACGTACTTCTCTTGGTTGTCGCCGTTCCAAAACATTTCAACGTTTCATTTCAACGATCCTTTTGATACATACGACGATATAAACGAAACGAAACTTTTCGTTTTTGTTTTATCGCATAATAAAATTTCTGTCTTTCAATAGCTAATTCAACAAATATCGTTTTCGATCAAAATCAAAGTGTACAAATGTCATTTACATTTATGAAAACCGATCTCAATTGTCGTATTTAAAAAAAATCTTTTCTACTTATAGAAATATTAATTATAAAAGATTAATGACGATAATTTATTTAGTTATTCCCATTCCACGTTTCAATGCACGTATCAATAGTCGGATACACGTGCGTATTTCACACGTATCGAGATATGAGGGTAAGAACGCGTCTGCGAACGTACACGTGCCGTGTGTTATATATATATAGCATTTACCGAAGAAAGGATCACCACTCTTGCCCCCCTCCCCCCTCTGCCCCGTATACGGTGATACATAGTTGCCGTACGCCTGCGTCACGGATTGGAGTCGACGCGAATGCTCGCTGCATTACAGGTGGAACGTGGACTGCACCGACTCGCTGACTGCTGACGTTACATGGACGTATATATATATATATATATAGCTATAAACAATGCATTAATCCCGGTTTGCATAACCTAGTAACCGAGGAACTTCTCTTTCGCTAATTAATCTAAACCGTATAAACCAGCGTCATACGTAAGCCCCTTCTCTCCATTTCGCTCCTCGTCCACTCAGCGAGGTTTCTCCATTCCGTTCGCGAGGTTTAACAACCCCGACTCACCGTGCTTCGCGAATAATTTATAGATTGCGACATTTGCGCACGTGTCGATATCGCCCTGCGCGTTAATATCGCCGTTGCGGTGATTATATCACGAAGCTTATCACTGCGCAATAATTCGCGCGACGCAGTTGAAACTCGAACGGAGAACGAGAAGCCGACGAAACTGGTTGAGGATCACTGAGAACCACCAGGCGAGACGAGAAGACCGAAAGAGAACGAGAGAAAAACAGATTTAGTATGAGTAAGAAAGAGGGATAGAATAAGAGAGAGAGAGAGAGAGAGAGAGAGAGAGAGAGAGAGAGAGGAGTGAGGTGGGGGTAAAGAGGGAGAACCTGCTGCGGTGCACTTCTGGTGGGGGTCAAATGTCACACTGTGACTCACCGTCGCGGCTTTATGTACAAAGTGGTTTTCTGCATAAACTATATACCCGTACCAAATGTACATTTCCCGTAGTTGTGCCAGACTGCTCAGTGTCCTATTTGCATACTCCTACCACGGGTAAGAAACGATTGAAAAAGGAAACCACGGGAAGTTATTTATATAAGAAAATTATGAAGCAAAGACGGTTGTAAATTTACGTTACTATTTACGTTATGTCTATATATTAATTTAAGTGACGATAAGAAGGTTAGATAAACGTGTGATCTACTATCACGTATCTTAAAAAAAACAACTAGACATCGTGAAGCCTCGCAGTACTCTCGGGATTCCCGACGAGCCCCCTCCAACTTTTTTTTTGTCCCTAACGCGATTCATCCGCGGTCTGTGAACGCATGTTTTATCTCCCTCCCTCAATCATCTCTCTCTTTTACACGTACACATACACACACACACACACACACACATAGGGTCCCACATGTGCGTTCTCGAATCTTACGCCGCGAGAGCAGCAACGCCGCACAGGTTTGCTTGTGCTGCGTGAGTCCAAGAACGGAGAGACTCGTATGTAAGCGATGTTCACTAGGTCTTTATAGCGTGGTGGCTGCTGCTATTTCCAGGTAAAGGGTCTCGAGTCGCAACGTTGCCGGTTACTCGCTCTTACCGGGCCCCGAGCAACCTCCCACCAGACGGTCTGACCCAACTGGGAGGCCCTACTCTCTCTCCGTGGTCACCGCGCGACGTCTGAGCGCACGCTGGAAGCTCGAGGGGACTGAAAAGTGGTGGGAGAGAGATAGATCGAGATGGAGGCACCGAGGATCGAGAGTCTGTTGGACTTTGCTGCCGCTGGGGCCTCAACGACTCCGCTAACGGGTGTTTCTCGGATCTCCCGTTTCTCTTTACGTTTTATCTTCTTTCAGCTCTCTCTCTCTCTCTCTCTCTCTCTGTCTCTCACGTTGCTGCTCGCCTTTTTGTCTCTTGCTCACCTTTCTCTCTCCATCTCTCTCTCCCCCCCTGAGTTCGGTACAATATCCTGAGTATATAACGTAGCCGGAGGACGACGCTCAATGGTTATTTAACGATTCGGCGCGGACCACTATCTCCGCTTCTTTTCACTCTTTCATGATCTTTTTTTACTCTCACTCCGCGGTGATTCATTCAATTCGAGAGATGAATGAAAATTCGAAGGGGTTTCCTGCCTGCCTGCCTGCCTGCCTGCCTGCCTCTCTCTCACTCTCTCTACCTCGCTCATTCTTCCGTGATTGAAATGTAATAAAATAACGCCTTATTGGTAGAGGAAGCATGACTCGGAGAATCGAAAGGAGATATTTCATGGAGAATCTGTGCTGAATCTTCGCGGATTTAGAAGGATATGTCTTATCCCCCTAAATATATGGGTATATAAGGTATATATATATACGTATCGAGAGATTAAATTTCGATTAAAATCTCGTTCACGACTTAGCCGAGCCGCACGCACCGAACGTTCGCAAGTTCGCGAGTTTCGTGGCTCTCTTTCACTATCTCTCTGTCTTGCTCGGCATAGTCGCTTGGTTTCTTGCACGGAAAGTGGATTATCACAGAGAGTCTTAGAGAAACTAGAGATTTTGAAGGTGAACGGAGAATCCGGGCTCTAGGTTAGATCTATATACCAGTGTGAAATACGAGGGTGGATGCACCGTGGCAGTAGCAACAGGGAAGTTAAGGGGATGGTGGTGCAGTAGTAGCAGCCGTAAAGTTTACGAACGCTCGAGGGCGAAGGACCAGCGTGCTCTCTCTCGCTCCGGTCGAACCACTGCTCGAAACTCAAACTTATCCTAACTCGGATCTGACAAAACTCCCTCTCTCCCTCTCTCTCTCTCCCTGCCGCCAAAAGCGAGCGCCCTCCCTTGAGTTCTCGTATATCCCCATAAATGTGATACGGAGTTAATCGAGAGAGACGACAGAGATTTGTACATCAGATTTTTTACCCCCTAGCAGAAACCTTCCCATTCGTCTTTGAATTTCTTCCTCAAAATTAATACCTTCTCATAACAATCGTTGGATTCGTCCCTGAGACTTTCGGACGAAATTGTCTATCGAGTATAATCCTATCGAATATAGTAACGGACCTGGACTCTCGGATAATTGTAAAGTTCGCTTTATAGAGCGTCTTGTATAAACTAGTAAGAGATGGAAGAGGGGGGACCGGAACTCGACGCGCCTTGACAGAAATAGATTCTACCGGTCATTCAGCACTGTCGTATAGGATATCGTTGAGCCAGCGAGCCAGGGTATACCACGCGAGATACTACGTCTCTCTATCTCTCTCTGTGTGCGCGTCTTTGTATGTGTGTGTGTGTGTACGTGTGTTTTTGCGCTTGTACATGCGCGATGTTATATAGAGAGGCATAGTGATAAATGCATCCTCGGTGTAATGAGATCGACGTGATTTAATGGATCCGAGTGGAACAGTGCACGGTGTGTGCAGTATTCTCTCTCTCTCTCTCTCTCTCTCTCTCTCTCTCTCTCTCTCTCCACTTCACGAGATCGCATATACGTATATATATGTATAAAATACGACGAGTATACTTTGCTATATGGTACATTTGTATCGGAGCACCTATAATACGCGACCAGGCGCAGCAGAGTAATGCCATTGAGATATTTCCCGATTGCCGAGCCTCTCCCTCTCTCTCTCTCTCTCACGCCCCTCTCACAAACCCCCCTCACCATCGTTCGTCTCTCGCTGTACGCCGCCGTCCATGCGCCACATCCTGGTACACTTAATTAAATCGTTTCATGATTCGCCATTATTTATTTCCGACCACTACTGCCAAAGAACCCTGAAATACTTTCGTACATTCTTCAACGATACATATTTTATCACGGAGTTGACATCGTTAATTCAAGGCAATTGGGACCGACTACATAGGATTAACATGTTTTTTTTTTCAATGAAAATAAAAAAAGTCGACTCGAAACTCAACCTCGATTCTGTCAGCATTTTTGTTCCTTCAAATTGTTATTTTTAGTGAAATAATATTGTTGGATAAAAATTATAACAATTTCGCTGTTTTTTTCCGAGACTCGCATAAATCGTTCGGCGATCGTATCGTGCATGTCATTAAGGCAATATTACGAGAGGTATAAGCGTTCCATCATCGTTGTCCGGGTTCTCGACGAAGTACATCGTATCCCTTTTTCGAGTACCACGAGTCTCTGTGTTCTCGGGCCTATCTTGGACGAGAAAGGTGGAGGGAGAAACTGTATACCCACGCCTCTTCACGATTCCTTTGTACTGTCATCCGAGCCTCACTCGCACTCTCGTCTCACAAAACACACGCCCTTGCCCAGTCACTCTCTCTCTCTCTCTCTCTATCTTCCGTTGAACGAAACGTCGAGGCTCTCGAAACCACCTACGGACCTTTTTCGCTTCCATGCAGAAACTCTCTACCCTTTTTTTCTTCGACTTTGTCCAAGTTCTAGCAACTCCCCCGAGCATATAGATAGGACATAAATTCGATATCTCTCGAGATTCGCGAGATTTTTAAATCTCGCGGATAAGAAACGCTCGGAAATTGTTCAATCTCGTGATATTCTCGGCGACTCGACAATACAATACGGCATTAATCCGTTTGAAAAGGAAGAAACTTAAACGAAAAAACCTATCGTACTTAAATTTTTTGTCACGATTGTACGATCCAACCTCGTGTTTAAATTAGATATTCTCGAGCAAACACGGTCTTTGCGGGGCGAGAGCGAACGACCGAATGTAGATAATGAATAAATATGTAAACCGAGCTTTCCTTATGCGTCTGCATATGTATGAACATTTCGTTCTTGCCATTTTTTTTATTTATTTCCTTTTGCTTATTTTTCAATTCTTTAATTCCTTCATTATTTATGATTCTCCGAGCGGGATTGCACAACGGGCCGCAGCAAGAGTGCAAAAGAAAGAGGGCGAGGGGCAGGGTATCTCGACGAAGACAATGGACCGAGAGACTGTACAACGAACGTATATATATACGATTGGCTCTGGTATCACCGATGATATAACAGAACGAGTAACGGCTGGCTAAAGTTTTCACGCGTGGGTCTCGTCACGCATTCCACGAATACACGCGTATATAAATATATATAAAAATTATATTTATACGTCGATATCGACGACGATAAATTCATACGTGTAAAAATCGATCAATCGTTAATTGGATAAATAATATTTGTACTGTAGACTTCGCATGAAAATATCTGCGGGAGTTGTAAATTCCCGTGCACGACGAAGTGATGACGATCGACGGTACAGTGGCTTGCAGTCAAACTTAATCGACTACGAGCTGGTTTCGCGTAAGGAAATGAATAGAAGGATCCAGTGGTAGAACAGAACAATACTATATTTTCTCCGATCAACAATATGTACAGAAAGTGTGAACTGATTTAGAGAAAGATGTTGACTCGGCAACAAGTCGCTGAAGACTGACCAAATTGAAAAATGCTCAAAAATGTCTCGCTTCTTGCGCAGTGGAAGGAGAAGTCTTCGAACATTTGCATCGCGTATTTTCATTGGCTACCCTTTTTTACCAAGCATAATTATTTGCTGATTGGTTCAAAGGGTAACTCCCCCCGCAGGTACAGAGTGTCGCGACGCGGATAATCGTGGAAAAACCCTAACGGTCCACTAGTAATAAAACATTTGGCGACCAGAGACTAACTCATTGGCCTTTCCCGCAATAAAACATCTGCGTGCCAAACGTTAAGACCTTTTTCCAGAATTAGAAGAGCATTCCCTTGGAGACCCCTTTGAAAATACGCGAGCGTTGGTATTTCTATGATAGATTGAATTGTTTATATTGAATGAGTGAGTATGTGTGTCTGTATGAGTGCATGCTTATTCTAAAATAATTCTTCATTTTTATTTTTAAGTATATATCGTCGTCGCCGACGATCCAATATTTAAGTAAGGAATGTTCTAGACGAAAAACTTTTCTATGAAACAACAATGAAAGGATTGTTTACTTTTCAATCGGTAAATAAAAATATAGAGAGGTATAGATAATTGATTCGTTAAGTAGCGTTAATATTTTAATAGAAGACCAGTCGTTGGAGATTTTGAAAGTTCAACTTAAAAATTTTAATCGAAATATCACCTAAAACGTAGTTAATAATAAATTCATAGTAATCATCGTCAGCGAGAAAACCAGCAAAGTTTGCACTGTTACTCTCTTGTGGTAACAGCGAGCACGGTGGTTATAGAGAGAAAGTCCGGGTTAACCCGGTGTTCTCGCACTCGCATTATGCTAGGTAAAGTATTAGTAGGACGGTTTATAGTGTCTCGCGCAGGAGTCTCAGCATCTTTGCACGGGAGAATCGCCGGCTGCTGACTCCGCAACAGTTCTTGGTACGAAAGAGGGAAAGGGATGGAGAATCAAGATGAGGCGCGAGATGTGAGGGGAGCATGGACGAGAGGCGAGAGATTCAACAAATTATCCCTGTGAGCAACTCTCGGGACGATCTTAATGAGCGTATTAATATAAGGACGTTTCGCAAAGTTGCGTGTCCGGACTTGGCGAAGAACAAGACCGAGCGAGAGAGCGACTAACATAATTTCACATTTCGCTTTATATATTTGTACGAAAACGACGATCGATACGAATTTCGCGATGATTAATCTCTATTATGATTTCTTCAAACGATTTTCTCGTTTACTTTGCCACGAGAATAAATTATTCTTGATATAAAAATTATACCGTTTGACGTTTTTTCTTTTTCAAAAGAAACCTCTGTACGAAAGAAGCTGCAGCTTGAAAATTTTCCAAAAAAACAGATCAGAGTTTTGTTTCGACAAAAACCGGGGTATCGCGCAGTGGCGCACCTTCTTATTATCGAGATTCTATTGCGCAGTTCGCGTAAAAGATCGCGAGGGCTGGGATGAAAATAGAGAGAGATGGGGCAATTATCCTGTGGTTTTGTCCCTAAATAAATGCTACTAATTCACCTCTTAATGCGAGACATCCGGTGAGCTCGAAGGAGCTTCACGGGAGAGTAGCGACGCCAAAGCTTTGGCTACACGAACTATATACGTGTATTATCCATAGCTATATACCGGAGTACATGCATTATCCTCACGTCGCTTCCCCGAACACCCTCCGGGATAATCGTCCCATTTCTCCTCTCGTCTGGCTCCCTCGCTCGCTCACTCATACTCTCTCTCTCACTCCTGTTTCACGTACATAAACCGGCAACATCCGATGCCCCGAGACTATCGCGTGGCTGTAGTCGATCGCGGTCGAAAAGCGTGTGGCGTTTTCAGAGGTGTGTCCGTCGTGTAACATGGATCCCCCGCGTATTTCTACTTCATACCGGCGAATCAGTTCCCAGGAACATAAACGCAAGCGCGATTATATGGCGTGCACCATGGAGAAAACGAAAATTCGAAGATCTCTTAATTCCACTCGACCAACGAAATGTTTTAATTCGACGCTTTCTTTTTACCCCTGAATATCTTTATTCCTATCATATTTACGATAAATTCTTATTATATAAGTCTTATAACGCGGTATAATATTTTTCTCGTGCACCTCTTATGAAACGTTGATTCTTTGCTCAAAATTGTAAGAAAATGATCGCCTTCGTTACGAAGGTCGGTGGAGACCACCACGTGACATTGGATACGACAAAATAAACCAAGTGCTCGGATTAACGTAAACTTCGATTAGATAAGTATCTCGGCTCGTGGATTCTTGCTCGATACCTCAAGAGACATACAAAGAGAGAGGGAGAGAGAGACAGGATCCAATTGCAAGAAGAAAGCACGATGAGCGCGCGATGAAGATCCGCGACGTTTTATTACGGTAAACACGGCGTATTACGGCACGAGTTTCACCCCTCGAGTCCTATACGTCGAGCTCTATATCGAGTAGACGTCGTAATAAGCCCGTTCTCCGTTCTGGATCGAGAACAGTGATTACGTAGCCTTTACACGTGGCCTTCTCCCGCGAGATAGAGAAATAAAAAGAAAACGTCCAAAAGCAAAGATGATGGAAGAAGAATAAGAAGACGTTACAGAAAGATGAAAGAGAACCAGAAGCGAACGAAAAATAAGAAGAAGAAGAAGAATAAAGAAAACCCGAGATCGAAATTAAAACAAAAAAAAAAGAAAAACATCAAAACCGATCGAAATTTCAATGAGCATTTCGAATTCCGATGACCCGTGAATACGGAGTATACCGGGCTTACGTTATAATTTATAACAGTTTGCCTACGTATACACACACGCGATCCGATATGTCTATCGCTCGTATCGTCGTCTTCTATATCTGTATACGATTTTATACCTGCGCGTATACAATTATAGTCCGGCTGGTATACAGATACGTAAAATATATATATATAAACAAGGAACGTATACGCGTATATATACGTAGAAACGTTGCTCGCGGTGTGGCTGGACGCAAATAGCGTTGTATTTACCGACAGTTCTGCTGCGACGGTGGTCACCGGTTCCCCGGTCTGCAATCTCTATTATGTATCGGTCGATGCGCGCGTATATCACCCGCCAACCACCAACGCCACCACCGCCGTCGTTGCTGCTATACGATCTCGCGAGCGCCTCCCGCGGACAATGATAGATCAATGCGACACGCTCGAATTAATGGCCAACGCCAACTCACACATTGATACAATAATACATATATATATATATATATGTGTGTGTACGTATACGCGTGTTTTGTACGATAATACCTGTATGAAATCGCGTATTGTAACTAACCAGTTGGTAAACGAACGTTTCACCGTCTCTCCGATTATCCAATGTACGTTTCGGGGCCGAGGGGGATGATCCTCTCTCCTCGCTTCTGTCTTCTTGCTCTCTGTTTTCTCATGGAGCGTGTATGTTTCGGGGCCACGGAGGTCGGTTATCGCTCTACGCTCGTATTTTCCGCGTAGCCACTTCCTGCTATCGCCCCGGTGGATTACACACTAGTTCTATGCGAGTGTATCGCCTCTCGTACACGGTTATACCTTCGCGTTTCATTGACGCTCGATTCCCTCCGGGACTGAGCGCTTTGGTTTGATTTACACTTGACCGCGAGTTGGCTATTTAATTTAGCGATAGCTTATCGATTATGGAATAGGAAAAAAAAAGAGCGTTAAAGATTAATTTTAAATCGTATTTTTGTTTTGCTCGTTTGACGGAAATTGATGAATCGTCGTTGTGTTTGCGGAGTTTGTTGGGCAACGTGTTGTAATACGAGAATGTAAAGCGTAATTCGATGGAAGACTTTGATAAATGATGAAATTGCGGTCGGTCGTTGCAACGATTGGAATTGTAACGAGTGTAGACTCGCGGGATTGTTACGAGTGTGATATTTTCGAGTCCGAGCTTGAGAAACACTGCGATGTACCGAGGAACGGGGTAGACGAGGATGTGGAGGATTTAAGCGCAATGGGAGAAGCCGGGGATAACGTTGGTTCGCCGATGATTTATCATGCCAAGTCCGTCGCGTTGGCGTGCGAAACCGACCACGAAAGCCGTCGCTTCATTTCGCTCCTGCTACGGAGGAGACGAGAGCGCGCGCGCGCGCGCGCGCGACGGTAGCGCGGGTTTTGCGCCCGTGAAGAGCACGTTGAGCTACACACGACATTCGTCTCTGTCACAGGGTCGACTATACGCGTGTGCGAGAGAGAACGAGAGGGAGGAAGAGAGAAGAAGGGAGACGGAACGAATGAAACAGATAGCACATACGAGATAGCGAGCGAGAGAGCAAAGCGGGGATGATCGGCAACACACGGAGGAGACGAGAGAGCAAGCACCGCGGCTACGGTTTTGCCCGTGTGCGGATCGAATAACCGCGCCTCGTCGCATCCTTCTCGCTAACTCGGTCAATTATCTCGTTATCTTTGACAGGATCGATTAACGATCTTCCTATATATTCCGTTTCGCGAGAAAACCCCGACAGCCAACGCTCGCGACGTCATCCAATGCGGAAAAACAGCTGTCGTATGGAAATCAGCGATTCTCCATCAATATAGATTATCTCGACGGGAAGAAAAAACAACTAACATTTGTAATTCGAGCAAATATTTACGTTATCGAATTTTTTATAAATTCATACGTTTATTTAACAATCTATTTCGGAGGGTTTGTCGACTAGTTGTTGAGTGATTTGCCGAGAATTTGATGTACGTTGGGAATGGCTGCGGGGTTGAAATGTGTGTCACGAGTCTGTCTCCATACCCTTGCCACGATTACGTCGTTGTCAAATGGACATTGCCAAAAATGTCGAAACTCTCGTCCGCGATAACTGACGAGCCACCATTCTATTTGCCTATACGAACGACATATATCTGTAGTTCGGTTCCATAGAACGCGATAGAAATTTGTACGACATAGAACGAACGTATACGGGTAGGATCGCCGAGCTTGCAAATACCTAAAGCTCCAGAATCCACAGTCAGGAATTATTGGATCCCTTGGCGCCCTTTCGTCCGCTCGCGACATATTCGTGCCGTCGCTTTATACATACACGCAGCCAAATGCATATACGTACAATATACATACATATACAGACTCACACACGTTAGATAACTATTAATCTTCGTCATCGTCCGTGCTCTCTCCGATCTCTCTATACGCGAGGCCACCATCGTTGTCTTGAGGAACACGGAGCGATCGGTGAGTGTATCAAACATCTCCGAGCGACGATGCAACATGACTTCGATATTCGACGCTCGTCGGACGAATCACTGCGCTATATACGAACGTCTCAAATGCCGGGCGAGTTTACGCGAAAGCTTATATATCCCTGTCGAGAGGAGATTCGCCGGAAGCGCGTAGACCAAGACGGAGACTCTCTGTGTTTGGGCGCGTGTGTCCGTGCGATGGAGAGAGAACACACGGTCCTTTCGCGATCCATCGCACACATCCGCCAGCCGTCGTCATTCATATATGTATGTGTGTATATGTGTCTGTACGTGTGTGTATAATATAAGGAGAAGACAATGTCGGTAATATTATAGCGCACGATTCACGGGACACGCGCGGTTTTGGCTTTACTAATATCCGATACTGGTACACACGCGGACAACGACACGCGATCCGTGGAAGAAAAAAAAAAGAAATCACGATTCCCGGTTCGGATATATATATCAAACTCTCGAGTATCGATTCCAGCACGGGGTATAGGGAAAAGGGGGGTAGCCCCGGCCAGTTTTCTATTTTTATAAGTACGCTGCAAATTAAGGGTGGATAATTAATCGAAAATGCACGAATATGGTAATCAATATATATTTTAACAGAGCATCGTACAAAAAAAGTTATAAATGATCAAAAACATGAAAAAAAAAATGTTAATCTTTGGCTTGAATTTGGCCTCTCAAGAAACATGGCGGGTAGCTCCGGCCACTGCGAAATTCAATAGAAAAATCGTGTTTTGGCGACACAAACGTCGCATGTGTAATATAAATCGCCTGGATTTATATTGACAGATGCCTCATGAGCCCAGTCTTCACATTTTTGGCATTGGATCCAATTTTCGTCAAATGTTTCACCACAAATGATACATTCGGTATCTTTTTCGGCAACGGTCACGGCAACGGCAAACGATCTTCGGTATCGCCAACGATAAAAACTCTTTTCTCGTTACAGGCATGAAACGATTATCCAGATCTTTGATATGCTCACAAAGCTGTTGTTCGTATTCGGCAGTGAATGTTTGTTCAAACCGGCCGAGTTTTGGCTCAAGATTAATCGAGTGACCTTGTTTTATGGCCTTAACATGGTCCTGTAGTGTGGTGCGAGGAATCATATAATGTTCTGCAGCAGCTCTCTCAGAAGACTTATATTCAAGAACGTCTTGTATCGCCCTTCTCATATTTTCGTAACTCCAATTTCCTCGATTTCATGTTCTCCCTTTGAATTTAGGCATTTTGACACGCGCTTACTAAAACAAAGAACAAGTAATTGAAGCAAACCTTTTTTATGAATTGTTTATAAGAAATAGGCATTCGAATGGATGGCCGGAGGTACCCGCCAAAGTGGTGGCCGGAGCTACCCGATTCAATTTTAAACAAAATTATGGCTTTAGCACTTAAATAAATATTAATTCTCCCAAACCAAAAATAACACGTAATATATAATGCTTATACTAAATGTTGGCCAGGTAAAAAATATTATTACTTACGTTTTTTCAACGGTGCACTGTTTTCAACTTTGAGCGTAACGTGATCGTGTCTTACCAAAATCAGCGTTAACGTTGTCACGACCGAACACAAAGACGAACTGAGCTCTAGTAGTCGCGCATCTCTGGTAGGACGTGAATGAACACAAAACAACGAAAACATTGCTTGTAAATACAGAGCGAGCATAGATCTAGGACATGGCCGGGGCTACCCACTGGCCGGGGCTACCCCCCTTTCCCCTACGCGTCTAGTCGTTTTTACTCGTTGATTTGCACACGATAGGCACTCTGTGTTTATATTCTATTCCCGCGTTTTCTTTATCATCGTCCGTTACATTAATTCAATTAATATTCAGCATGCATGAAAATTATACGCGAAAGAGATTGAAAATATTTTCTTTTTTCGTAAAATAAATTTTCAAACGTGAAATATTTGATATTTCAATAAACGAGGAAAATTTAATTATCTTTCGATTAATTTTCTCCATTAATGGAATGTTCTATGGAATTTCTTCTTATCGTGAAAATTATTGAATTTTCGTAACGCTCGTTAAATCGTCATTATTCCTCGAGTAACAATATCGCGAATGGTCGATTATTGCGCAGCCTCGCCTATACGTACACGGTATTAATATATGTACGCGTGTACGCGTCTCGCTGCACGATCTTCCGTATCCATAGTACCGACTGAATTAACCGGCAGCGAGTCGCGAGTGTCGCACACGAATATATCCACGCGACGCGGAATAGAAGCGAGGAACTACGTTATAGGGCTATAGTATGCCCCGCTATATCCTCGTATTCCAACCGTTCTATCTTGCACACGTTGAACGCGGAACAAACGTATCGCGGTACTGCATGTGAACGGACGCGTGTGGTACGGGGTCCAGGCGTATGCAATATATTACTCCGCGATGTCTCCTGCAATTTACGTACGATTATGCAGATGCTCGGAGAGCGTTTCGCGCGCCTACGTGCGCGCTACGACAGTACCAGTGGACGGATGCAACGTAGGACTCGCGTATATTCGAGTATCGCGTTGTGCGTTCCATCGTAGTTTCGACCACGTTTAAACTGTATATACACTACGCAGTACGATATTTTATACTTTATACACGTACATGTATACGGGACGTAAAGATATATACATATGTGTGTGTATAGGTATAATTTCATGTGTTAGCGGGCGAGTTTCTCGGCTGACCAGACGCTCATCAGAAGTTACTTATTCGCCACCGCGTATAAGCCCATCTCTCCCTCCCCCTGGCAGAGATGGGCTTATAATTAACGCGGCTAGCTCCAATAGCTCCTCACACCGTGTGTCTGTTCTACCTCATCCGCGTATTATCTTCGAATGTATATAATACGATGTAGGTACAATATAGGGTATCGCGAGTAGGGTGAATATCGCGTTACTTTTAGGATAAAATTGAGAAATACGCAAACGTCTGATCGAGAATTAATCGAAGGTAAAAAGAGAAAACGTATTTATAACCGTGCGAATACTTAATAAGATTCGTTTTTTTATGATAATGAAGGTTTAATGTTCGTTTTATCTTCCGGAATTTAATTAAATCGTGATACTTTTGGCAAGGCCGTTTCGCGGTTACGTAATAACAAACGACACAATTTATCGGTATTTTGTAATTCTTGTGTTACCTACGGCCATATTGGATTATAATACATAATCGAGAAGTTTTTCTTCCGTGCGAAAAGCTTCGGCATTTGCGCCAGTGTTTTCGAGAGAAAGAGAGAAAGAGAGAGGATCGAGAGTCACGCACGCTTACGCAGAGAGAGAGAAAGAGAGAGAGCGAGAGAGAGAGAGCAACTATGAATTAGTTTAAGGGGTGTGGAGAGGGCAGAGAATGCTTCGCTCGATGAATACGCGTATGTAACGCACTCGTATGTAAATACGCGAAACAGGCGCTGTGGGCAGAACGAAACGAGGAGAGAATAGGAGGGTAGGGAGATTTCAGAATATACTGTTCACTCATATATATGTGTGTGTGTGTGTGTGTGTGTGTGTGTGTGTATGGTATATATATATAAATATTTATAGTTATGTGTGCGTATACATATGTATTATATATGGTCTGTACCCTTCGGTTTACTGGCTGGTTGGTTTGCCGCTCAATGCTCAAGTCGTGCATGAGAGGTCGACGCGCTCCCCCCGTCTCCCCTCACGCCGCTCCCCCGGACCCCTCGGTCCGAACCATGGCGATCGTTCGAATAATAATGCGCGCAATTACGCGGCCCGGATGCGATTACTACGGGATCCTTCGCCATCCCCGATCCAGACTCCATTTACTTTTCATTTCTTTCCTTTTTTTAAATCTTCGTTTTTTCTTCTTCTTCTTTTTCAATTTTGCGTTTCTCGTTATTATCCACTCGTGATCCATCGCGTTTCCTCCAGGCAAAATCATCGACGACTCGTATAATGTACGTGAGATATATAACGAGATCGTCCGAGAGAAAGAGAGAAAGAGAGAGAGAGACTCAATGCCATAATTTCATTCGCATAAATAATCATTATATTTTCAGGTAACATCGAGAAATAATTTCGACAGAATAATTGTATCGACCCAGCTAATTAGTGATTTTTACACGTTTTATTACTGAATTTCAAGTAAGGGGCACTTTTTTATAGTGTATTTCTCAGAATTTTAATACTTCGAAAGTGACGCTACGTCGACGAGAAAAATGAGATGTCCGTTCGCCAATTTCGAACGTATAACGTTCAATCCACTGTGTTTCGGTGATCGATCTCCGGCCCATATTATTTATCACGAATAGTATTCCTTCGGTATCTTGATATACGGATCAAGCGTGTATAAATATATAGCGTCGCAACATCTCCGCGGGCTTGTCGTTATGTTAATCCACGAATGGCGGTGGCCGACGAAGACGAGAACAAGAGTTGCGTAACCACTTCTGCCCTGTATCTCTCTCTCTCTCTCTTTCTCTCTCCCTGAATCTCTCCAGCTCGTCGTATCGTGCTTGCGGTTCATTAAGTGCGCCCGCAAACGGTACAGGTGGCAGTTGAGAATCCGCGAAGATCGCGAAGAACTCACAGAGCGAATTAAAAAAAAAACGAATCATAATCACGATAACAATAAAAAAAAATAAAAATACCCGCGAAAGAAGTCACGCGGGCAGTCAGCTGAGTTTGGGTTATCTCGCAGGATAATAATTCTTCGAGATAATTTGGCGCTGGGTTTCGAATGCTTGGCAGAGAGAAAAAAAAAAGATGGGTAGTGGAGGGAAAAAGAAGGAGAAAGAAAGAGGAAGAAAGAGATGAGAGATCGAGACAGGGGGAGAGAGAGAGAGAGAGAGGCCCACCCACAGCGTCGTCAGACGAGCTCAAATGAGAGAAAGAAACGAGTATCGTGACACACAGAGCCAACGTGTCGCTGGTGTGACGCACACTCAGCTGATGATGAGGGACCAGCGTGGTTGCGGACTCGTCGTGTCCACCGCGATTTCGACCGACGAGCGAGACCAAAAGGCGGTTGATCATCTCTCTCTCTCTCTTCTCTCGCGGTTTCTTATCGAGAGTCACAAAAATTTCAGAGGATCGCGCGTGATCGGGCGAAACCAATTTGGACGGTAATAACACGTTTTTGATATTTAACGCATAGAATAATACGATCTAAATTATAATCGTGTTTTAAGCCGGGGTTGTTACCCTAAAAATGAGGTCAAAGGCCACTCGTCGTCACAGCTATCAATCGGGAAAATCGCTTGCAAAGAGCCAAGTGAGAAAAGAGAGACACTGGCAAGCTATATAACGGCACTGAGATTCACTTTATCGAACGACTAACGCGTCTCGCGTTCTTCCCTCCTTCTTCGTTCTCCCTCGTAACTCTCGTGTTTATGATATATACAAGTTTTGTTTCCCAGTCGCGTGTTTCTGCGCGAGCACCGTTAACGCAAAAGTATTTTTTTTTATTCGCAAGAAAACCTGCTAGCCCATTGATTTTATCGACTCGACAAGAAGAAACGATTCATATATATAATTCTTTCTATTTATATACATGTATCGTTTCTTGTGTATATATATATATTAATAGAAACGCGTCTCTCCGTCTACCAGCGAATCATTCATTAGGGTCATGCAATTTATTGGCCATTTGCACACTCGTTCGACAAATAGACGCGCGCAACTATCGAAAGACGAGCCGCGTTTGTACGAGTAAAAAACAAAACAAGGAATCGATTTACTCCGTTCTTTTGTCGCATGAAAATTGACACGACAAGAAAAAACCGTGATATAACGAAGTGGATTAAAGCCACTTTTTTAACTACGTGCCGGAACGGTGTACAAACAAATCCGTTGCCTCGATTGCCCCGGGCACAACGGCGTTTTATTTATTTTTTATTTTTTACCGTTCTCTGTTTCTTTTAGTTTTTTTTCGTTTACTCCCCCCCCCCCTCTCTCTCGCTCTCTCTGCTGTGTGTAAAACCCCCGCGGGGTTGGAGCATCGGTCCTGGTGTGCGCGTGTATCCAGGGGTGGGCCAGACGCGACTCTCGTGAAACTCCCGCGCTCGGTTTTGCCGTTCCTCCGCTTCCATTCAAACGAACCGTGTGTTCAATGAGACGACGACGAATCTACAGTGAATTTACGGCCTCTTGGGCATGAAACATGGGGAAGAGAAAACGCATCATGATTTTCATTAGCGATGATTACTGTAGCGTGCGTGCGATCCTCGAGTGTTGATATAGTGTGGCGTGGAGCGAAAGGGGGAGAAAGGACGATAAGGGGGGAAACGCGTGGCCGGCTCGACCCAACTCCCCTTCTATCCTCCGTTTCGCTATTCACTCTCTATACTATATCGTTCGTTCTCTTTTTTTTTTCATCGCTCTGTCTCTGCTCTCGGTACTCGTCTACTGTCATTCGTATCTCCGAAACTATAATCCCCCGTGTGTGATGGATGTTCCCCACTCCCCTTTCGACTACGAACGATTGACGCAACGAATTTATCAATTACCATTATGTCCCGGAGGCATTTGTCACGCAAGCGTGCTCGAACGAATCTGTGATTTTATTTCTATATGCAATATATAGATACATAGATATCGTTTTTTTTCTCTATCAACGACCAGTCGAACGGAGACCATTGAAAATGAAAGAAAAACTGCGAATGTACGTGAAAAAAAAACCTATTGAAATTCATTTTACAAATCGAAGTGATGGGGGGGGGGGGGGGGGGGGATTACTAAAAGCGTTGCAAAAGATTCAAATAGTTTGAACATTTTGTTACGTACCTATGTTTCGTCGTTGTTTAAAAAATTGACGCCCACTGTGATTTGAGAAATATTCGAAACTCGACAAAATTCGAATCTCCAAGTCCACCAAGTGATTGAATTTAACAATTGTTTTTCTTATTCAATTATTGTGCGGTAAAACGTGAAATATAAACGTACGAGTCGATAAATAAGTAAACGAATTTTGTATTTATATGTGTGTGTAT